>OY728145.1:853913103-854538103 GCA_963277665.1 Viscum album
CATTAATACATTTTTAATCATGAAAAATAATTTATAATTTTTTATGATTTACATACATTTTTAAATAGCCATAACTATTATTTTATCAAAAATTATGGAATGAAAAATTAACAAATAATGATCTAATGTTTCACTCAATAAATACAATATTAATTATTTATGGAACAATAAAATACCTTTTCATGAAGTTTGGAATACAAAATTACCATATTCCTTAAAAAAATAGAAAAGATTTTTAATGGATGGATTTTTTCTCTCCATAAATACATTTTTAAATGCACATCTACAAAGAAAAATAAAAAGTATTATAATTATGATACAAGAGATAAAAAAATTATGTGACTTTTATCAAATTCATTTTTGAAATGTGATAATAGTTAATTTAAATTTAAATATCCATTGGTGGAAAATAGAAGTATTGTTAGGAAAATGAATTAAGTATTTTATTAATATCCCATTTTATATATTATTCATTAGGTTGGAATTTCAATTTATATACACTATCATAATTATAAAAATATATTGGTTAAGGTTTATAATTTTAACACCACTATATATTTTTTGAATAAATTTAATCTTTGGAGTATATTCAGGTACACAAAACATGTAATTTTTCTTGGGTACTGGAATCATTCTGTATATGTTGAATTAAACAGAAAACCTATTTTAACATTTATTACTGGAAACACTGAGTTTAGCATGCGTTACAGGAAACACCGTGTATAGCTTGCATTATAGGAAACTCATAGTCTTCATTGTGTTACACACAACATTAATTTTATCTCATGTAACACAAAATGCTCTGTTTGAATGAAAAATGATATCAAATTAAAAATTTGTTATAATTTTTATATCATATTCATTGCAATGGAAGATTTTAACAGGATCAAATAAATTCTGAAAATATATGTTTTAATCATATAACACACTGAGATTTTGTTAATAATTAAATTTTTAATTAATTTAATATTTTTTTTATTTCACACAATCATGAAAATAATTTATTTTATATTAAATAACTATATTTGGATTATTTTATAAACAACAGCAATTTAATTTTTCACTACATGAAAGAGATATTTTAGATTTCACTACACAGAACATCAATGGTATCTTATGTTATACATAAAGACGGTCTTTCATTGATGGCTTGTGTAACACGCAAGACCTTGTGTTATTGAACAACAAATAATTATTGAAATATTATTATTTAATATGATGTAACATAGCTATAAAATTTAATTTTATAGTATTAATGAATTTATATTATAATTTATTGGATACCTATTAATTAGTAAATAATATGTAATTCAAATTCATCTAAAATAAATGATTTTATAAAATAATATTTTCACATGAAAAAGAAGATTTATCTTAATAATTTAAATGATTTACTTCTTGTGAATGAGATTAAATACACATTTATGTAATATTTTAAATCAAATATTTTTTATATTCATCTAATTCATTTGATAGGCATAAGAGAAGAACGAACCCAAATTTACACATAAAAACCTATATTTGTTTTAATTAAGGTTATTTTAACGCCTTTTAATGGAGAATAAACATTAAATATAAAATTTGTAACTTATATAAATTCTATATGTCAAAATAAACATCTTTTTTGAAATAGAAACATAAAAAATAGGTCAGGGTGAGTTTTTTTATTTTTCTGTACTGTTTAATTATTCAAATGAATAGTGATAAATAAAGAGATTTGACTCAAAAATTCTTTTTCATCTAATTTACTAATAAGGAAAAAGTATATTTTTATATTATTTTAATGTTTTATTTGTTAATATTGTAATGAATTTATCTAATTTAGGATGTTTGAATCAATTTCATATTGATATTGGTTCTAAAAACCGTGAAAACATTAGAATATTTATACTTGAAAAACTAGATTTTTCATCCAATCTGTGGTATTAAATTTAAATTTATTTTATGCACTTCATTGATTTTAATTTGAAAAATTTGATTCATTATTTGGAATTAGAATAATATATAATTTCTAATCTGATAAAATTATTTTTTTCCAAAATTATAAGTGAATGTAATTAAAAATAATTATAATTATTAATATTAAATTTAGATTAACAAGGGACTAAATCTAATATTAAAGACTCATATGACCTATAAAAGTTTCCAAAATCAATTTTGTTACCATAGTTAGATCATATACTCCAAATTCCACACATCCCTCAAGACAGAGATGTTCATACAATATATACCAAAATAACCCCCATCATCCATACCTTCATCCTTGAATCCTCACTTTGGGCAGAAATTAATCCAAGGAAGCAATTTGTAGAAAAACAAAAGGATTTACCCAAAGAAGAGATAACATCCTCTCTCATGATCATTCATTTTATTTCCATTGTAAATCCCCTACATTATCATTATTCCATTATTATAAAACAACACCATTATCCTAAATATATTGAGTTGTTTTTATGATAATTTTTTGACCTAAAGATACACACACTAACATCTAATGGGTAATGAACTTACTGTTTATGTGTATAGAGCACAACTGCCACATGAAAAGATGATAGTTCATTTTTCCTTTATCGCCTTTCATTTGGGGAATTATTATTGAATCTAAATTTATTTATGTTATATATTATATTTATAATATTTTTTCATTGTCAAATTTTATTTGGAAAATAACATTATTCTTTCTATCTTGTGACAATATGATAATTTTGTTTGAGGATGAGTGGACTACCGCCTCCTTAATGTGATGTGATTCATTCACACACTACATGGAATTTATTAAGGATATTTTTATTGAAACTATATGACATATATGAAGTAAAAATTTAATATAGTGATATTATAAACATATATAAATATATGTCATTTACTCTATTTCTTACAATACGATAATAAAATTGAAACAATGTTCCAATATACATATGACCTACCATATCAATGAACGGTGTATTAAATTTCAAAGATATATATTCTATAAATTAGTATAATAAAAATATAATTACTATTGATGTTATTTTTATCATGGTTTACTATCTGAAAATCATTATATAATTATGAGGACCAAAGATATAGAAAATTATGACACAGGAAAAAACATAGTGAATATTACCTGAATCATAACATTACCTTGAAATTATTACCAAGTAGGTAATATAAAGTCATAATAAAACATTTAATGGGATTATATATATAATAATATGGTTTTGTAAAATAATTATTATAAACATAAATTTAATATATATGATATTTGAATGAGTATGTTGAGAGTCCAAAAAGAAGGTAAGGGAATTTCATCTCACTCTTTATTTCCGTAAGATACATTCCATATACACAACTCACTTCATTTGTGTGGTGTATATACTAACCATTAATGTATTCTATTCCTCTTATAAGTAAATATATGGGTATTTAAAAATCCATTACGTGATCATTTGTGTATTAAGTTTTTATGAGAAGTTACCAAATCTGTAAAGTAATTTTGTCTCAGGTTGCATTCATTGAGACACATTCCTTGTTATAAAACTTTATTTCTTATATGAGGTTTATAAACTGAATTTGACATATTTTAAAAATAATGTACATCTTTTTAATATATTTTCAATCTCCTTTAATTTTTATTTTCCTACATGGGTTGTATGATTCAATGTTACCACGTGGTAAGGGTTTATTGAAAAAATATCACCATTTATCTAGATTGTTTATGATCATGTATTCATTAATGATATATTATGATCCAAGTTTCAAGAAAACTCATGAATTTTATTCTTCTCTATTTATCCTTTATTTTTACATTTATTAGTAACATTTTTCAACCCCTTGTAAATTTTTATAATTACCAATATATTTTATATAAAATATGACATTGCCTCTCTCTTCAGTAAGAAATCATTGTTTGTTCATATCCACGATTTCCAAAAACCGATTCCCATAATATTATACTAATATAATATAATAATTAAAACATTTTGTTTTCATTTTATCTCATACAAAATGTACGAATTTACCCACAATTTTTTCTTTGAAGATTACATTGAATGAATAGTAGGTTAATTTTTTAGAAAATAAATTTAAAAGTGATTTTAAAAGAAATGGTTTCAAAATGGTTTTCATTATTCATTTACAATTTTCATGGAAAATGGGATTTAAATTTAATTAAAGATCCTCTGCAAATTTTCAAAGTAAAAATTCATTCAAATTGTTTTAAATTAGTCCTTTATTGGTTTTCATGTTTATTTTCATGAACCTAGTTTACAAAAGGATTTACCATTAATGTATCAATTTTCAAAAGAGAAAGGATTATTTCAACATGATGAGTTTTTAAAATGTATTTATTAATTATTTACCATATAATATGATATTCAGGGGTGTAAATCATTACATTTCAGGAAATGATCTAATGGTTCCTTTAATATTATTTATTTGATTGGCCTACGTGTTGATGAAATGTGTTTATGAAACCATCTTTTTTTCAAGGGATATATGCCTATGAAACCTACTTCATTTCATGGTTTATTATTTGATGTAGTGATTAGTAAACCTATGGCTTCTTACCTAAGTTAAGGTATGATTTTATGTTTATAAAACCCATTTCATTTCATGGGATTAGATATGATTCATTATTATTATGTAGAACATGTTTTTTGTTTTTATTATGATATGGGTGGGACTTATATCTCCCTCAAATGTATTAAATAATGATAAATGTTTTATGAGATCAAAGGGTACATGGGAGGGGATACCATGTTTGACACAAGACTGTATAAGGTAGGTCATCTAAAGCTCAAAATAAGAGGTTATGTGGGAGGAAATCGCAAGACCAAAATAAGAGGGTACGTAGGAGGGAATCCCAATCTGGAAGTAGGTACATATGTGATTATCCAAATCCTATCATGTTACTAATATCTTGGTTAGAAGCCTTGATATAGGGTTTTTATAAGCATATGTGGCTGCATCAATTCTATGTCTTATTCTTACATTATTATTTTATGGTTCGTGTTCCTTATTTATATATAATTCTTTTCATATGAACTATAAATATTTATGTTATGAATTTTGTTTATGATTTTTGATATATAGGGTATGACATTCTAATGATCAGGATCCGATTCTCATATAATATATTCATGATATGGTTATGAATTTCCTTTATTTACCCTAACTAAGCATTTGAGTCCACCTCTTTCTTATGATTACCTTATATAGTTCATGAAGAAAGGATTTTAATTAGAAATACTAAGAGAAATATATTTGTAGGAAACATTTAATATGTTTCACTGAGTTAGAATATTTTGGTTTAATGCTTCCAAAACAACTAAGCTAATATAGTCATCCAGAGTATGTTTTTTTAATGTTTTATGTATTCTAAAAAATATATTTAATGTGTATGTGTGTTGATCCTGGTTGTTATTATTGGTATTAGATAGATGTTTAAGAAAACCTATTGAAAGTTGGATTACAAAACATTAGTGAGATACCTAGTTATTTGTTATGGATATTTCTAGAAAGGTCACTAAGGATAAGTATATGGATGATTTATCTTTTAGGAAAATATCGTCGAATCTGGGTAATGGATAGAGTGAGTGGTTTTCTATAAAGAAATCCATTACATGATAATAAAAGTGGGTTTGATCTGGAATAGATGAACCTATGGCTAACAACTCAGAGAAGATGTCTCAGGCATGACTCAATGTAATCTGGTACCTAAAAATGGTCCTTGTAACAGAAATGGTTTAACTCACCTAAGGGATATAATTTAGCAATTATGAAACACATAAAACCCCATAATAAAGTATATAAATTGAATATGAATATATATGACATAGGATAAATCAAATGTGTCATCAATTAAAAATTAGGTTCCATGATTTAGACATCTTCTGACTATTTTTTCATTATTATGAGCGTTTTGTTATATGATATGTGCTTATCACCCTCTGAATTCTGGGTTTAGTCAATGTAATGATGTAGAATGAATATAGTTAACACTGAATGTTTCATATTTGGAATTATGGGAATTATGAAAATTTATTTCTCATGTGGAAATCTCATAAAGAGAATAAAAAATGGTGGTATGAGTATTGGTTATTCTTATGAATTTACTAAGACCAAAAATGACACAAAGAAGATATGTTTTGTTATTATATTATTTTTTACATTAAACATAATACATATCACTATATTGATTTCAAGGAACATTAAGACATGGTTCATATTTCATATTCTAGGAAAGTGGTGCTAGGGAATAATTTAATGAAGCCAGAATAATTTTTTATGAATAAATTTGGATAAATAAAGTAATAAAGATTTAGAAATCAATAATTATGTTATATGAACAATCAAATATATAAGTATTGTTAGTATAAGTTTCATTAAAGATTGAAAAGGACAATTTGAATGGTAATTTCTTTTAAATGAAATATTTTTATTAAGGAATGGTAACCCTTAATTAATACATAATATTGATATAACGATCATTGGATAAAGATATATTGGATATGAATATGTAAATTGGAAGGTACATATTACCATGGATCTGGAACTGATTATTTAATAAGTGTTCTATGTCATCAAGGATGAAGTTTACTACATCTTGTATTTAAAAAATGTTCCCATTAATCATTAGAATAAGGAAGAATTCATTAGTTCCAAAAGTATTTATGGTAATTCAAATTATTAACCTGTTTCATTGGAATATAAAATGTGGTTTTTTAAATGATTAGAATGTGACAATAAATATGAATTTTTTGATATATGGGAGATCAATATTAAAATGATTTCATGCCATTGTTTCTAAATATTTAGATTTTTATCATTTATAAGGGTTACTGGTTTAACCATTGTTTAATATTTGATGTTAAACAGAAGATGAAGTTGATAAGATTATTGTTTTGCCACACCATATTATTATTTATGAAAAATTGGATAACTTTTTAAAGAATAATGTAGTGAAAAAAGTTAATTAAATATCTTATCATTTTATTTATATATCTTAAGATATTTTAATTCTTCACGAATGATGAATACACATTCATTTCAAAGAATAAGAGAAGAAATGGAAGTTGATCTCGACACAACATATAATGTTATAGTACTGAATCTTGTAATTATATATTCTCATGAAAATTATTCAACACTAGTGAAAGGTCATAAACCAAAAAGGTTATCCTTGAACAATCTTTTATGATGAATCAAATGGTCCCTTATTTCATAAAAAAATTGTGAATTTGTGATTTTTAACATTCTTATAACTATGTTATCAATCACTTTCCTCCAAAACATGACTGTTATATTTTTCATACATGTCCATATTTTCACATCCCACCAATCTTATCCCATGTGGAAACATGCTTATGTGATACTTTTGGTAACTATGATGTTTTCCAAAATAGTTTTTAGAAGATATATTATAAAAAAATGGTGGGGGACGAATCCCCAATTATTATATAAACAAACACATGCAGGAGAGTCATCAAGTACAACCAAAATCAACAAAAAATCAAAACAGCATTCTCAAGTTCCCCCTTCAGGGTGTCCAATCTTCTTTCTAATTTTATCAGTGATTATCCGTTATTTTTCCCTCAACTCATTCCAGAGTTTGTCATTGATGCGCCCACACCCTCCCCCTCTACTGTATCGAGCTTCTATGTCTCTTTCTTGATGAATTAAAGTGTCCAGATCTTCATCTGAACTGTCATCTTGTGTGACCGCTTTTTCATTCTCATCCTCAATTCTTTTATCACTTTTATTTTGGCTTCACGTTCTAACCAGTTTCCATGAGCCACATTCCATGTATTCAAGATTATCAGATTGTTCTGTGTTATTAACAGATATCAGGGGCTCCATTTTTTTCTATTTTTTTGGTGTTGCAACCTGAACATTTGAAAGAGGTGTGTTTAAAGTAGTCTCACCCAAAGGAGTACTCACCTCATGCCCAAGAGAAGTCGTGATAGTGGACCGTTCTATGTCATCTAAGACAGTCACACCTTGAGAAAAAAGTGCATCCTTAGCACTGGCCACCTGAATTAGATCAGATGATGCAGGAGTGGCATTCACATTGAGCATATCCAGATCATATTTTGAAGAAATATTAAAAGGAGCAGTGTACTTCTCAGATTGACCAGAATTTTCAATCACTAAATGATCTGAATTTGATGATGTGACAGCTTCAAACCCGTGTACACCTGCGACTACATGAGAATAAGGAATATGATGATACAGAATCAGAGTCTCTTGAAATTTTTGAGCAACATCATGTAAAGAATCCTCCCCATTACCTAATCCCTTGTGGACAGACACAGTAGGTAGTAGAGTTGAGGGTTCAGAAACATCCTCTTCAACCAGGTCAACCTAGGTTTTTCTTCCCTAGCCAGTAATCGCAGACTCTTTTTTAAGCTCATTGCTAGGAACCACCGGCTCTACATTGTTATGTTCAGGAAGCTTACCATGAATAGTAATGTGATTTTATTTGACAAAATCATCTTGAACTGCTTTATCCATCCCTACATTAGAACAATATTTGAGATCATGTCCCCGAATAGAGTAGTGTTTATAGACAATGGACCTTCTACAGTTAGAGATGACATGTCCTATAACCCAACAATCAGAATAGAACCATGGAATACCCTCAAATTAATTTCTTAATTCTAATTCTTCTTTATTAGTGGACAGATACACCATACCAACCAAAGTATAACAAAGTTCTATCTAAACCAGGTACCTAGCATAATGAACATACATATAAATTGCAGTTTCTTTGTCTATTTTAAATGGAATACCAATCTCTAATGTAATATCATAAAGGATTCAAGGATTCCATAAAATCCAGCTTAACCCAAATATTTTAATCCTGACTTGAGCAGTGGAGTTACAAATTTAAATTGGGTTGAATCTCCTATCCCACTCTCTGATATGAATAGAACCTTGTTTGAGTGATAGTGATCCAAAACCCATTGCGTGCATTTTACGCTCTTCCGAGGGGAATATCAAATTGAAATACCCTTTACCCAAGGAGACACATTGCATTGAGTCGAACCCCCAGATGATTGAATGAAGCTGCGTGAGATAATCCATTCTCCATGGTTTCTTTCCTTTGGGTAGAACACAACACACTATAATGGGGTATTCTACCAGCTCTAATCTTTCCAAAATCATAGTTGTATCTGCCCTCACATGGGCAACATAACCTCGCCTACATATGCCGACACACAAACCCTTAAACTGGGAAAAGGAACGGTTGGAATTGCTAACCTCAATATATTTCTTCTTGTGATTTCCGCATCCCCAAATCTCAGATCTCTCTATTTCACTTGTAGAATGCTTGTGGGAGTCGAACATCCCTGGCATCAAGAATCCATCAGCCATCAAAAATCGAAGCGGTGAGGTAGATTAGTGAAATGTGGGTTTCTATGAACAAAACATTAAATTACTAAACCATTGACATCCCAATTGAATTTTGAGGGTGAAATTAATTTTAAGGGGGGTATAATTCAACACCACAAGATTTTGTGAAGTGTTATTTTTCAAATTAGTTTAATCTTTTTGATATTTTCCATGTCATGAAAAACCATAAAATAGTTTATTTTGTATTAAGGAATTATTTATATCTTGTGTTACATGAAATACCATGTCAATCATGCATTACCCGCAATATAAATTTTATAATTCTCTACACCAAACACTAATATTAACTTAGATTACGTGCAAGGATGGCTTTCCTTGATGGCTTGTGAAACACTCAAGACCGATTGTTACTGAACTATAATTCATTTTTAAAATATTATTATTTAATAATATTTAACATAGACTTTATATTTAAAATTGTAGGATTAACTAATTTATAGTTTAATTCATTGGTTATGTATTATTTCGAAAAGAATATAGTAACCAAATTAATATTATCAAAATGATTTTACAAAAGAATATTTTTAATGAAAAAATGAAATTAATCATAATAAGATATATTAAATAAAAATAGTTAATGATATTAATTTAATTTTTATGTTATATATACAATAAAATATATATTTTTATTTTTCTAATTGATTAAAATATATATAATATAAGATCCAAGAAACATTTACACATAAAACCCTATATTTTTACTAAGGAACTTTTAATGCCTTATGATAGAGATCTTACATTAAATATAATCTTTGTAACATTAATTAATTTTATATATTAGAACATAATAATTTTGTTTTGGTGATTTTTTGGTATTTTTCTATAAAATTTCCGTTTTAAAAGGAATAATTAAAAATAATAAAATTTAACACAAAACTACTTCTCATCTAATTTATCTATTAGGATAGGTTATATTTTTAGTTAATTTTAAGTATTAATTAGACAATTTTTTTATAAATTTAACCATTTTATGTTATTTTATTATATTTCACATTTAAATTGGTTATGAAAAACTACTAAACATTAGAATTTGTTTCCTTTAAAAACCAACTTTGTTGTCCTATATGTGGAATTAAATTTAAATTAATTTTAACACCATAAGATATTAAAGATTGTAAAAATTGATCTATATTTGGAATAATTACAATATATAATTTCCAATAAGATAAACATAATTTTTAACATAAATGATTAGTAAAGGTAAATAAAATTAATTACAATGATTAAGATTAAATTAAGCTTAACATGGGACTAAACCCTAAACATAAGGAAATATAGGTCCTATAAAACTATCTAAAATATATTTTCCGTATATATTTAGACCCCCTTATTAATTGTATATATCATTTACCATTATTGGATCAGCTTTCAATAAAAAAACGTGAGTGGGATTTCCCTTTTAAAATATATAACAATAGTGGCATTCCTACTCTACAATAAATGGTCTTCTCTCCTCTAACTTCCACTCAACTCTCATGTAACATAAGTTCATAAAATATATACCAATATAGATACCCAAAATATATCCCTTCTTTCCTTAAGACTCCATTTTGGTATAAATAAATCCTAGCATGTACTTTGGTGGAAATAAAAAGGAGTTACCCAATGAAGAGGTAACACCCCCTTAAGATCCATTATCTTATTTTCATTAAAAAACCCCTCCACTATCATTATTCAATTATTATAAAATATAACTACTATCCAAAATATAATATTATATATTTACACTTTTTTACTTCCACTTACACTAAGTTCCATCTAATGTACAATGAACATATTCTTTACATATATGGGGAAATACCACCTAATGAAATAATTTTTGGTCAATTTTCCCTTAACGCCTAAAATGGTGGATATTATGATGGAAAATATATTTATATATAACATTTATTATATTTATAATTTTTTTGTTCTTCTATAATTTATATTTATAACACACCCTTATTCATTCCATCTTGTGTAAATAAATTAAATAATTTTATTGAAGTGTGGACTTCCTCCCCCTCAAAGTGATATGATTCATTCACAAACTACTTTGAATGTATTAAGGACATTTTTTGTAAAACTATAGGATATAGATGAAATAATAATTCTAAAATAATGATAATATATAAAAATAAATATATATAACATATTCCATATTTCATTCAATGTGATATAAAATAGAAACATCATTCATTCATATGTACGACCTACCGTCTCCATGAACGATGTACTCAATATTATACTTAAATAATACGTGGATTATTATAATACACATGTCATGAATATAAATTATATTTTTTCCAGGTATTATTTTATGCAAATCATGATATATGTATAATAATAAAAGATATAACAAAAAAAGACACATGAGAAAAACAATGTGATTTTTTCCTAAAGGGTACATAACATGAAATTGTTAACAAAAAGGTAATATAAAGTCAAAATATAACCGTATATGTTATAAAATTTTAGATTACGGTTCTATAAAATATGTATAGTAAAATTATATTTATTATAAAATAGGTTTGAATGAGTATGAAGAGAGTCAAACACAAGGTAAGGGAATTTCATATCACTCTTTTCTTCAAGGAGATACATGCTTTATTCACTACTCGCATATTTAGTGTAGTTTATATACTATAATTGAATTTATTATATTACTCTTATAATTAAATCTATGGGTATTTACATAAATCTTTTATGATCATTCTATCATAGGGATTATGTTTCACAAGATACCAAATTATTAAAGTAATTTCTTCTCAATTTTCTTACATTGATACACATGACTTGTTTTACACCTATATTTTTATATGAGGTTTATAAAATGTTGTTGAAATGTTTTAAAATGAATCACCTTATATTCATGATATTTTAATTCTCAATGTAATTACATTTTCCTACATGGGTAGTATAATTCATTTTCACCATGTGGAAGGGGTTTATTGATAGAGTCTCATTGTTAATGATGATTGTTTGTGATCAAGAATTCATTAATGGAAAATAATAATCCATATTTGAATAAAAACTCATTAGTTTTCTTCTCCTATGGTTAGGAAAGATTTATTAATGTATTATTACTGTTTTTATAACTCATTGGTAGTTAATATAATTAAAAAATTGTATTTAATATTATATGATCGTAATTTTCTCTTCAGTTGGAAATATATATTTAATCAAAACCCTAATTTTTAAAAATCGATTCCATAAATATTATAATAATATTAATATATAAATATTTTTTTACCTTTTTCATTTTAACAATTCATCAATGGAATATTCTTATCACTTTTCTTGCAAGGACTTTTTTAAACAATTTTACTGTGTAAAAGTAATCATTTTTACCTCATATTACATGTACAAATTTACTAACCATAATTTATTTGAATTGTAAATTTATTGTTTTATAGGTTAATTTTTAATATTTTTTTAATTAAATTTCAAAATAAATGGTTTTCACGATTCATTTATATGTTTTCAAGGAATAATATTTTTCAAAATGTTTGAAATCTCCTTTACAAGTTGAACCATGAAAAATGATTTTTAAATGTTTTCAGTGATTCTTTGATAAGTTGTAAATTTTATTTTCATGAAAATGTTTGTCAAAATGGTTTAAGATTTACGAATAATTTTTCAACAAATGGAGGAAAATTTATTCATTAATTGTTTTTAAAATATCTTTTATAATAATTTCCCATCTAAGATGACATCCATTGGCGTCACACATGCCGTTCCGGTAAATGATCAAAGGATCCATTCAAATTATTTATTTGAATGGTTTATATATTGATGAAATGAAATTTAAAAAACTATCTTATTTTCTTTGGTTATATGTCTATGGAAGCAACTTATTTTCAAAGGTTATGTTTTGATGAAATGATAATAAAATCTGTTTCATTTTCCACATATTAAGGGATGATTTCATGTTTATTAACCCCATTTCATATAGTGGGTTATGATATGATTGTTTATAGTTTTTTCCACTTGTATGTGTGATTTATTTATCATATTGGTGTGACATATATATACCTATATATTTTTGGGCAATTAAAAATGTTTCATGAGATCAAAGGGTACATGAGAGGGAATCCCAAGCCAGAAACAAGATGGTACATTGGAGGAAATCGCAATCCTGAAACAACAGGGTTTACATGAAGACATCCCATTAAAAAAAACAAATAGGTACATATGGGGACATACCAATCCCAAAATAAGAGTGTACAAAATAGTTTATCCTATTCATGAAGAAGGTACATAAGTGATTAGCACATGCCTAACATGTTACAGTGGTCTTGGTACAAAGCCATGGCATATGGTATTTATATGATTATGTGTCTTCCAAAATTCAATGTCATATTCATATAGTATTCTTTCAGGGACATTTTCTTTATTTCTTAATGATTCTTGTCTTTGACCTATGAATATTTTTTCCATGATTCGTTTTTTTATTTTTGATATGCGGGGTATTTTCTTCTAATGATCATGATCAAATTATGAAACCCTTATGTTCTTGATATACTTACACATTTCCTTTATTAACTCTTGCTGATCTTTTGATCTCACCAGATTCTTATATTTCCCTTACCTGGGTTTTAAAGAAAGGTTTTAAAGGTGAAATAGTATGGGAGATGAAATTTTATTTAAATATTGAAGATATTTTACTGAGTTAGAATATGTTTTTTCTATGTGTCAAAAGGCACTAAACATTTATGGTCTTTGAGAGTTTGGTTTGGTAATGTTTTAATTATTCATCAAATTTTCTGTATTTTCTATGTATGTTAAGAACATGTTATTATAAAAGATGTATATATTTTTTTGTGACCAAATATTTAAAAAAAGAAAATCAAAACTATAATAAAAATCAATTTTTATGGGAACAAATTTTTTTTATGTAAATAAACTTAATAAAATACTTTATGTGAATTTATATAATTATTTTTATATAATATAAATATAATGAACTGAATAATCTTTAAATTATAATATTGAATCCAGTTTTAATCTTAAAAAATATTTTTATGAAAATCATTTTTTCCTCCTTATTGCTCAATTATTTCAAAAATAATTTTTGAAATTACTGATTATTAATTTTAAAATACAATTCTTAATTTGAAATCATCATGTAAAATTTATTATATGGTAAAACGTATTAAAATTTCAAAGAAGGTTAACTCTACGATCAATAGTAAAAAATAAAAAATTTTAATTGAAAACACCATTAACGATTAAATTATTTGTAAAGTTAAATTATAATTGAAATTTTATTAATGTATCAGTAATAAAATTTTATATCAATTTTTCAAAATTAGTCCATTAAAATCAATTTACTATTGAAATTTTTTATAAAAAAATTGTAAAATTTTAAACATTCCATCTTTGAAAACCGAACTCCTCTTAGGATTAATTTGGAATTAAAATTTTCATCTTATGTAAATATAATATGAAATAATGGAATCCGTAATTGGAATAAGAAAAAATTATATTATATATTATTTCCAAATTTAATTTTTTCCCAAAATAAATGTGAAAATAGTAAAAACATTTATGGGAGATAAGGTAGAAGTGGGATTACTATGGGATAAAATATGAAGATGAGGGTTAAAATAAATAAGAAATATAGAAAGAACATTTTGGACAGAAATATTATAATATCATAGTTACGAAATTATAATTTATGTTAATTGTGGATCCTTATGAAAAATTTCTCATTATATTCCAAATGGGTTCCTTTTCCCCACATATATAAGGACACCGCCTCCCTCCATTTATCCACACTATGAAAGCTATATAACTATTAACAAATCTAAAGACATCCCTCCAAAATATCATTATATATTTTCAACATATTTTTTTCCAACAAAAATACCAACACTAGGGTACATAAAAACGTATCCAAAAGTGGTGCATCTAAACAAAGTCAATTGACTTGAGAAAGCTCTATATTGTCCTATCTAAATTTTCTAGAATTAATTATATAATAAAAATTATAATAAAAAAATTATATCCTATATAAATATATGTTATTATGTTAATTTAATAACCAGAAATCATTTTCACTTCCATCAAATGGTTTACAAAAGCATTGTTCATGTGTATGGCATACTACCCCATTAAGAATCACAATCATTCATCTTCCATTACCACCTCTCAATGATGGAAATAAGGATTGGTTCATTATTGATATATGATAAACATAAAATTATTATACTTTTGTAATTAGTATATCACACATACCTTCATACTCTCCACTATGTGCGAATATAATAATGTCGCACGTGGGTACAGTGAAATACGGCCTCGTGCATCGATATGATTCATTTACGTAATACATTTAATGTAATAAAGGAGTATTTTTGAAAATATTTGATACATATGAAATAAAAATTATTATTAATGATAATATATATTTTACCATTTCATTATTATAATTATAAAATAAATAGAAATGGTATTCATGTGTAGGTATGGCCCACCATCTTCATGAACAATGTATTTCATTTTATATAACTGATTATTTTGGATTATTATAATTAAATATAAATTGATTATATATGATAATTATATCATATTTAAAATTATTGATATTAGGTAACAATGATGAAATTAATTGGACAAAAAATCCAAAAATCAATACTTATATCAAAAAAAATTATTTTATTTCTTGAAAGATGACTTTAACATGAAATTATTAATAAACTGATAATTAGATGCCATAAGTAAATCATGAATGGATTGATATATATATATATATATTTCTATTAATGATTTATAATTATAATATTTTTTATACAAGAGTTTTCAACCTGTACAAATAAAACTCAATATATAAGGAAATATATTTTTTATCTCTCATTTATTTCACAATGACATATTAAAAATCACCACTCGTTTATTTTTGGTTGTTTATATACATGAAATTATAAATTTTATATCCTAGATCCCATTGTTTTAAATATATTTTATGTTTCATTTTAGGTTATTAATATTTTTTGATTTTGACTCAAGATTTACTAAAGCAATAAGGGATTTTAAAATCCAATTTTCTTCTATGGGACATATGGTTTTATTATAAAGAAATATTTTTTTAAGGTAACATGGATTGGATTACCAATCCATGTAAATGAATGTTTATTAAAACAAAAATAATTACAAGGTACATACGAGGTGTAGATAGCCTACACCAGCAGGTAAATAAAATATAGCCCACAAGAACAAACAGTTGAACCTAAGGCTGTTAAAAGAAACTAGACAAAAAAATTCCAACAAATCCATCACATTCTGCATTCCATAAAATCTTGTGCCAAATAGAAACACTATGAAGAAGATCGGAGGATTCCAAGCATGTAACAAACTGGTAAGCTTCTTTAGAGGAACAAACCATCAGAACCAGCATCAACATCACCCAGCTGTTCAGCATTTTTAGAGAAGATCCTGCTCTAAGGTACACATAAAAAACATGTCAAACAAAATAGTGAAAAGAACAGAATCTCCAATAGATCAGTTTTACCCAGAGTGAGAATCCAAAAAATAACAGATGTCTTGAAAATTCAGTCAATTGTTTATGCCAAAACACATAACCTTCCTTCTAGATTCAAAACCATATAGATTCAAACAGGCTCATATGATCAGTGACTGGAGCAAATAGAGAATTAATATAAACCAGACAATTATCCAGATATGAAGCCTCTCTAGAAAAGAGTCCAAATTAAGAAAGATGACAAGAACATCCAAACAAAAAAGATTTTCCACAAATCAAAGCAGATAATCCAAAACAGCAAATAGTTGAGACCAGTAAACCAAAATAAATGACATCACAGAAGGAATACAAAAGAAACATCAAGATGATTGTGATTGAAACATCAATTTCTCAAAGTAAATGAATTTCATAGCATCTTGAAATTTTTCCTCATTAATAATTCCCTTTTTAAGATCCTGTTTCAACATTTCTTATTGATTTTTCATATTAGCAAGCCACTTTTGTATGTCCTATTTTGTGAAATGTTATGAAAAGTGATATAAAAAAATGCTAGATTTCTCACATTCTGATTTTCCTTTCTCTTCTTATAGAGAAATCTTTTTATTGACATCAGTTGACCTAGTGGTGATGGTTCTTTCCACTTGAGAGTAATCCTTACGTCTTCTAGTTTCTTTGGATTCGGGGTGATGAATCCATCAGCATCTACCACTATTTTTATTTTCCTAGCCATGGATTTCAAATATTCTTCTTCTAGTTTTCCAGGATTTTCATCCTCCTCAGATGATGATCCACTATAATTGGATCCATCTTTTTGGACCTTTTCATCAACCTCTTGATCTGTATTAACATATCAAGCAGGACAGCCTTTGTCTGTATCATTCAATGAGAAATCACCAAGATTGTGATTTTCTATGCTGTGCTGAACAGAAACATTATTATAAACAATATTTTGTTGAGTAACCCTATTATCCACATAAATTGATTCTGTAGCTTTACAAATAGCCGTGGAAAAATCTCTAGTTTTGTTTTCAGAGTTATGAGAATCCTATTTATCATCCCTAACCTCCAAATTAGGGTCTCTAATCTATTCATTAGACATCTTAGAGGTACTTGGATGATTATAAGTGTTAGGGATTATAGAAGGGGCTAAGGTCCTTCCCTCAATTGAGATAGAATTCTGAGAGTTGTGAGTTGTCTTGGAAAATTTTTCCACCCAATATGACTTTAACTGCTTAAGAGGGGGAGCTTCTTGTTTCCCACAATTCTTGTGAACATAACCAGATTTAGAACATTTGTTGCAAAATTCCGGAAGGTTTTCAAAAACAACATTCTGAACAAAACCTCTGTCCCCATTTTGAATCCAAAATCAGCTTGGAAGGTCCATAGAGAGATCAATCTTATTGCATACCCTTGCAACCGAGGGCCTTGTCAAATTAATGGTGGCATAATCCAGTTTTATTGGAGTACCAAATAGTTTAGAAATAGAAAATAAGGCTTCTCTTTTAAAAAAATGAATCGGTAGATCAGGAAAAGAAAGCTAAATCGGAGTAATCGGGGATTCAAAACCATTAATGTAGTCCGGTGAACATTTAAGAAATTTCATTGAGGGTCTCCCAAAATTCCAAAAACCACACATCCAGAATCTATAATAATCCGAGTCTAACGAAAATCTAAAAAGAACATTCCAAGAGGTTAAGAACCCGATTTTTAATTCGGTAAAACCAATCTTTTCCAGTGTATTTCATAGGAATAGAAGTGAAGTTCGCTGGATAAGGAAATTACCGATCAAGGCATACTGTAAATATGAGGCAAGTGAGATTACATCTTCCTTTGTGAATTACATGGTGTTTAAACCACGATGTCTGAAAGCTTTCGGAGCAATATGCTCTACCTTCCTCAGGTCAGTGGATGAATCTGCACCCACAACTACATCGGCGAAGGACCTAGCATCACGAAGCCCTCTCCTAGTCTATATAAAGAAAATTTGACATGTGATATAATGAATTATATTAATCCTCATGATATTTTAAGTTTCTATAAAATATATTATTTCATGGGGATTACATTTAAATATTAGAATTTTGTATAAATCTTATGATATAATATCATCATATTTCATGATTATTTATGACTATAGTTCTTATGATACAATATTATGATCCTTATCTAAAGAAACCCATGAATTTTATTCTCCTCAAGTTATGTTATTTGAATTAATTTTTCATTTCAAATTTCTATCTTAATTTACTCAATAGTTATAAATAATTATTTTTGCTGAAAAATGGGTTTTTGTTTCAAATTCTATTTTAATCCAAAAAAATGAATCCAATTTGGATTTTAAAATTTCTTAAAATAAATTAGTATCTATTTTTCTGGTGTTTGAATTTAAAATCTTTTAAATAAGGAATATTAATGTAATTTTGAAACACAACCCTCATTTTTATTTTACTGAAAAATTTAATGGAAATATTGTTTTAATGTGTATGAGATGAAAGATACCTCCCATCATCATGAAAATTATCTTAATTGAATATTATATTATATGTTTTCAATGATATATTATATAATTCTATTTAAAAAAATTTAAAAAATTTAAAATTCTATGTTGAAAGGTTATTTTTCTTAAGATTTGTTTTAAATTATTTCTAATGAATTCATTATAATATTTGAAGTTTATTTTCAATAAAATTTATTTATAAAATATTTTATGATTTTCTTGGGTTTAAAAGGGTAATTTAATTGAAAATATTTCTTACTTATGAAATTTCACACATGATTTATCATTCAAAATAATTGTTCATATATGATTGAATATTAATATGTATCATATTATTTTATAAGGTTATTATGGAAGGACTCCATTTATATATATTATGAGAATGGTTTATGTTTAAGATGTAAGGATTTTTATGAAAATTGTTTTCATCCACAGGTTTTACCATGATACAATTATTATGATACTTCCATCTTTCTCCATGGGTTAGTAAATTATGATATGATTAGATTTATATAGATCCTATTTTTATGGGTTATTATATGATTAATATTTAATGATGTTCTAGCACACATATGTATTATTATCATTATATGATATAAGGGACCTATATCTTCCTCGAATTCATTTGGTAAATAATTATATATCATGTGATAATAATGGGAAAAATCATGTGGTCTTTCTATAATATGGAAAACATGTGTACCCTGATCCGCTATGGGAAATATGTGGGTCATGACCAGTAACACCCCAAGCTTCTACGGTACGCTTATCTTTGAATAATGCGATAGCGTGTGTTGTACGCAACATCGAGTTCTAACACACCACAACCAATCAAACTAGCCATTATGAATAGTAATACCTACTTTTTGAAATTATATATATTTTATATTTCAAAATGGACTTCAATTTTGGATTCGGAATATCGAAATTATCCTAATTTGAATTTTTTGTATTTTTCTAAGAACTTCCAATTTTTATGAATAGTGAAAAATACTTAAAAACAACTTTTTTAATAAAAATAATTTATAGTGATAAATTATATTATTGAGTGGTTTTAAAGAATAATTGGAATATATTTTTACCATTTTATCCAGTGGTGTTCGTTATAATTAATTTCACTTTGAAATTGGACATAAAAAATTATCAATCTTTTGATATATATTGTTTCTTAAAAACACGCTATTTGTTGTAACAGTAGGAATTAATTATAAAATTAATTAATGAAACTTATATGTTTGGAATTTTTTAAAATAGACATCATTTTTGAATTCGTAATATCAATTATAGCATAGGGTGAAATTTTGGCATTGTACTGAAAAACTTCAAGTTTTGATGAATAGTGAAACTACTAAGTGGTAGTTAAAAAACTGAATTTTTCATAAATCATAATTTTACCGCTTATGTGAATGGAATTTCGAAAATCTGAGAGACACGGTTAATATCAAGAAGTAAAATGTGGTTCAATGAGATGAAAATAATTTTTGGTGAATAGTAACTTTCTACTTTTATTTACCACGGTTAAAAGTAATATAGGGTAATTAAGGGTAAAAATGATATTAATATTACCCTAACACATGTCCTAATTTTATTGGACAAGTGTATATCGACCAAAAACAACCTTAGGAATAAAATATTATCATTTAGGTCCACCTGGATTATATTAGGACATTTATTATTATTTAATTCAAAGAAGAGTTAAAAGAGTTAAAATCAAAGTTTATTTACTAACACATTTTTAATATAGGGTTATACATAAGATAAATTCGATTGTAAATATTCATTAGAAATATAATACTATTTCCTACATAATGGTATTTTATTTATAATTTTTATACTTTAAATAATTTAATTTATTTATGACACAATGATGATGTAGTAATTACCGTAATTGTGAAAACTGTAAATAATTGATATTATAAATTTCCAAATAAATATAATTTGAGACTTTTAATGAATTACAATAATTTTATAGGATAATATGACATGTTAGTATTGATGTAATTAACTTTTTAAGAAGTAATAATTCTGTTATGAGTTCAACAAAAATAAGTTTTGAATAGTGTCAAAATTGACATAAAAGAGTTTTTAAAACAAATATTATATTTTTAATTGATATTAAATTCCTAAAAATCTAAGGTTCGGCAAAGAGACTTATATCATGATAGGTTCATCATTAATGGACCACTTGGGGGTCTCTTGGATGTATATAGAATGTTTATTAACTATATATTATAAAAATACAAAGTGACATGGTAAATGTCAAACTAATTAACTAAGAGTTAAAACTAAACGATAAGGTTAATATAGTAACCCAAACCTATCTAAATTCTATTGTCTGAATGGTTTTATACCTATACCCACCTTAACCTTTGAATAATAAACTTTGGAGCCATTAGAAACCGAATATTAATTTATTATAAATTAATATTTCTAGCTTTTCCAAAGGTGTCCCTCACCCCTCTTATAAAAGGGAACTCCTCCTTTTCATTTCTTCACACCTTCAAAGCCTTTTGGTTCGGCCAAACACTGCCCAAATACTCTCCCAACTTCCCTCACTACAACCGAGAGGCCTTATTTTGATCAGAAATCCAACCTATGGAGCCCTTTTGATCAAATCAAAAGGAAGAACCCGAAGAAGATGTAATGATTTCACCACACTTTTCCATTTCCTTTCTTCTTCCACTTCTTCTTTATTTGTTATTACCATTATAAAATAATTACTCCAGTATCTGATATATACTGTGATGTTATTATAAATATGGTACAACCATATTCAGTATTTTGTCCACCCTTTGAATAACATGTCACCATACGTGCGTACGTACGGCTTACCGTCTCCACGTCGTGGTGTAATTGTTATTCAATATATTATTATTTGGATGAGTATAATAATGATGTGTAACTCATGTAAATAATAAATATAACATGATAATTATTTTTTATATATGATATACTATCAACTTATATATTATTTTAATATCAAAATAATGATATTGTCGATCGTGCGTACGTACGGACTACCGTCTCCACGAACGCGATGAGATTCATTCTCCATCGTATCCATTCAAGTATAATTATCATTTTCTGATTTAAAAATGATGTTTAACGACTTGATATCATTCTCGATATGAATAATACACAACCTAACCATTAAAAACTTGTCTTACATAACAAAACATATAAAAGAAAACGAGTAAGTTAACACCCGAAACAACGATAATACTAAGATATTATTAACAAAGCAATGTTAAAAGTTACTATATGATATCATATGAATGCATATGATTATTTTATAATTTAATAACAATTATTTCACAATTATACAGGAGGTTAACCTACCCCAACCAAGGAAAATTACAAAGTAAGGGTTATTTCACAATCTCTTCATTATCCAAGGTTGTTTATACGTAATAATCTACTGGGATCTCTTTATCATCCACATCCATGTTTCTTGAAAATGTATTTCAAAACATTTCTACTATTTACAAGAATATGGGTTAAAGTCTTTTATACCCTTGTTTGATTTTTTATAAGAGGTTTATAAAGGAATATTTCTGTCATTTTCCAAACAAGGTGCTTTTAACCTTTTCGACAAAATTAAGGTAAGAATGTTTTTTTAACTTATACGGCGGGTACGACTATTTTCCGCCGTTATAAAATCGTCGAAACTTCCCTTACAATCTTATAAGAATATTTTCAAAGAAAATGTTTTATTTTATAAATATACGACTCTTAAATGAGTTGAAAAATAGAAAGAGATATTTCTCTAAAAAGATTTTTGATTTCATCTATGTCAACATCATTTGATGGATTTTATGCTTATTTTTAGTTGATTTATTATGATACAAAACTTCTATATTGTATTGAAGGTTTTGAGATATTTTTGAATGTGGATGTTCTATTTTTATACCATTCATAGTTTATGATGAAAGTATTGACATTTCGTATGCTAGTTTTAATACGAATGTTTATGTCATGTTTAAACCTTTTCATATGGGATTTCATTGGACTTAATATGTGATGGGTGGAGCCCGCTATTGCTTCTCGATACATCGGTAGGTCTCATGAGACAAAATAGTGTCTTGGCACAAGGCCTTGAAAAAATCTTATTTGTAGTCTTGGCACGAGGCCTTGGCTATGTTGTTATGATAGTCCAGCATTATGCATTCCATCATTATGAAAGTGGTTATTGATATTTCATGTCATTATTCGATTAGTAGAATATCCATGTGAATAAGTAAATGGAATTATTTCATTTTACTTTTTCCATACTATGTTGAAGTTCATGTTTAAAAGGCTTTTGTTTTAGTTATACATTGCCATAAATGTTTATGCTTATTTTGGAAAGTTTCCGCTATATTGTTATCCTTACTGGGCATTTGAGCTCACCCCTTTTCTATGTTTTATTTTTCCCAGGATGTGAAGAAGTAAGTTATGAATGACCTGCAGGGATAGTATGTGGGGATATGAGTGTGGAATATGGAGACTATGTTGTTGTAGTAGTTTTCCACTTTGTGATGTAATGTAATACTTTAGAAATATATCTAGTGTTTACAAGGACACTAAACCAATCGGTCTTTCGAGATTTGATCTTTCTTGTGATTATGCCAATGTAATGTAATAATGCACCGACTCTGGGTAACTAGGGTTGGGGCGTTACAGTTGGTATCAGAGGAAGTTTAGTACAAACCATGGAAGCTAGATTTAGATAAAATATTATTAGAGCACGTAGACCTAAGATGAACTTTGAGGATTAGTATATAAGAACTTCCTAGAATTTTGGTATTGTAGAGATTTTGTGAGTTTTCCGAGCAATACATCCCTCTCTGGATACGAGCAGGTAGAGGCGGCTCTGGCACAGATGTACCTAGGGGTAAAATCCGAAAACACCGCTTTGAGATAGACTCGAACGGGAACTGGGGCACGACAACGGGCCTTGCTGCACTCTTGGTTATGACACTCCCGGGGGATATGCTTAGGATAACTATCATTTTCATTACAAATCATTATGAAGGGTTTATGAGTATATACTTCCTCAATGAAAACATTTATATGATTATGGATTATATCCATAAATAGTTCAATTTATGTTAAGTGTTTTATAAGTATGAGATTATGTATTTTGATTCATAAACTGATCTAGTTTATTCCATTGTTTAGAAATAGTTCCTAGTGGAAGAAATGGAAACACAATCAATGCACACACTCCATGTAGGGATTTACCTCCTGCTCAATATAATTATAGTGGAGCTGGTGATGCAACTGGTGCCGATCAGATAATCACCATACTGGGACAACTCACTCAGGTTATGAATAATAACCTTACCCGTATGGAGCACCCTGATCCGCAGTGTGGAGGATCAATGTTAGATCGATTCATGAGGCAACAACCACCAACGTTCAATGGGAGTATAAATCCCTTAGTAGCTGAGCAATGGATATTTTCCCTAGAGAAAATATTTTTGGCTTTGGGGTGTAGTGAAAGGGAAAAAGTTATCATGGCAGTTTACCGACTCACTGGAGATGCTGATCAATGGTGGTCATTGATTCAAAACACGAAGGAAGATGATGAAGTATCAAATATGGAATGGAGAGAGTTCAAAGATCTGTTTTTAGAAAAATACTTTCCTCGCGACCATCAGGCAGATATGGAAAGGAAATTTCTGAGTCTGAGACAAAAGGAGGATGAAAATGTCAGAAAGTATGAGGATAGATTTACAAGGTTAGAAAGGTATGCTGGAGATTATATACGTAACCCAAGAAGTAAGATTTATCGTTTCATTGATGGGTTAAAACCATTTCTCCGTCGAGAATTAGTCTCACAATCCTTCTCGTCGTACGAATACATTGTCTCATGTGCTATCAAGACCGAAAAGGAATTCTCTAAGTCTTATGACATTAAAGAAAAGCAAGAGAAGAAGAGACCTGATGATTAATATTGGAATGGAAATAAGGGGAAGAACAGAAAGGTTGAATATCCATCTTGTGGTAAATGTGGGAAGAAAAACCCCGATACTTGCTTGAAGGGAACGAGAGTCTGTTACAAGTGTGGTGAAAAAGGCCACCATGCTCGTGATTGCAAGGGGAAGAAAGAAGCTAGCAACGTTCAGTGCTACAATTTTAGGGAGATAGGGAATTATGGAAATTAATGTCCTAAGCATCAATAGAACTTACCTTAGAAAAGGCCAAGGGATCAAAGCCAAGCTTATGCTATCACTACTGCTGAGGTAGAAGCTCCGAAAGACATGGTGGCAGGTAATTTAATGGTTTCCTCAAGTTTAGAAAATGCATTATTTGATTCTGGATCATCGCATTGTTTCATATCTTCCTAGTTTCCTAAGAAAATTAGATATTTCCAATTTGATTTAACAAGGGATTTTTCTGTTAAAACTCCTATGGGAAGTATCATTGCAACAATGTTTTGTGAATCAGTCCCCATTAGAGCACATAAATGTTTTTTATCTGATGATATCATCATCATACCTATGATTGAGTTTGATATAATCCTCGGTATGGACTGGCTTTCGGACTATGATGCGAAGATTTATTGTAAGAATAAATAGGTTATGATTCTTGATGATAATGATAAGGAACACCTTATCTTTAGAGCAGAATCGTCACCACCTAATTCTTATTTAGATCCACCCCTAGTAGCTCAACTAAATTCAATTATTGGGGAGGAAGAGAATGAAATGACTATGGGTGAAGAAAGGAATGTTAAAATAGAGGATGTACCTATTGTGAAAGAATTGGTAGATGTATTTCTAGAAGATTTACCTGGACATCCTCCAGAACGAGAAGTTAAGTTTTCCATTGATTTAATTCCTGGATCAAGGCCTATATCAAAGACCCCTTATAGAATGGCCACTATAGAATTAGTTGAACTAAAGAAACAACTATAGGAATTAAGTAATAAGGGATTTATTCGCCCTAGTGTTTCTCCATGGGGAGCCCCTGTTCTTTTTGTTAAAAAGAAAGACGGATCTATGAGGTTATGTATCGACTACAGAGAGATCAATGCTATAACAATAAAGAACAAGTATCCCCTACCTCGCATTGATGATTTATTTGACCAACTACATGGAGATCAATACTTTTCAAAGATTGACCTTTGATCTGGATACCATCAGTTGTGTGTGAAGAAGGAAGACATTATGAAGACAACATTTCGAACCAGGTATGGGAGTTACGAGTTTACTGTAATGCCTTTTCGATTGACTAATGAACCCTCTATATTCATGGATTTGATGAATAGTGTTTTCAAGGAGTATCTCGATGAATTTGTGGTGGTATTTATTGATGATATCTTGGTATACTCCAAAAGCTACTAAGATCATGAAAATCACTTGCGCATTATCTTGAAGACTCTGAGAAGGCATGAATTATATGGGAAGTTTAGCAAGTGTGAATTCTGGCTTCAGGAGATTTCTTTTCTTGGCCATATTGTCTCTAAATATGGAATATCTGTTGATCCTTCTAAGACCAAGGCAATCCAAGAATGGCCAGCACCTACGAGTATAACTGAGGTACGTTGTTTTATTGGTTTAGTAGGTTATTATCGACGATTCGTCCAGAATTTTTCCCGATTGGCTAACCCATTAACGAAGCTCACATGTAAAGGGGTTAAATATGTTTGGACAAAAGAGTGTGAAGAATGTTTCGATGAACTGAATAGAAGATTAGTCAATGATCCTATTTTGACTCTACCATCGGGGAATGACGGGTTCGTTATTTATAGTGATGCATCGAAGAAAGGACTTGGTTGTGTCCTTATACAGAATGATAGGGTTATGGCCTATTCATCATGATAGTTGAAAATTCATGAACAAAATGATCCTACTCATGATCTCGAGTTAGCAGCTGTGATCTTTGCTTTGAAGATATGGAGGCACTACCTCTATAGTGAAAAATATGAGATTTATACTGATCACAAGAGTTTGAAGTATATTTTCTCACAAAAGGAACTCAACATGAGGCAAAAAAGATGGCTTTAATTACACAAGGATTATGATTTCACGATACACTACCACCTGGGGAAGGAAAACAGGGTGGCAGATGCTTTGAGCAGAAAAGACCATGGAGTTTTGAACAATATGAGAATTGAAAGGGATCCAATTTTCAAGGATCTAGTGAAGATGGACATGGGAATAACTAGGGAAGGCGAAACATCAATTATTTTTCAAATGGTTGCCAGACTATCTTTACTAGAAAGGATTAAGAGCTCTCAGACCGATGATGAAGAATTTAAAAAGAAGATTAAAGATGTGAATGATGGTAGATTGAAAGAATTTGTGTATGAAGATAGAATTTTGAAATTCGGGAAGAGACTTTGTATTCCCGGTTTACCTGATCTAAAAATATAATTATTGGATGATGCTCATAGTTTCAATTTCTCTATACATCCTGGGAGCACCAAAATGTATAGAGATTTGAAGGAAAATTTTTGGTGGGACAACATGAAGAGGGAGATTGCTTATTTTGTGTAAAGATGTATGGTTTGTCCACAAGTGAATGCTGGAAGGCAACATCCTAGAGGAGTCATGCAACCTCTTCCCATACCAGAGTGGAAATGGGACAATATTACAATGGACTTTGTCATGGGACTACCAAAGACTCTTAGAAGGAACGATGCAATATGGGTTATTGTTGATCATCTTACCAAGTCAGCACATTTTCTTTCTATAAGAGAAGATCTACCACTGGAACGTCTAGCAAGACTATATATTAAAGAAGTTGTGAGACTTCATGGAGTACCCCAATCGATTGTTTCTGATCGTGATCCCTATTTTACTTCAAGATTTTGGAAGAGTCTTCAGAAATCCCTGGATACTGAACTTCATTTTAGCACTACCTACCACCCTCAAACGGATGGACAATCAGAACAAACTTTTCAAACCTTAGAAGACATGTTGAGATCCTGCTCACTAGACTTTCAGGGTATGTGGGATCAATATTTACCTCTGGTAGAATTTTCCTATAATAATAGCTTCCATTTGAGTATTCAGATGGCACCATATGAAGCGTTATACGGAAAGAGATTTTGTACACCAACCTGTTGGGATGACGTTGGTGAAGGAAAATTTGTAGGCCCAGAACTGGTGGAGGAAATGATGGAAAAGGTGAAGGTAATCCAAAATCACATCAAAGCAGCTCAAAGTAGGTAGAAGAGCTATGCTGATAATCGAAGGAAGGATTTGGAATTTTAAGTCGGTGATCATGTTTTCCTAAAGGTATCTCCATGGAAGGGAGTCATACGTTTTGCTAAGAAAGGTAAATTGAGTCCCAGGTACATCGGACCTTTCGAAATTCTTGAACGAATTGGGGCTGTAGCTTACCGATTGGCAATGCCGCCAACTCTTTCCAAAGTTCATGATGTGTTCCACGTATCTCTGTTGAGGAAATAGATGCCTGACCCAACGCATGTACTCACCTTTGAAGAATTAGAACTGGAACCCAATCTGTTCTATTGTGAAGAGGCCGTCAGGATTCTTGATACGAAAGAACAAGTACTGAGAAACCGGACGACGCGTCTGGTAAAAGTTTTGTGGAAAACCATAAGATGGAAGAGGCAATGTGGGAACCCGAGGGACTTATGATGAAGAACCACCCGAGACATTTCATGTGATAAGTATTCTAGAAATTTCGAGGATGAAATTATTTGAAGGAGGGGAGAATGTAACACACTAAGCTTTTATGGTACGCTTCTCTTTGAATAATGCGATAACATGTGTTGTACACAACATCGAGTTCTAACACACCAAAACCAATAAAACTAGCCGTTATGAATAGTAATACCTACCTTTTGAAATTATATATATTTTATATTTCAAAATGGACTTCATTTTGGGATTCGAAATATCGAAATTATCCTAAGTTGAATTTTTTGTATTTATCTTAGAACTTCCAATTTTTATGAATAGTGAAAATACTTAAAAACAAATTTTTTAATCAAAATAATTTATAGTGATAAATTATATTATTGAGTGGTTTTAAAGCATAATTAGAATATATTTTTACCATTTTATCCAATGGTGTTCATTAGAATTAATTTCACTTTGAAATTGGACATAAACAATTATCAATATTTTGATATATATTGTTCCTTAAAAACACGCTATTTGTTGTAACATCGGGAATTAATTATAAAATTAATTAATGAAACTTATATGTTTGGAATTTTTTAAAATAGACATCATTTTTGAATTTGGAATATCAATTATAGCCTAGGGTGAAATTTTGGCGTTGTACTGAAAAACTACAATTTTTGATGAATAGTGAAACTACTAAGTGGTTGTTAAAAAACTGAATTTTCCATAAAACATAATTTTAACGCTTCTGTGAATGGAATTTCGAAAATCCAAGAGACACAGTTAATATCAAGAAGTAAAATTTGGTTCAATGAGATGAAAATAATTTTTGGTGAATAGTAACGTTTTACTTTTATTTACCACGGTTAAAAGTAAAATAGGGTAATTAAGGGTAAAAATGATATTAATATTACCCTAAAACATGTCCGAATTCTATTGGACAAGTGTATCTCGACCAAAAACAACCTTAGGAATAAAATATTATCATTTATGTCCACTGGGATTAGATTAGGACATTTATTATTATTTAATTCAAAGAAGAGTTAAAAGAGTTAAAATCAATGTTTATTTATTAAAACATTTTTAATATAGGGCTATACATAAGATAAATTCGATTGTAAATATTAATTAGAAATATAATACGATATCCAACATAATGATATTTTATTTATAATTTTTAGACATTAATTAATTTAATTTATTTATGACACAATGATGATGGAGTAATTACCATAATTGTAAAAAACTAAAACAATTGATATTATAAATTCCCAAATAAATATAATTTGAGACTTTTAATGAATTAAAATAATTTTATAGGCTAATATGACATGTTAGGATTGATGTAATTAACTTTTTTCTAAGTAATCATTCTTTTATGAGTTTCAAAAAAATAAATTTTTGAATAGTGTCAAAATTGACATAAAATAGTTTTTTAAAAACAAATTATATTATTAATTGATATTGAATTCCTAAAAATATAAGGTTCGGAAAAGAGACTTATATCATGATAGTTTCATCATTAATGGACCACTTGGGGGTCTCTTGGATGTATATAGAATGTTTATTAACTATATATTATAAAAATACAAAGTGACATGGTAAATGTCAAACTAATTAACTAAGAGTTAAAACGAAAAGATATGGTTAATATAGTAACCCAAACCTGTCTAAATTGTATTGGTTGAATGGTTTTAGACCTATACCCACCTTAACCTTTTAATAATCAACTTTGGATCCATTAGAAACCGAATATGAATTTATTATAAATTAATATTTCTAGCTTTTCCAAAGGTTCCCCTCACCCCTCTTATAAAAGGGCGCTCCTCCTTCTCATTACATCACACATTCAAAGCCTTTCGGTTCAGCCAAACTCTGCCCCAATACTCTCCCAAATTCCCTCACTACAACCTAGAGGACTTATCTTGATCATAAATCCAACCTACGGAGCCCTTTTGATCAAATCAAAAGGAAGAACCCGAAGAAGAGGTAATGATTTCACCACACTTTTCCATGTTCATTTCTTCTTCCCCTTCTTCTTTCTTTGTTATTACCATTCTAAAAAAATAACTCCAGTATCTTATATATACTGTGATGTTATTATAAATATGGTAAAACCATATTCAGTATTCTATCCACCCTTTGAATAACATGTCACCATACGTGCCTACGTACGGCTTACCGTCTCCACGTCGTGGTGTAATTGTTATTCAATATATTATTATTTGGATGGGTATAATAATGATGTGTAACTCATGTAAATAATAAATAAAACAAGATAATGATTCTGTATATATGATATAATATCAACTTATATATTATTTTAATATCAAAAGAATGATATTGTCGCTTGTGCGTACGTACGGACTACCGTCTCCAAGAACGCGATGAGATTCATTCTCCATCGTATCTGTTCAAGTATAATTATCATTTGCTGATTTAAAAATGATTTTTAAGGACTTGATATCATTCTGGATATGAATAATACACAACCTATCCATTACAAACATGGCTTACGTAACAAAACATATAAAAGAAAACGAGTAAGTTAACACCCGAAACAACGGAAATACTAAGATATTATTAACAAAGAAATGTTAAAAGATCCTATATGATATCATATGAATGAATATGATTCTTGTATAATTTAATAACAATTATTTCACTATTATAAAGGAGGTTAACCTACCCCAACCAAGGAAAAGTACAAGGTAAGGGATATTTCACAATCTCTTCATTATCCGAGGTTGTTTATACGTAATAATCTACTGGGATCTCTTTATCATCTACATCCATGTTTCTTAAAAATGTATTTCAAAACATTTTTACTATTTACAAGAATATGGATTAAAGTCATTTATACCCTTGTTTTAATTTTTATAATATGTTTATAATGGAATCTCTCCGTCGTTTTCCAAACAAGGTGCTTTTTAACCTTTTCGACAAAATTAAGGTAAGAATGTTTTTTTAACTTATACGGCGGGTGCGGCTATTTTTCACCGTTATAAAATCGTCGAAGATTCCCTTACAAGCTTATATGAATATTTTCAAAGAAAATGTTTTATTTTACAAATATATGACTCTTAAATGATTTCAAAAATAGAAAGAGATATTTCTCTAAAAAGAGTTTAGATTTCATCTATGTCAACATCTTTTGATGGATTTTATGCTTATTTGTAGTTGATTTATTATGATAAAAAACATATATATTGTATTGAAAGTTTTGTGATATGATTGACTATGGATGTGATATTTTTATACCATTCATAGTTTATGATGAATGTATTGAAATTTTGTATGCTAGTTTTAATACAAATGTTTATGTCATGTTTAAACCTTTTCATATGGAAATGCATTGGACTTAATATGTGACGGGTGGAGCCCGCTGTAGCTCCTCGATGCATTGGTAGGTCTCATGAGACAAACTAGTGTCTTGGCACAAGGCCTTGACAAAATCTTATTTGTAGTTTTGGCACGAGGCCTTGGCTATGTGGTTATGATAGTCTGGTATTATGCATTCCATCATTATGAAAGTGGTTATTGATATTGCATGTGATTATTTGATTAGTAGAATATCCATGTGAATAATTAAATGGAATTATTTCATTTTACTTTTTTCATACTATTTTTATGTTCAAGTTTAAAAGGCTTTGGTTTTAGTTATACATTGCCTTTAATTTTTATGATTATTTTTGAAAGTTTCCGCTATATTGTTATCCTTACTGGGCATTTGAGCTCACCCATTTTCTATGTTTTATTTTTCCCAGGATGTGACGAAGTAAGTTATGAATGACCTACAGGGATAGTATGTGGGGATATGAGTGTGGAATATGGAGACTATGTTGTTGTAGTAGTTTTTCACTTTGGGATGTAATGTAAAACTTTATGAATATATATAGTGTTTCCAAGACTACTAAACCAATCGGTCTTTCGAGATTTGATCTTTCTTATGATCATGCCAATGTAATGTAATAATGCACCGACTCTGGGTAACTAGGGTCGGGGCGTTACATGATCCAATATGGTAAATAGTTGTGTTCTTATCCACAATGGAAATGTGTGATGACTCATGATCCACTATATTAATGTTTGTGGTAGTAATCAATGAAGCATATAATGGGATTCGATATAATAATTTTATTACACCCTTTTATGACATGATAATATGGTTCATTATTGAATTATGATTATTTATCACCCATATAGATCATGATTCCATAAAATTTATAGATCTATTCCAAAATTTATTTTTATGATCCATGGATGGTCGAGTATGATATTTTTATGTAATTTTCATGATCGCAAAACCATATGCTTATCTTATGCTTTCTTATGATTGGTAATTAACATATCATATGTTTACCATTAACAATTTGGGATCACCCAATATAATGGTTCTTTATAAAGTTTATGAAGAATGGTTTAGGGAGGTTATTCCAAATAAGAGTAATGAGTGATATATTATTTATAGGATAAGTTGAAGAAAATTACTAAATTAGAAAACTATGTACCTAGTATCAAAATACACAAAACAATTATTGTCTTTAGGAAAGTGCTTAGGAATTGTGTTGAATATCCATCTAAAAATGTAATATATATTTATATAATCCATGGGTCACTAGAGTTTTTATCATTGGAAATGGGAGTAATTTTATCCTCGAAAAATACAATGTGTTAGAGTTAGAATACACAAGGATCTCCCCCATGGGATTTATGAGGAAATAAATTCAACTTGGGATGGTGATGTGTACCACCCAAGAAGTGTATATTCCCATGTAGTGACCTAATATGAATAAGTTAGGGTGAAATATTAATAATTATAGACTACAATAGTTTGTTTAAATGAAATTGTTAAATTAAAATTTCAAAACTAGGAAAATAAAAATTTATTAAGATCCCTAGGGTTATTTCTATAGACATTACTATATATGTCACTATGAATAAGTTTAATGATGATTCCAAGGGTTAGAATATGTCTTTAAATTTATTTAATAGATAAATAATGTTGTTTCTTGAAATTTACATACCTTTCTGGATACTTTATGTGGATGTGGCTCTTGCACATCGGTATAGGGATAATAAATCAAAAAAGTGTTCATTGAGACGAACTCAATCTTTAGCTGTTCAATGAGAATTGGTTGTGATTAAAACCTAGTTTGACACTCCCAAGGGATAATATTTATAAATTTTCAAACAATTTATGAAAGATGATGAAGTAATTAAATAATGATCATGTATGAAATATGGTAAATCAATAGTTTTGTAGATAACTATTCTTTATTTTGAAAGCCCACAAGTGATTTTATATGATAATTTTATTTTCCTCCTATGATTATTTATTCTTAAACAAGGATTTTTGGTTTTATTCAATCACTTCAAAAAGAACGAATAAATTTAAAATTGAGTACATTAGACAATTTGGGGAATATTGGAAACCATAATAGTTGATGATTGGAGAGAAAAATATTATATTTTTTCATAATCATCCATCCTAATATATGATTAACAAAATGTACCTTACCTAACCCCAAGCTACCAAAATAATAGAAGGATATATTTCATTGATAGATAGGGTGGTTGGGACCTAAGAGGAAAGAATAGTCAGTTTCCAATATGTCAGGAATGTGGAAGGAAGAACTCCATAATGTGTATTAAATGAAATAGATAACGTTTTGAGTGTCAAAAAAGGAAAGAAGAAAGTATTTTTAAAGAAAAATTAAATTACCAGTTTGTGCAATGGATGGGAATAATGGTCCCCAAATATATCATCGATGGTTGAATGTTTCAAATGTGGAAGGTACGGTTATTATACAAACAGATGTCATAGGTGTAAATCTAATAAATATAATTAGCAAGGCTGTATGTTATGGTTTTGTAGTAGTTTATGAAGATACTATGGATGACACATAAAAGGGAAGAGGTATTATGGAATAAGATGATGTACCCAAGTTAATGTTTTAAGAAAGAATTTGGTAGAAGGAATTATTAATGTATTTAAATTCATGATTTATGTTATATGAATAATGAAATATATAATAAGTTTTCAGTATATGTTTTTCATTAATGATTTTCAAAATAACGTTAAATAGTACAATTGGACTATAAATTTTATTTAATGGAATGATGAAATTTTGATTATTTGTAGATAAACCTTAATATGTTCTCTATATTGAGATGATGATATTGGGACAATGATATGTTATATGTAACTAAGTAAATTGGATTGTATTGATTTCCTAGGAAATGAATAATGATTTATAATATGTTATTTAGGCTATCAATGGTTGTGTTTTATACAACACCCCATTATTTTGTGAAATATATATTTTTTATTTCAAATAAATATATAGTTTCTATATTTTTCATTTGATACTATTTCATGTTTATCTTGTATTTTTTAAAATAGTGATTTTTTCTTTTATTAAATGTAACATTATGTTTAGCTTCTATAAAGTGGGATAGTGTGTCTAAAAGAAACGTGACACATTTTTATAATTTTGTTATTTTATATGATATTTATCACAGAACCATTAGAGTGGAAGGTATGAATAAGATTAGATAAATGGTGATAATATATAGTTTAAAAATATATATGTTCATTTATATATGGTTTAATATATGCATTATAAATATTTGTAGAATTAATTCTTTAGTGACCAATTAATAAATAATGTAAATCAAAACAATTTAAAAATAAATAAAATTGTTTTATAGAAATAATTTTTTAAGAAAAAACATCTTTTACCTAAATAAATCAAATAAAAAAATATGAAATAATATTATAAATTAATTTATATATTATATGATAAATCAACCAATTAACATTTCTCTTATATTTTTTTAGGTATGATATAATAATAAAACAAATTTTATACCTAAAAATAATATTTTTCTAGAATCTAGTTTTGGATCCATTTTACAAATTAATTTTATAACTAATTAATGATAATTTTAGATATATTATTTAAAAAATATAAATTAGTTTTAAAAAAATAAAAATAAAATTTATCTTATTATGAAGTATATATAATTTTCTCAAAATATTAATTTATTGGTGAATAGTGAAAGATTATGAATTTTAATTGGAAGCAACATTTTTTATTAAATTATTTATAAATATAAATTATATTCTAAATTGGTTTTGAAGTAAAATTATTACAATTATAAATATATTAATATAATTTATTTCATTTAAAATAATTATATATTTAAAATTGATAAAAAAACATTGTAAACCTTTAATCATTTTCACATGTAAAACTGACTTTATCATCATGTTAGTGAGACTAATTTTAAATTAAAATATTCTACTTCTGGATATTAGATTTTGAAAAAAGGATTCAATATTTGGATTAAAATTAATTATGTTATCTATGATGGAGAAATTAATTGTTTACCAAAATGAATCATGAAAACAGTAAGAATTAATTACAGGGATTAAGGGGAAAATGGATTTACGAGACCCAATAGTTGGACATATTTTGAACTTATCCCACTTAGTTTCTGTAATGGTCCATTATTGGATCCTTTTGGAATGATAATTTTTATGTAATTATCTATCTTAACAAAAATTATATGGCTTCCACTCACCACTTATATAAAAGTTCACCCCTCTCATCTATTCTCTTCACTTCAAAACCAATTTTCTTTAGAAATTCCCTTAAAAACATCGCAAAATCACTCCTCAGATTCCATAGGAATTAGTGTTTAAAACGATATAACTTATGATGTGTTTTTGTGAAACAATACGAAGTAAAACTGAAGGAGAAGTAGATCAAACATGTACAAAAGATGTCCAAACAAAAGGTGAGATATTTTCATCTCACTTTTTACTATTGTGAGACAATTTCAATATTGACCATAAATTTCATTTATGTGGTGTACATAATGATAATGAATTTATCATAGGATACTTATTTTTATAATTACTGTTAATTACATATCCATTTTTTATATCTAATTCATGGTGTTTACAAATCAAAAGTAAGCAAAAGATTAATGTACTTTTTCTCCATTTTTATTCCTTGAAAGATATATTATGTTATGAACCTATATTCTTTCTTGAGGTGTATATAAATATTATTATAAAAGTAATATAATGAATTGGATCATCCTCATTATATTTTATATTTTATTTCATGTTATTCCATCATGTAACTTATAATTCAAGGTCCCAAAAGTGGTAATGATTTCAGGTTAAAATATCATATTTTATTGGTATTGTTTATTTCTCTATTTTTTAGGAAAAAATATTATGATCCATAACTCAATTATTTCATGTATTTTCGTATCCTACTATTCTTCATTATATTTTAAAGTAATCAATGAACTCTATCAATATTTTTTACTTAAAATATTTGGGAAAATGTTTTTTATAAAACCTAATATTATTTTGATATTTGGTTATGAAATGTTTTTCTTTTGAAATAATGTTTCTGAAAATATTTTGATATATGTTTGATTACTATTTTATTTTTCTAATGAAATTTTTAACAATGAAGTAAATTTATTACCATTAATTTTTTAAAGTAATATTCATATCCTTTTACAAACAATTCTTATTTTAATTTTACTATATTGTGAAGGAAATATTTATTTTAACACAAAAGAAATGTAAATACCATCTTGTATAAATGAAAATTATTTTATTATTATATTCCTTTATAATTTATTATGGATGTTTTCAAATTGAAATATTTTCAAAATCTATCATGTTATACATAGTTTTTTTAAAATAATATATCTTCCTCAAGAATTATTATAAATGATTGATCAATGTCATTTTCCATATAAGATGTTATCTATTGATGTTTAAAATTCCTTTCAATGTATATATTCCTGGTTTATAATTAATATTATTTATGTAAAAATTATATTTATATAATGTGGTTATTTTTATGAAATTCAATTTCTCCTCCATGGATTATACCATGGAAAAAATACTTAGGGAACCCTCTTACATTCCATATGTTATGAAAAAATGGGTTACTTGTGATATTTCTAGGATGTGTACTAGCTTTGATGTTCATATTGGGAGATTATGTATTTTATTTATGGACTAGTTGTTTTCTATTAACATGTTTATAATAGAATAAAACTGTTATGATCCCCAGACATGTGTTTGTGTGATGTTTGGAATATTCATTAATATTGATGTAATATCAACGTTTGATAATCCTGTGTCACCATACATGTTATCATAGGAAAGGATTAATGAACCATTGGAAATAGGGATAATAAAACCTTAGTGAGAACCCTAGGGATATTTCTATTGATATGTCAAGGAATGTCTACTGGATAATTCAATGGATGAGTCAAAGTGTAGGAAAATGACCAATAATTTTGGGAAACAATATGGAATGTTGTGTCTATGAAATAAAAACCCATTAAGAATAATAAAAGTGTATGTGGATCTAGAACATGTACACTTTGGGGTAACAATTCTATATATCGAATATAGATCTTAACTTGATTATCATATTGTGCAGGACAATAGGACTCTCTAAAGATGTGGTATAAAACTGCCTAGGGATATGTTTTGGAAATATCAAAACTCTTTAATAATCATCATTATGGATTTAAATATAAATTGATAATCAATGACATAGGATAAGTATAAGGCTTCATAGATTAAAAATAAGGTCTCATGATTTAAAAATCCTCTATGTGATTTTTAATTATTATTTTTTCCCATTTGGATTTGTGTTCCTCAATCTATGATCTTTGTTTAGTTGAAAATTGGAACTCTAATTAATATTATTAATATATATAGTGATGAAAAATTCAATTATTATCCCATAATAAACAAAATATGAAAGAATATATAATTAAAAATCATATTTCTGTCCTCACAACGATTTATCAAGTTATAAATCATGATGAACATCAGATGAGAAATTGAGGGAACATCATTATGTTGAGTCCTTCATGAGGAAACATTCACATTATGTATTTGGGTTTTCTAATTGAATAGTTTTTTTAAAAATAATGATCATCAATGAAAATATATTTTCCATTCAACAGTGTACAGAAGTGTCACGACCCGTCCACCGGGGCCCGTACTGTGTCTACGCCAAGCCCACTGTCTTATAGTCCCAGGGCTGCTGAATAGCACCAAAAGGTGTATTCTCTAAAACTGGGAAGGAATTTCCTTTATAAACTATAAAATCACGTAACCAAACACACTGTAGTATACGAACTCGAGAAAACTATATAACCAAAAGAGTATTGAAAGTAAAAGGGGTTAAAATACAAGGCCAACAGTAATGGTACAAGTAAAAATGAAATAAAGTACAACTGGAGAAAGAGAAATACTACTACTGGGTCGACCTTTGAGGTTCCTACCTAAAGGGTAGGTACAGATAGCCTCCTCAACACTCCATGTCCGCCCGTCTCTTCTCGGTACTGACACGTCGTATGGTCCACCTTCGGGTACCATCCTGTCTTGGTACTCCAATCCTCAGTCAGCGATTCCTGTCGTCTACATCCAAAAAATCAAGGTGCGGGCATAGCCCATGTAGGGGTCAGTATAATGATACATAGTAGGGACCCTGAGTCACTCAATATCTCACAATATACACTAAGTATAAACCAAAAAGTATGAAATCTACATATAACCCTACTTAGGTATATGCCCATACATATATATAAGTTATCAAGTAATCCATATCAATCACGAAGGAAGACAGTGGTTCTGGCTCATCTCACACTAGGTATATCTTTAGTTACAATAGTATAGATGATTAGTTACATCTACTGATTCATCTTACCCCATTAAGAGGCTCTGCTGCTAACCTACATTAAATTTCTAGGAGCTGAACCACGCAGGATCTCTGGAGCTGACAAATATAGGATAGTTGGAGATGAACCACACAGGATCACTAGGAACTGACCCAGATAGGATCGCTTGGAGCTGACCCACACAGGATCGCTGGAGTGGACCCACACAGGACCGCTAGGAGCTGACCCACACGGGATCACTAGGATCCCTCCCACACATGATCCCTGGAGCTAACCCACACAGGATCCCTAGGAGCTGACCCACATAGGTTCTCTTAGATCTTACCCACACAGGATCTCTAGGAGGTGACCCACACAGGATTTCGTGGAGCTGACCCACATAGAATCGTTAGGAGCTGACCCGCCCAGGATATCTATGAGAACTCTTGTCGTCACAGAAAGCTACTGGGTTTCTGCACTAGGATTGTTCGTCTCCAAGAGGGTCTGATCCCAAAGCCACTGGTTGATTCAACAACATCCACAATGTCCCACGAAGAATAATCTTAAAGGACCACAATGTCATAGGGGTTTCAACACAAGAGACAGAGCGTCGATCGGACACCCGGTCAGTGAGATATTAGCCATTTAGTTCTGAGGGCCCGGTTGGATTCATGCTCAACCCTACCCGACCGTTCCCCAACCTTATAAAAATATCTAGTGGGGCATACCAAAGGTATCATATCACTTCAATTTTTATAACATTGTTGACGGTTCATGAAACAGACGTCTGGTGCTAATGTTATGGCCAAAAGAATGTAAATTGGCCATAGTGGGCCCGGGTTTGGTTCGACATGGTCGGACTAACCCGGCCCGGCCCGGCCTGGTCTGACCTGGTTTTGGTCGACCCAGCCTGAGCCACCTGGTCTGGCTCGGCCCACTGGTTGGACCAGCCTATTGGGTTTGGCCTAGCCCACTGGATGTCCTGGCACGCTGGGTCCAGCCCGACAGGCCGCGAGGGGCCACAGAGGGCCGCGAGGGGCCGCAAGGCCGCAAAGGGTGTCATGAGGTCGTGAATCCACAGATCGGCTCATCCAGTGGTTTTTAAGAGGTTGTGAGTCAGCTCAGCCAGGGTGATTCGGCTGGAAGGGTTGTGGCGGCTCTCATGGCGGCTCAGCCCAGACGGTGTTGGCGACTTGGATGGCGGTGGGGGATCGAACGGTGGCGGCGACCTATGTTGTCTTGGCTATGGACGGTGTGGAGAGGTAGAGGTTACAGGGTGGAAATGGATGTGAGGTGGCGGGGGCCGCATATGGAGGATCACTGCGGGGCGTAGAGGCTTCAGTGTGGAGGGGCACCGCGCCTTCATCGGTGGTTCTCGAGTTCCACCGGTGCCAATCGCTGGCACCGGTCGCCGCAACCAAAGTATCCTTCTTCCATTGTGAAGGATACACCATTCAAGAATAATGACTGAGCGTTTGGGTCATATTTGTTTATCCCACACCCTCTATGTTAGAGCAGTTTCAAGAGGCTCAACAAAAACAGGAACAGGTATGGAAGATGTTTAAAAACTTCAATCCCCACAACCTTTGTCAATCACTAATCCCATTCCCGCAAAAGAAACATAGAAGGGATGAAGATGGGAAAAAACCCTACCTCATTTGATTCATCGATGGAGATAATGAGGGAGAAGAAGACATCATTGGGAAGGGGAAGATGATCATCTATTGAAGACAACCCACGTTGGAGGACGCCCCGAGGAAGAATGTTGAAGTGGAGGTCAGTATCCTTTGTTGGCGTTCTTCATTGGAGAGCTTTCCCCCATGTTCTCAAACCCTCTCTCCTTTACCATGCATTTTACCCAATTCCACCAAAATGAAATAGTATCCCAAGATAACAGATTATGATATCTATTATTTAGATTTTTGGTACAAATTCAAAATATTCTAATTAATTAAGTCAATTTGGCATAATAAATGTTAGAGGACATGAATAGGTTCCCCCATATTTAATAGGAAGTTTGAGGGTTTCTCCATTAATGTGGAGTTAAAGGGGGTTTATACCTATGGTGGTCCCCACTACCATGACCTCTCATGGGAGCTTTAGGTCTAGTGGTCGCCAGTAAACAACTTCCACATGGAGTTTAAAAATAAAAATAAAAATAAAAGCTACACAACTTGATATTTATTTTATTATTCCACCAAAAAAATATTTAATCATTCACCCTCGACCCACTACGGTCGAGGTGAAGGATTCCTTAAGAGAATACCGGTGATTCAAGTTCAACGAAGTCCTCAGATTTGAATTCTAATAACCAGTTCCAAAGTTAGAAAAAAACTCCCTCGCACGTTTACTGAACTTACCCGAACAAATGTTCAGAAATTCATTCCAGGCACTCCGGGTCTCGGAATCACGCACCATCAATTTTACTGAAAATGTAGAATTTCCATTTAATTAAAATAATTACATGGTAATTTTGGGTCTTTAAATTCTCCCCATCTCAGGGCATTACATCCCTGTAAGTCACAACTCAAACTATGGGAACTAGTGTGGGTACTGAGCATACAACTGAGCCTCCTGCTCCCATGTGCTCTCCGGGATGTTCATGTGCTGCCAAAGATCATACACCAGAGGTATCAACCACCCATGAAGGACCCAATCTTTTCAATCATCAATCCGAACTAGAACCTCCATAAAAGTCTCCCCATCGTCGATGTCCTGCTCTCCATAGTCGATGATGTGAGAATGGTCATGCACGTATCTCCTTATATGGGATATGTGGAAGACGTCGTGCACCCAGTGCAACTGATATGGATGAGCTAAGGAGTATTCCACCTCGCCAACTCTGGTGAGGATCAGAAAAGGTCTAATGAATCTCAGAGACAACATGCCACCTCATCCAAATATCCACAAACCTCGTCGATGTGAGTCCCATTGAAAGACGTGGTCACCACCCTCGAACTCCAGCGGCCTCTGTCTCCTGTCGACATAAGACTTTTTTCTGCTCTGTGCAGTCATTATCTGCTTCTGGATGATCTACACTTTCTCTGTGGTAGTCTGTACCATCTCTGGTCCTACTATTGATGACTCCCTGGGTCAGTCCAGCACAAGGGTGATCTGCAAGTTCTCCGACAAAACACCTCAAAAGGTTTCAACCCAATGGGGGAGTGTTAGCTGTTGTTGTACGCAAACTCCACCAAACACTAGTGATCCTTCTTGCTTTGACTGAAGTCGTGGACACAATAATGTTGCATGTCCTCTGAGGTCTGAATGGTCGGCTCAGTCTGACCATCAGTCTGAGGATGGAAGGCGGTGCTCAGACAAAGTTGCGTCCCGAAATCCTCCAGCAACCCCTTCCATAGGTGGGAAGTAAAATGTGAATCACTGATGAAGCTCACATTTTAATATATTTTATACTCTAAATAATTGTTTATAATCCCAAAATAGTGTTATTTGATGGGTAATAGTCATGTTTTTAGGTTATAGTGTTATTTTGAGCCTAAATGTGAAAAACGCCTAATTCGGGATTTTATACAGATTTTTACATCATGGGTATTTTATTCATTAGATGGAAAATATTTGTCCAAATTTTGTGATTATAATTTTATTTGGATAATTATTTTATTTACTTAAACTTTTTTTCTGGACAAGGAGCTGATTCGGCCATCTATAGGGTCTAAAATTCATTAATGTTGGCCATTATTCCGAGAGGACAGCGTGGACCCCACCACTGTAACAGAATCCAAACACGGCCTACACATATTTAACTGAGGGGTTTCTACCTGGGATAGAACTATCACATATAGGACCGACTCTATAACAAATATGGGGGATTTTGGAAGTCATTAGGGCGGTCATGTAACGACAATTTATGGAGGAACCTTCCTGAAAGCTTCATCCCGAAACCGAAACCTCCAATGAAAAATTCATAACTCATTCATAAAAAGTCTAAATGAGCTTAATGTTTGAGGAGAGACGAAAAAGATATTTATGAACATCATTCATGAAGGGTGGAATGCGTAAAGAAGTCATTTATGGGGTCTCAAATGCATCAACATTCAAGGGAAGAATTCTGCCTATAAAATGAGGCCCTCACCTCCATCCTAAATCATCCCATTCTCCATCCATTCCTTGAAGGAACCAAGGAGGGGATCTCCCCCATGGGAGGAGGGCCTAAAATATTCCACATTTCGTTTTAATTTATTTATTTTCTTTTTTTTGTTTTAAATTGTAATTTAGATTTCAAAAAAATTCAGGCATTTTTGTTGTTATTGTGTCCACCCTTCCACCCTCTTTTCTTCCTCTCAGCTTACCATAGTAAACTATAACACTCACGATCATGATTAAATAATAAGAGGAATATCCTAATGGATTAATCCAGTTTATAAACCCAAGACTGTGTTTTTAATATTTTTTAAGTTAATTATAATGATAATTCATAGTTGGTGTAATCCGCACTGTGGTTGTCTAAAGATTAAATTCTTAATCTACAACTATTTTCCCTCCATTGAGGAGGTGGATGGAGGGTGTGCTTGGAAATAACTGAGTATAATATTCTTTCATAACCGGGGTAGAATAAAGTGTTCACACATATGATGGAGTGTGTTCACTAATAATATTTGATGTTGGCCAATGGTGGGTGTAATCCACACTGTGGTTGTCTAAAGATTAAATTCTTAATCTACAACTATTTTCCCTCCATTGAGGAGGTGGATGGAGGGTGTTCTTGGCAATAGCTGAGTATAATATTCTTTCATAACTGGGGTAGAATAAAGTGTTCACACATATGATGGAGTGTGTTCACTAATAATATTTGATGTTGGCCAATGAATGTGCTCCCTGAAAGTTCTCTCGGGAGAAATTCTTTTCTTCCATAATTATATTCTGTTTAGAATTTAATATTCATTTGAATTAATTTTTTTCATTTCATTTATTTACATAAAATCCATGGTATTCCTTTATTAAATAAAAATAACAAAAAACAATTAGTTTAGTAAAATTATATTAAGTAAGTGGAAGATCGAGAAATCTCCTTAAGTGACACAACCCTGGTCAGCCTCTATGCTAAACTAGGAAAAATTAAATTACTCTTTCCATGCCCTATGAAAGACATGTGTCAAAACTGGCACAATTTTCAGGGAGATAATTGGTTGTCTAATTTAATTTTTCTATTTTCAAATTCTAGAGAGTTTTAGTTATTATTATAATTTAAAAAATAAAAATAAAATTCTTTCCGTGATGAATTCAAATGATTATTATTATACATGGACAGATATTTACTCAATGATGCAAGAAAAAGAAATAGAATACACTGAAAAGTCCCTCCAATGAAGAGCTGAGGCACTGATGAAAATGGCCAAGAAAAAAGAAAGAGGCATAACAACATGGATCTCACTAGAGGATTTGACGACCATGGTCGATGAACTCCAAGCTGACTTAAAATGATTTGAGACCTAGAAGCATGTGCCACTGGTCTTCCCAGATTTCACTGAAGGCATCCATGAAGTTGAGACCAAAACCACAATAGAGTATCCTGACTACCTACCTCCATCTAGTGAATATAAACTCTAAGAGGAACTTTTAATTGAAGAGGAGATTAAAGTCATACCGACTCGGAGAGATGACACAATCTTAAACTCAAACTCTATTAATTTTATTGAAACTAATTTTAGTTTCACCCCTAATAGTTTTGAATTTTAAGATTCTTCCATATCATATTATGACATGGAGGATGATGTGGAAAATGATTCACCTATTGAAGAGCTCTTGGAGATCCCTATAGAAATTGAATATCTACTGGAGGAGCCCCAAAATGACGATATCCAAGTTGCTGAGCCAGAGAAAATACGACAGGAGGCCAAAGCCCCCATGAAGCCAGCACTAGAAGAAAAGATGGTTGAAAAAGTAGAAAAAAATGAGAAGGAGGATCCCTAATTTATCCAACCCTCACCATGCAATCTGTACCAAATTGCGAAGGTGGAAGATCTGGTATACTCTACCCATGGAGTCCTCCTTAGTAAAGACAAGGAACTTCCAGCTAGGAAGAGACAAATGTGGTGGTTCAAATAAAAGAATCTTCATCCACCAACAGATTATGGATAAAAGCTAGTACTTCCCTCTAGAGGATGTAAAACATGTCACGTCCCACTTGAGGGATCATACAATGATTTATCCTTTACATTTTTTATAGTAATTTAATTTTAAATATTATGAATTTAGATTTAAAATTCAGTATCAATAATTTGTCTAGCATGTGGCCCCCTCTCTCTTTTTATTTTTGATCTTAAATGAAATTATACTTGTGATTAATTGAGTAATTTTTCTTTTGTAGAATCATAAAGGTAGACAGAAGCCCCGAGAATTAGAGGAAGAGGACCAAATCATTATTTAAAAATAGAGATCACTTTTTATGATTATCATTTAAAGTCCTTTCAATTTTTGGTCCAAAACATATTTTGAGCATTAATGAATATTCTTATCACTTTTCACACATCAATTTATTTTGAAATAGTTGAAAATATTTCTGAAATAATTAATTTTAAATGATTGTTGATATGAATTCTTTTCCCTTGAAATGGATTTCAAGAATTTTAATGAGTTTGATTGATTATTGAAATCCATGCCCATGAAACACTGACTCAAAATATTTTTCAAACCCTATGAGGTTTTCTATACCACTATTACATATTCTTCCTAATACCCACACTTTCCTGAGGGAAACATGAATTTTTTGTGTGAACCAGAATTTGTGAATAATTCTCTTTAGAAGCTTTGGAATTCATGAAATGTACTTGAAATGATTGAGGAATCTATTTGGATAGCCACATTTTTTCTTGAGACCCACCTAAACATTTATCCTTCATAAGCCCTTAGATTCCATGAATTTGCTTATAGGTTTAAGCCACATTACAAGCCATTTTTACCTTACCTACCTGTACTTTACGTATTTTTAGCATGGTTATATAAAGTTTGAGTGTGGGGGAAAGGGACTTTCATGTGCTCTCATTGGGATGTGTATAATTTATGGATAGTGTGAAGTGTGTGTCAATACTTTGGGCAGTTGGAAATAAGAGAATTCGGCATGTGTCACCATTTCATTATGCTTTAATTGTTTCGTCAATTTCTCTATAAGAAATGATAAAAATGGGGATGAGATTTAATTCCTCATTGTACATTACTTTATGACTCATTTCCCTTTCAAAATTTAAGGGCATGAATTGTAATTCATTCATTATAATCAATTTTCAGCTCATCCCTTATGAAATAGAAAATTAAAAAAAAAGTTGTGCCTTTATGGAGATTTGAAAAAAATAGAGAACTTAAATGATATCATTTATTATAATAACTTCTTGTCTCATATACCATTTCATAAAAGGGTGTGGTGTTGTTTTTCACATTTTCAAGCGGTATTGAGAGAGGAATATCATGTGTTTTCACTAGAATTAATAATGCATTATAACATAGGAGTCCATCCTCCTCTTTGTATCCTGAAACATTTTCAATCATTTTCCCACCATCCCTATAAAGACCCAGCCTTGAAAAGTTATATAATCTTGAATTAAATGAATAATTCACATTGAGGATCTTTTTAGGATCAGAGTGTTAGTTAATTAGGACATAACTATTATATCTCAAATTATTACAAAGTATACACTTTTACTCAGTTCTATTTTTATCATAAAATAAAAACCCTTAAAAAGAAACATGTGTAGTTCTATGTTTTAGATAGCATGTCTTTCCCTGATCCCATCCTTGACCCTATTCATCTTTATGACCTGTGTAAAGCATTTCAAAAACTTGGTATAAGCATAAAATTCTCAGTAAGGGATACACAAATAAAGAAACTGTAAGATTTTCAAAAGAAAAAGTAAACTATGAATACTTAATCATAGGTAATAACTATCAACTTTTTGATGTAGTAAATACCCTTCACTGAATAAAAGATCATTGATTACCCTTTTGTAACCAAAGGATCACCATAATACCCATATAATGAATACATAACATATAAATAGAACTTGGGACATAAACATATTTAAATGGAATAACAATAGGGTCAAATTCCACACATATCACTAAATGGAATAGCCATACGGCCGACTTCCATACCCAATGCATTGGAGGTTATAAAGTAACCACCCGTAATGGTCTATAATAACACCACCCGTCATTTGGGTTATCATGTAACCACCTATCAAATGTCCAATTACCATTATAAAATCATAACACATACAAAAAATATAAAGGAAAGAAAACATTTCCACATTTCAATCAAAATATATCAGTTAAACATATTGACATAAAAAATACATTATCAATGAAATTTTCAATACCAAAATACAATATAGAGTATATGGTATTTATTTTTCCTTTTAAAAGAATTACGGCTTGGTAAGGAAGCCAAAGATCAAGTAATACTCACAGCGGCAGAAAGGTCATTGTCACCGCGTTCGTTAAAAGAAACATTCTTTTTTGTCGTTTAATAAAACTATTCATAGAAAATGATTCCCTTTGAATTAAATAAATATTCAAATGTGTTTATATAGTGTATAAAATAAATTCTTGTGTTAAAACAAAATTTGCCTCAATGAAAGGATATTTAGATGAGGTCCCTTAAAAAGATGGTATACTTAAATTAAGGATAAATAAATCACATAATTATGTGTGAAAAATATAAATACACCCGATATAAGTGGATATTAAGTGTAGAACAATCATTTCTCATTCACACATATTCATAGGATTCCATATTCAAGATGTACAATTTGAACCCAATGAATTGAAATTGGTTTAAGAAGTTCCCTTGTAAAAATACGACAGCCTAACGACATCACTTTAAAATTCAGAAAATTTATTGATGAGATAAAAAGGGTATCTCATCACTTGGACAAAACGTGTACATCAATAAGGATATACAGGAACATATCCCAACATAATAAGATGTATATTAAAAGACCTAGAAAAATGAAGTCTTTTAAAAAGAGGAGGGTGAAAGGTTCCCTAACCGATTTGGTAACTTATAAAACATAAACCACATAAAAGAAGAATCATACAGTGAAGATGTAAATACTAATAAATGAATGTATATTACACAAATAGTACAATAATGCGCAGTACATACACCAAAAAATAAATAGTGGCCAATATAGCATGATTCTCACAAGAATAAAAGTGAGATGAAAAATGCTTACTTCGTTGTAATCAATCGAGTCGTATGAAAAAAAGATAATAACCACCAAATGAATCACAAAAAACAATGAATATAAAGAGAATCATGATAATATATATCAATGGTATTATCAATTTCACCACATGCAATAATTAAGTGGTGAAAAATAAAAATCTCAAGGGATTAAAAGTGAGATAAGAAAATCTCTTACCACGTGTCCGACTTGACTCGCTCGTATGTTCCTTGTTCTTCCCCAACAATAAACATAAATTAATTTATACTTTATTAATAATAATTTCCAAGTTTATTATTTCTTTTATACAACTTATTATCTTTCTAAAACTATTATTTAATTATTTGAGTTCATAATGGACATTTGGTCGATGTTCGGAATTTGAGTAAAAAATGAACTTGTTATAATTATAAATTGTCCATGTGGTCAAGAGTCCATTATCTCCAGAATGATATTCATAATTTATATGTCATATATATCATATATATCCATTATATATAGGTATTTATAATAGTACATGACATTTGGAGATAAGAAATTAAATGCACCATTCATTGAGACTGTATGTCGTACGTACACATGAACGCTACTTTAATTTCTATTTCATATATAAATGAAATGAAAACAAAGTGATTCATATGTATATTATAATTTAATTGTAATATATATTTCATATATGTTACATATTTTCATAAATTATATCCTTTATACGTTCCACGTATGGCATGAACATGTCATATCACTTTGAGGGGGCGGTAGTCCGCACTTCCTAAAATGAAATTATCGTGTTTACCTATTATGGAAAACATAAAGGTATGAAATAAATTAAAAATACAGAATCATAAAAAAACATAAACATAATATATATATCATATATAAATATAGTGGCATCTTAATGGAAACCATGAGAGGTGGTTGGAGATAATTGAATATTCATCGTTATATGAGGCAGTAGTTTGTCGTCCAAAGAAACATTATGTTCTTCACCTATTAGTTGTAGGTTTGTATAAGTGTAGCTCTAATAAATCTCATAACAATATCCTAGTTGATTTTAGATATTGGCGTTGTTAAAAAATAAATTAATAAAATGATTTTAGGGGTTTGGAGAAGCAAAATAAAACCAAAGAACATAAGAGAAGACATTACCCTTAAATCGGGTAACTCTTTTTGGTTTGAACCAAAAGGTTTCCTTGAATTGGTTTATGCCTAAGTTAAGGCTTCAAGGATGAATCGAGGGATATTTGGAGATTATATTAGTAGAGTTTGGATGATCCAAAGGGCTTGAAAAGTGTCATAAATGGTAGGAAGTGGGGTTTTTTATAAGGAAGAGTGGGGGGGGTCATTTGGAAAGCTTGAAAATACTATTTTATTATATAAGATTTTTCGGTTTCTAAAGGTCCAAAAATCATTAAAGTCAATTATAAGGTGTCCCATTTTCTAAATAAAATCATCAAATAAGAATTGTACATGTTTTGGATATTATTTTAAACATTATCTTCTTATTTATTTAAATCGTTCATTAATGACGTAAACACTACGCCATCATTGTGTCATAAATAATTTTATTTATACGATGTCTAAAAATTATAAAAAAATTACCATGATGTAGGAAATATTTTAATATTTCTAATGAATATTTATAGTCTAAAATATAATTTATATAAACCCATAAAAAAATTGTTCTATTAGAACAATAAATGTTTGTGACATTTTTATTTTTACTTCAAATAAAAAGTTATTAATATCATTAGAATACCCATGTGGCTCCATTAGGCACGCAAATTGAACAATGGATTGTCTTAGTTGTCCATGAATCATCCAATAATGTTTGTACAAGTTTCATTGTGTTTTTATAATTTTATAATATTATTTTTACCTTAAATTACCCAATTTACCTTTAATCACGGTTAATAAAACTCAAAAGTTACTATTCACCAAAAATTATTTTCATCCTATTGAACCAAATTTTACTTAATAATGAAAACCATGTATGTAAGATTTTTGAAATTCAATTCACAAAAGCGGTAAAATATCATTTAATCAAAAAAATTAGTTTTTAACTACTACTTAGTGGTTTCAGTATTCATCAAAAATCGCTGTTTTTCACAAGAATTCCAAAAATTCACCCTAATATATATTTGATATTCCAAATTCAAAAATGAATTCCATTTTACCAAATTTAAAACATAGAGGTTCCATTAATTAATTTTATAATTAATTCCTGCAGTCAAAACAAATAGTGTGTTTTTATGAAACAATATCTATCAAAAGATTGACACTTGTTTATGTCCAATTTCAAAGTGAAATTAGTTACAATGTCCACCATTAGATTAAATGGTAAAAATATATTTTAATTACACTTTAAAATCAATTAAGAAGATAATATAACCATATAAATAAATTAGATTAAAAGGCAATTTTGAACTAAAATACAACATTTTCACTATTCCTTAAAAAATGAACTTTATCGGAAAAATACAAAAACTTTACACAAAGTAAATTTCGATGTCTTGATTATAAAGAAGGATCTTATTTTTTAAAACATATAAAATTGACACAAAATAGATTTAAAAAGGGTTCTCCATCAAAATGCGATTAACCCACCCTTTAAAGAATATTAGAATATTTATGCTTAAAATTGGATTCATTCACATTTTAAGCCTCTAACATTTCTTGGGGAAATGTAAAAATATTTAACAAACATGTATAACCATATTAATTTCACTTATATTTATTCCCACCATTACAAAAACTAGGTGTCAAATAAAATTTAAAATAATATTATTATATTATTAGTGTGCAACGTATGATTTCAAAGAAATTTTTTTGTTGCATATTGGCTACGCTATAGAACATAGAAACCCCTTTAATGTAAACTTAATATTTAATTAAAAATTATTAAAAAATATTAAAATTTCATATTCATTATTTACCTGGGATGTTACACCCTTCCCCCCCTTTTGGGAATTACGTCCTCAGAATTTAAAATTGGGCTCGAAAACTTCATTGAATGCCCCACATCTAAAAAAGAGTCAATAAAAATATCACTTTAAAAGAAAGAAAGAGAAGTAAAATAGTCACCTGAGATAACCCATACTAGTATTCCATGAAAACATGGATATGGAGGAGAATCTATGTGTCATGTTCTGATGGAGGGTGATAGAAAACATGATCAGGAGAAAGTAGACAACCTGAAATCCAGAAACTTTTGACGAGTTAAATGGTATTTTATTCTCCAGTTGGAAAAGTTAATAGAAAAAATTTTGTTTTTATGTTACTTTTAATTGATGAATTTATTTGTGGGATTAACTAAAACATAAGGAAACATACTTACTTGTAATGTAAACTTTCATCTTTTACAATATTTCTAACACAAACTCATATTTTCTTCGAATGATGAGTATTTAGGATGACTTGTTCACATTAAAAGAACTATAATAAACTTCTAAAAATCACATAGTCCTCAAAATATGAACTATATATTTCCCATGACTTTAGACCTTATCCAAAACCAAAATGGTTAGTACAAGTTTAAATAATCCACAAATAGGATAATCTTTTACAAAAAGAAAAACCACTCTTAATCTCCAAAATTTGTCCAAAAAAACCAATGTTCATCAAAGACTACTCAAAAAACCACTGTCCATAAAATTAATCAATGTAATTCAAACTATAATCGAATACCAAAACTTAGAAGAATTTTATCACATAGTCTCCCATGATACATCTTAATGTTTATCTCCAAATAACATCAGCTACTCTAAAAGTCTCTTACAGAAAAGTAATTAACCTAATCTCATATCTTCCTTGATAGGTTAATCATTTCCATAAGTCACCCAAAATCAACATATTCTTGATTTATAAAATCATCTAACTAAAAATAAGTAGTCAAACTAACCAGGGACATCATGTAGTCCAGTGTTTGGTGATAAATACCTGTCACACTTTGGTTCTCAGTTCGATTCTCGCAGCTTCGTCTGACGCGACAGGTTGCCACACATTCTGGGTGTTGTCCCTTTTCAAAAACTATATAATTTTATAACATTCCCAAAAAGATATAAATTCATCCAAAATAATCATAACATATTTTAACCATGAAGGTTATCTAATAACTTTTACTTTGCATCCCAGGATTTATTTACCTGTAATTGACTCAAATTCCAGGATGATATAATCCAAAATGGTTATCTATAACTATATCCAAAATAGAAAAGATAATTATTCTTTGAATAAAATTTTCATATATCAAACATCAGGGTACACATACTATAAAAATTCTTCTAATATAATCCCATCATCAAAAGAGCATTAATACTTTTAAGCATTTCACCATCCTAAAATCTACCATAACTCTTGAATCCATTATATGTTTACTTCTTACTCATTTAACATTTTTCATGATCCATTAACCATTACATTCCATGTTATTAGGAAATACTTCTTTCCTACAAATAAAATAACGAATCATATGCTAATATTTCAATAATTGGAAAACATATGTTATGAAATAATCCATATCTTTCATTGGTCATTGTCAGTTTCATCATCCTCAATCGGAATAGCATTAATTATTAATAAAGAAATATTTTTAAGATCTTTTTGATCCAATTCCCGAAACACCTTTAAAGGACATGTGTTTGCATAATGACCTTTCACACCATATTTAAATCATTCAATTGATCCCTCAGAAAGAACATCTTTCCCTTTCCCATAGTCAACTGGATGATCCCTTTTTCCATGGTCGGTTCTGGCTTTATGACGTTCATTTAGACATATATAGCATCTTTATGTCCATTTGAAACATTTTACTAGGTGTTTCTTTCCACATCATTGACACATAGGTTTTTGAACATACTTACCTTTATAAATATTTCATGAACCTCCGTAGGGATTTTTTTTCTTGAAAATATGATGCCTTATAAAAATCACTAAGGTTCAGGTGTTCAATCCTGACTCCAGATCGTTGGTTGAGAATAACCCACGGGTTCTCATTGCAGTTCCATATCAGTCAGTTCCTCATTCAGAAAACCATCACAGTTTTCTTTAGATTCTCTATTACATTGGTTCCTGCTAGATCCATCCATTTAATAAAACTAAAATGTTCATTGTGATTATATCAGTAAAATCATCATATAATACTAGGATATAATCATTCATGTTATCTTAAACTCATTAACTTTATCTAAAAAAACTATGACTCTTTCTGAAATCCTAACCATTATGGTAGTGTCACTTATGCTTAAAGAATACACTAACCTCTAAAGTTATCTAAACCGACCTTTGATACCAACTATTAGGACCCAGTCTTAAAACATTACATAATATTTAATTAAAAGAATAATTCACATTGAGGGTATCTTTAAGTTTAGAATTTTAGAGAATTAGGAAATAACTATTACATCTCAAAAGAGTACAAAGTAGACACTTCTACTCAGTTTCATTTTATCATAAAATATAAACTCATAAAAAGAAACATGTATAGTTCCATGTCTTAGATATCATGTCTTTCCTTGATCCCATCCATGACCGTATTCATCTTTATGTCCCATGGAAATCATTTTAAAAAATTAGGATGATAAGGAAAACATCAGTAAGGGATACACAAAGAAAGAAACTATTAGTTTTTCAACACAACAAGTAAACCCTGAATACTTAATCATAAGTAAAACTTTTCTCCTTTTTGAATTAGTAAATACTCTTAAATGAATAAAATAACATTGAATAACCTTTTGTAACCAAAATATCACCATAAAACCCATATAAAGAACACATAACATACAAAGGTAACTTGGGACATAAACATATTTAAATGGAATAACCATCAGGTCAATTTTTACACATATCGCTAAATGGAAGAGCCATATAGCGGAATTCCACACCCTATTCAATGAAGGTTATAATGTAACCACCCGTCATGGTTTATAAAGGAACCACCCATTATTTGGTTTATCATGTAACCTGCTGTCAAATTTCCAAGTACCATTATAAAATCCTAACCCATACAGCAAATATAAATGAAAGAAAACATTTCCACATTTCAATAAAAATATATCACATAAATATGTTGACATAAAAAATACATTATCAAAACCATTTTCAATACCCAAATACATAATAGGGTATATGGTATTTTTGCCTTTTAAAAACATATTGACTTGTTATGGAAGCCAAAGATCAAGTAATACTCACAGCGACAGAAAGGTCATTGTCATCGCGTATGTTAAAAGAGACATTTAGTTTTGTCTATTAATAAAATGATTCATAGAAAAATATTCCCGTTGAATGAAATGAAAATTCAATGGTGTTTATACATCTTATAAAAGAAACTCTTGTAACAAGATAGATAATTATTTATTCAAATCAATAATATGAATTACTCATAATAAATTATACAATTAATTTTCTCAAATAATTTATCCCAATATATCATAATTTATCCCACAATTAATAATCCATCATAAAAATATCATTGTCCCATATTTAATTCAACAATTAATTTGAAAATATTATCAATTTAAAATCCTATCAGTGCACATTAATTATTTTAAGAATTAATTAATCTAAATCATTCAATAACACCATTACAAAAATCCACATTAATTAAATTACCAATTAAATAATATAACTCGTTCAATGTCATCAACACGAACATCCCCATCAATTATTTCACTATTTTTTACTCAACTAATAAATCATAAAACCACATCCATTAATTAATCACCAATCAATTAATCTAAATCCTTTCTAGTAATGAATTCCATAATTAACTAATCTAACTTAAACCTTTCAACAAATTCAACAATTAATTACTCACATCCACTTCCATTAGTTAATTCAATAATTAATTAATCACATTCAATACCTTCAGCTAATTGTCTAATTAATTTTCCATGTTAGTTCCATTATTTAATACCATAATTAATTAATCTTACACAATATCATTATTTAATTTAACAAATAAACAACCACATTACTCAATTTAAGTTACGATTTAATTAATTTGATAATAAAGACGATGTGAAATTCAAATCACTAAACGAAATATATAAATTATACAATCACATACATGTAATTGATAATAAATATGAGGTGATTTGAGTTTTAGACCACCAACATGAAGAAGAGTGAAAAATGTTCACTAATAGAACTCCCTAGTTTGATACAGATCTATCAAGAAAGCAATGATAAAAACAATCTAGATCTGATACCTAAATCCATGATTAAACGAAACAAGATCTCATAACTATAGATCTAGAAAAAGAGTCATATAATAAGATTTTAAATATCTTGATCTTGATCCAATAAAATAGTTGGTAAAATAGTGAAAAAGAATAAGAGAATAAGGAAATGGAGAAATGAAATCAACCAAGATGAAACCACATACCCATAGATATTCATATCTAAAAGGGTTTCAAATCGCCAATAAGGGAGGCCACGAGTCTTAGAAAATGAGAAAATCTGATTTGGGTCGAGATATTGTTGATTTTGGGTTAATATAGTTGTTTCATGAATTATAAATTCAATTTTCATAATATTAATTTTCTTGTTCTAAATATGCCAGGTGATGTTTCTCAGTTAGTAAAAACCATGCTCATAAATCATGAAATGTTTCACTCATAGGTTGAAAACATAGATTGAAAACATAGGTTAACCATGAAAAATCAGGTGACCAGGCATCACACATAGTTTAACAATTCGAATATTGTTCATAGACTATGGAATAGGTTGCACACATTGTTTTAACCATGTGGAAACCATGTAACATGTTTCAAACATAGTTCAACCATCTGAAAATGATGAACAAACCTTGAAAAGCCTTTCCTCCATCTATAAATCACCAATTTTCACCCAAACTATCACAAATTAATACTCAAACAAGCGTTATTCAAAAAAAGGAAAAATAATACTTCTAAATGAGGTCATGAAATATCCAGGAAAAAGGATGGTATCTCAAAATCATTCCACCACATAATAGCTCATCATTAATATGTACATATTAAAATATATATGATTTTGAGTAAAAATGATCAGGAAACTGTGACCTCTTATCCTCTTCTCTCTCCCATGTTTTCACCAGAACCCGCCCATGTTTCCACTAAAAATGAAATATACACACGGTCTTCCTGTTCTATAATTTCTCACTAGAATCTAACATAAGTGTTAGAGTTTTCTTATAGGATGTATCAGTCCCAATTTTAACTTGTAAAACGTAACCAACATGTTTACCAACTCACCATTATCAAAATGCCACATGAACTACATCTAACATCCGCACTAGGTTATGCCATGAAAATCCACTTGGAAAAGACGTATATCTACCCCCTAAACGACTCACTTTTACATTATCCAATATATTTATACATTCAACTTATTGGTTCGTCGTTGGTATTTGAATTACACCACTTCTAACCCACGGTTTTTTTCCACGCACATTCTACTGAAATATTTCTCTCCACCATAGAAGCATCACTAACCCCAATTGTTATGAAATATAATACCATGGTATTCATATAATTTTGGTCCATCATAATAACCTAAACCATAAATAATAAATGGTATAAAAACAATCTTCCAACTCTATATATATTTCTTAAAAATCACATCCTTCTAATGGCAGAGTATCCAAAAAAATCACATTTAGGTAGCTGGGAATAATGTTAGATCACTTAGGGTGTACACAACATGATGCCTATGTAGGGGACATGATCTTCACTGAATTAAATGTACGTTATGAATTCTTTGGATAACATGGAAAAAGTTCTTCCATCATTAATTATACATCCCACTATGGAAACACCTTAATATGTCAAAAGTAGTGGGATTCCATTTCTGCCAATAAGTCACTATATGATCCAAAACCAAGAAGTTAGCAATCTCACTATCCAAAACCACCCACATTATGGGTAAAATAATAAAAATTAATTATTATCAATTTACCACATTAATTATGTTAAATAGAATGATTAAAAAATCCATAACTAGTCTTCCCCCTTTTTCCACATGACATGGTGAAAACTGGGGTGCTCTCACTAACATTAACAATCCAACACAAAATTCCAATTCCATAATGTTAAACTAATTATAATATTTCATGTATCTCATTTAGATAACCATTTACTGATAATGTTTCATCATTTTACCACTTTTAATTTCATATTAGTCAACTTTGTCAATTAAATTTAATAGTCCTAGAAAATAGTTTGGGTTCAACAAAATACCTAAAACCGATTTTTCCATGTATTCCTCAAATGATTCATGTTCAAAAAATAATCGATAGTGCCCAGAATGATGTATACAAACTCAAATCTCATTCCATTCTAGGCGATCCGTCAATCTGAACAATTCTACAAAAAAATAATCACAACATACAAGATGTGCATCACCCAAGGTAAAATTACATTCAACTATAATAGAAAACATCAATTATAACAATTACACACTAAGAACTTATGTTCTACCCCAAAAATGGGCTAAAATACCCTGTACATGAGCTCATAATGAATCCCTTACGTTTCTATGTCTCATGTCTTCCTTTCCGAAATAGTAATTTAGAAGAAGAAGAAGAAGAAAAAAATGGGCTCTAATACAACATAGTAATATCATAGCTCAGTTTTAACAAACTACTTCCTCGACCCAATTTCCTACATAACCTCAAGTGTTCCACCATGTCTTGTAGAGGCTATCGACTAGAAATCAAGGTATTCTATGTTGATAATGGGGATACAATACTCTATTTTATTAGTGTAAATCACTAGTTGAAATAAATTAAAAATATAAAAAACATATGATTGTAAAAAATACTTATATCTATTGATAACCAAAGCATGAAGTACAATGTCAAAACTAAACAGTTGATATTCCATGCCATGTGCATTCAATGTGTCAATAAAAAAAATCCAAAATAAATAAAGACAGTGAAAACTTTTACACACGGGTCTCAAACGATGTATTTCTTTGACATCCATGCTTCACCCCTAATTTATCTGTCTAACATAGGTTCTTTACATTTATCCTATCCTGAATGCATTTAATTAATTTGGTACAGATCAGGATGCTCGATTGGGGGGTGAATACAGCTCCGTAGTCCCCCACCAAATATGTCTAAAACAAATATAGTCAAAAACAAGTGAATGCAGTTTTATAAAAAATTAATTGCAACACATAAATAACTAGTTATCAAATTATTATTATATTTATTAACCATAAAGACCGTGTTTTGAACCATTTTTCCAATTTAATTCCCAATTCATTTCATAAATGGGTTTTTATTATCCATTTCTTTTTTAGGATCATTGTTACGTCCAAATGGAATCTTGGTCTAGTGTTATGTTTTGGGTATAAAATGCCATATTTAATTCACCAATTCTTAATAATGCATATTTATCATTGGTGTATAACACCATGTCTAATACCCCAAATTCCAATTATAGTTATCATTGGGGTAGAATGTCGTGTATAACACCACAAATCTAAATCATATTTATCATTGGTGTAGAACACCATGTCAAGAACCCTAAATCTAAATGTTGAATATACATTATTTGTGAAGAACACCATGTATAACACCATAAATTCCAGTGATTCACATAATTGATTGGTGTAGAAAACCATGTATACGACCCCAATTGTCAAAAATACAGATACATATATCATTGCTATAGAATTCCTTGTCTGGATCCTCAAATCTCTGTCATTTATAGTTATCACTAGTGTAGAAAACCATATATATCACGTCGAATATCAATCATTTATATTTTCCATTGGCATAGAACGCTACGTCCAGCACTCCAAATCTCAATCAAGTAATTTTATCATTAGTGTATAATTCCATGTCTAGCTCCCAAAATCTCAATCAAAAAATACAACACTAGTGTAGAACACCATGTCTAAAACCCCAAATACTATTCATACCCATATATCATTGGTGCAGAATGTCATGTCCAATACCAAATTATGAATAATACAGATATATGTATCATTGATATATAACTCCATGTCTAACACAACATTTCTAAATTGTTCATCTGCATCATTGTTATAGAACTCTTGGTCTAGCAACCAAAATCTCAACAATTTAGTTATATCATAATTTACTGGGATTAAATTATTATGTATAATACCCCATTTCATAATCATTCATTTCTATCATTATTTAATAGGATAAGAATTTCATGTCTAATAATTCATTTCACAACCATGATTAAACAACATTAATCCTATTATCATAATTAAACCACACCACTTACATTAATTTATTCATAAAATTATTAATCAGTGTTTATTAAATAATTTGACAATTAATTTAGAACACCATTTTTATTTACATAGTTAAACAATTAATTATTCATGTATTTCTAGGAGTTAATTCAACAATTAACTATTCACACTAATAATATTAATTAATTTTAAAATTAATTAATAAGATCAATTCCATTAGTTAATTCAAAATATTACTATAAATGTTAATAACATTATTTATTTTAGAAATTAACTAATCAAATCAATTTATTTGTTTAATTCAATATAGAACTAATCAAATCAATTAAGTTACTTAATTTAACAACTAATTAATCAATTCAATTATTTTATTCAATTCAACAATAAATGAATCATTCCACTTTTATTACTAATTAATCAGTTTTTATCACATAAAACCCCACAATTAATTTCCCAATTAATTAATTACATAAATCCTATTAATTAATTATTAAATTAATTAATAAATATCCTCATACCAAATGTACAATAACTAATTCAACAATAAAATATTCAATCCAACAATCTCAATAACTCATAATTTATTAAAAAAATTATTTCAAATCCTATATCTCAATATCTCAATGTTAACTCAATAATTATTTTCCAACTTACAAATATCATAGTCCCATAATTAATTGAACAATTAATTATGAAATCTTATCAATTAGATATTCCAATAATCCATATTAATTAATTTAAAAATTAATTAATCCAACTCATTTAATTGAACCTTCACAACAATCCCCATTAATTAATTAATAAATTTATTAATCTCACTCAGTCAAATGAATCAACACTTAAATCCCCATTAATTAATTCATCAATTAATCAATCTATCTCCTAATTCTTAATATTTACTCCAATAATTAATTCAATAAATAATTAATCCAAACCACTTATATTAAACAATTCCATAGTTGACGACTCTAACCCCTACCATTTAATTAATTAACCAAATTAATTGTTCACATTCGCTTCCATTAACTAATTCTAAAATTAATTAACCAAATTAAATCCCTTAAATTAATTTTCCAATTAATTTTCCATGTTAATTCCATTAAATAATTCCATATCTAATTAATCTAAATTATTCTCATTATTTAATTAAATAATTAAATAAACACAACATAACTATTAATTTATTCAACAATTAATTAACATCTTTAAACCCGTTATTTAATTTTACAATTAAATAAAAACATTAATCCTCATGAATTAATTCATCAATTAATTTATCAATTTTATTTACGTAGATAACGAAATATTCACAGAAACCCCATGAATTAATTCATCAATTGATTAATTTAAATTCAATAATTAAAATACAAAATTAATTTTCCAATTAATTGATCATTCTCTATTAGTTAAATTTCCATAATTAATTCATCAATCAAGTGTTCTATATCAATCAATTCAATATCCAAAATTAATTCTTCAATTAATTATTCTATCTCATCCAATTGAATAATCATAAGAATATCTAAAACATAATTCTGCATTTAATTTTCCCAATTAGAATCGCATGATCCCATCACTTCCTAAAAATTAAATTATTAATTCATTAATCACACATCTACCATTAGTAAATTGAATAATTAATTAACTATATCAGAAACACAATATCTATCAATTGATTCCCCAATTAAATATTAAAAAATTATCATTCAAAAATTTGAAAATCCAATCAACAATTAATTATCCCAAATTAAAAAATTCTAAACATTGATAATTAATTCATTAATAAATTACCGTTATTTCATAATTTCTATTATTTAATCAAATCCCCAATTCATCAATTAATTAATTAACCACATTAATTAAATCAATTTTAAATTATAATATCTAAATAAACTATAGAAATTCTATAATTAGACACACGCAATTAGACCACCTACATCAAGACCAATGATGAACGTTCGCCAATGGAAACCCCCAATTTGATGGGGATCAATTAGGAATGTGATGATGAGCTTGGTCAAGATCTAAAAACTGAATCCATGATTTATAGAAATAATATATCTTTAATCTTTTTCAAGAACCAACCTAAAAAGATCTAGACTCAATAGATATAGGTATAGATCCATCAATATAGTGGATAATAGCCATCCATAAAATGGGAGTTGAATAGAACTCAGATAGGAAATCAATCAAGAAGAATCCATATTCCTAGAGAGATGAAACTATAAAAAATAATCTTAGAATTGACAATAAGGTAGGTCAAGAGCCTTAGAAAATCCAATGGGAGACTCTAAAAAACGAGATAATATAATTTCGGTTGAGTTAGGTTCGATTTGGGGTTAATATAGTTGTTTCAAGAATTTGAAAAGCTATTTTTTGAACCTTAATATTCCAATTAATGGGTTTCTAGTTGAAGTTTTATGTTTAGTACTAATCATGGGCCAAAACCATGAAATGTTTCCAACACAGGTTGTACACTTAGTTTAAAGATGAAAAAACTATGCGATTATGTGACACAATTAGGTTAACCTCACACAAACCATGTGAAAATTATGCGATAGATTTCACACTATGTTTTATCCTTTTGGAAACCATGTAATAGGTTTCACATAAAGTTTAACCATGATAAAAACATGGAGAAACCTTGAACAACCAGACCACCATCTATAATTCTATAATTTCATCACTTAATCAACCAAATTAAGACTAAAATAAGTTATACTCAAAATAAGGAAAAATAAAACCTCTATATGAGCCCATGAAATCTCCAGAAAAAAATGTCAAGATTTTACAAATATGTTATTAAAAAGAAACTGTGAATTTTAGATAATTCCAAATGTAATGACTTATGTATATGAATTCTCAAATGAACTATTAAATATAAGGGAAAATGTTATTAGAATCCTTCTATTATAAACACGAGAAATATAGTTTAATTATAGGCATATGACCTAGAAAAGTAACATTTCATTGAAACATATCAATAAAATGATATTTCTAATTATCAATAGCATTGATAATCATTTTATATTAAACATTCACATGAATACCGACCCATTTTTTTCATATTCAGGAAATGAAACACTATAATTTTAGATAATATCAAGGAAATACCATGCTATAGTGTCTCATTATGTATGAAAACGATAACCAATTGACTAGAGTGTGATATACGATCTAACATATCATCATCCAAAAAAATGTTTTCCAAAAGATATCAGTCAGTCAATTTATCATGAAAACCAATAGGAATAAAATTGTTTTCATATCATTTTACAATTGTATCCCAGACCATGATATCAAAAGTTGATCAGTTGATACCATAATTTCATAATTCCTAAATTTCATTTTTATATATAAATATAAATTGATATTCATAAAATCTATCTATAAAGTATTTACCTTAATAAATATTAAAATCGAAGATAATTCAAGAAAAGGGTATTTTATATATCATTTTATATCATTTTTTTGTTGTGTTGAAATTATGAGTTACATTCCAACATTCTATAAAAAATCAATTTTATACATTATATTGATTTATATAGTCATTATTTAAGATTACATTATTACCCATGGAAAATATTTATGGAATTATTCATAATGTTTGTAAAACCAATCTACACATGACGATTCTATAATATAATGGGTCACATGGTAACGAAAGTGATTATATTGAAATGTTTTCATAATTAATGAACAATAATGATACTATTTAGTGTTTATGAAAGTGACGAATCTTGATATAAGGGAGTTAGATAATGCTGTAAATACTAGTGTGAAAAAAAAAGATATGTCACCTACGTGGAGGTAGTTCCCATGCGTATGCATGGGTGACACATTTTCTTCCCATATATTAGAATGTTGTTTGGGAATACTTTATATTTTACTAATTAGAATTATTTTATAAATATTGATTTAATATATTAAATAGTGTTTTATAACAAACAGTTTAGAGTGGTGATAGAAAACAATGCATGTTGTTAATGAGGATGGTACTCCCTAAGCATACATGAAGGTATATTAAAAATTCAAATTATATTTGAGGAAAAAAGAAAAATTAAATTAAATTATAATATTACATCTTATTTTTTTATTCTTATGATAGCATACATTCATATATAGAATAGGTTTTGGGTTGTAGAAGAAAAAAAGAATATAATCAGGTTGATATAGATAATTAACACTATATTTGAAATAAAAAATTTGAGTAATACCTTAAATGATACTTAACATAGGCTTATGGAATGAAAAAGGATCCTATAAATGAAAATAGTGTACATTAGGGACTATGGTGGATAGGTTTAAAGGACAATTTTTTATAATGAGTATATAAATGATGTGTAGGGGTTCTCCTATAATATTTGAATGGAAATAAATTTTTTCAATTATAAAATTTAATACCAAGTTACCATATCTATCACATGACCAATGGAAAAGGATTAGACTAAGTAGAGTATGGGAAACAGTACTATCGATTATCCATAAATCATTTATTTTAGTAAATTTTTTAATAATGATTTTAATTTTGATACAGTTAAATTTCATAATTTTATAGTCTTTGGGTTTTAAAAATGTAATAAATTTTTTCATGTAATTTTATTTAAATTCAAAAAAATATAATTTTCATTATTACTAAATTTTGACAAAATGATTTGAAATTTGGACTGTATTTTATCAAATAAAATTTATCTATAATAAAAAATAAATTTAACATTATAGAATATATCTTGTAAAAACCTATAATAGAAAATTATTATTTTAATGTAAAAAATAAATTTTAAAGAAATAAAAAAAATATATTTTTTATTTTCATGGTATAAATTAGTTTATTATAAGACAAATAAATGTTATGTATTTTTCTAATAAATCTATAGAATTGTTTTTCAAAAACAATTTCAGTTAAATAAAATGAATAATAAATTTTCATTTGTTGTAAAAAGTTACCATTTTTTGTAAAAACATAGTCTTAGGTTTTATGAATCCAATATAATTTTTAAATGAAAAATCTCTTCACCATTAATACATTTTTAATCATGAAAAATAATTTATAATTTTTTATCATTAACATAAATTTTCATATAGCCATAACTATTATTCTATCAAAAATTATGGAATGAAAAATAAACAAATAGTGATCTAATGTTTCACTCAATAAATACAATTTTCATTAGTTAAGTAACAATAAAATACCTTTTCATGATGTTTGGCATAAAAAATTACCATATTCCTTAAAAACATAGAAATATTTTTTAATGGATGGATTTTTACTTCCATAAATAAATTTTTAAATGCACATCTACAATGAAAAATAAAATGTATTATAGTTATGATACATGAGATAAAAAAATTATGTGAATTTTATCAAATTCATTTTTTAAATGTGATAATAATTAATTTAAATTTAAATATCCATTGGTGGAAAATAGAAGTATTTTTAAAAAATGAATTTCGTATTTTATTAATATACCATTTTATATATTATTCATTAGGTTATTCTTTTAATTTATATACACTATAATAATTATAAAAATATATTGGTCAATGTTTATAATTTAAACACCACTATATTTTTTTAAATATATATTTTTTGAATAAATTTAATCTCTGGAGTATATTTGGGTACACAAAACATGGAATTTTTCTTAGGTACTGGAATCATTCTGTATATGTTGAATTAAACAAAAAACCTATTTTAAAATTAATTACAGGAAACACTGAGTTTAGCATGCATTACAGGAAACACCGTGTATATCATGCATTATAATAAACTCATAGTTTTCATTATGTTACACGAAATATGAATTTTATCTCGTGTGACACACAACGCTATGTTTTAATGAAAACTGATATCAACTTAAAATTTTGTTATGATTTTTATATCATATTTATTGTAATGGAAGATTTTAACAGGATCAAATAAATTATGAAAATATATGTTTTAATCATATAACACACCGAGATTTTGTTAATAATTACAATTTAATTAATTTAATATTTTTTATTTCACAAAATCTTGAAAATAATTTATTTTATATTAAATAAATTTCTTTGGAATATTTTATACAAAACACCAAGTTAATTTTTCACTGCATGGAAGAGAGATTTTAGATTTCACTACACAGAACATCAATGGAATCTTATGTTATACATAAAGACGGTCTTTCATCGATGGCTTGTATAACATGCAAGACCTTGTGTTACTGAACAATAAATAATTATTGAAATATTATTATTTAATAAGATATAACATAGCTATAAAATTTAATTTTATATTATTCATGAATTTATATTATAATTTATTGGATACCTATTAATTAGTAAATCATATATAATTCAAATTCATCTAAAATAAATGATTCTATAAAATAATATTTTCATATGAAAAAGAAGATTTATCTTAATAATTTAAATTATTTACTTCTTGTGAATGAGATTAAATAAACATTTATCTAATATTTTAAATCAAATATTTTTTATATTGATCTAATTCATTCGATAGGCATAAGAGAAAAACGAACCCAAATTTACACATAAAAACCTATATTTTTTTAATTAAGGTTATTTTAACGCCTTTTAATGGAGAATAAACATTATATATAAATTTTGGAACTTCTATAAATTTATTAAGTCAAAATAAACATCTTTTATGAAATAGAAACATAAAAAATAGGTCAGGGTGAGTTTTTATATTTTTCTTTACTGATTAATTTTTTAAATGAATAGTGAAAAATAATGAAATTTAACTGAAAAATTCTTTTTCATCTAATTTACTAATAAGAAAAAATTATATTTTTATATTATTTTAATGTTTTATTAGTTAATATTGTTATCAATTTATCTAATTTAGGATGTTGGAATCAATTTCATATTGATATTAGTTCTAAAAACCATGAAATCATTAGAATATTTATAATTGAAAAACTAGATTTTTCATCCCATCTGTGGTATTAAATTTAAATTCGTTTTATCCACTTCATTGATTTTATTTTGAAAAATTTGATTCCTTATTTGGAATTAGAATAATATATAATTTCTAATATTATCAAATTATTTTTTTACCAAAATGATAAGTGAATGTAATTAAAAAAAATTATAATGATTAATATTAAATTTAGCTTAACAAGGGACTAAATCTAATATTAAGGACTAATATGACCGATAAAAGTTTCCAAAATCATTTTTATTACCATATTTAGATCATTTACTCCAAATTACACACATCCCTCAAGACACAGATATTCATACAATATATACCAAAATAACGCCCATCATCCATACCTTCATCCTTGAATCCTCACTTTGGGCAGAAATTATTCTAAGGAAGCAATTTGTAGGAAAACAAAATGATTTACCCAAAGAATAGATAACATCCTCTCTCATGATCATTTATTTTATTTCCATTGTACATCCCCTCCATTATCATTATTCCATTATTATAAAACAACACCATTATCCTAAATATATTGAGTTGTTTTTATGATAATTTTTCAACCTAAAGATACACGCACTAACATCTAATGGGTAATGAACTTACTGTTAATGTGTATAGAGCACAACCGCCACACGAAAAGATGATTGTTCCTTTTTTCCTTTATCACCTTTCATTTGGGGAATTATTGTTGAATCTAAATTTATTTATTTTATATATTATATTTATAATATTTTTTTATTGTTAAATTTTATTTAGAAAATAACATTATTTTTTCTAACTTGTGACAATATGATAATTTCGTTTGAGGAGAGTGGACTACCGCCTCTGTAATGTGATGTGATTCATTCACACAGTATATGGAATTTATTAAGGATATGTTTATTGAAACTATATGATATATATGAAATAAAAATTTAATATAATGATATTATAAACAAAGATAAATATATATCATTTAATCTATTTCTTACAATACGATAATAAAATTGAAACAATGTTCCAATATACGTATGACCTACCATATCAATGAACGGTGTATTACATTTCAAACATATATATTCTATAGATTATTATAATAAAAATATAATTACTATTGATGTTATTTTTATCATGGTTTACAATCTGAAAATTATTATATAATTATGAGGACCAAAGATATAGAAAATTATGACAGAAAAAAAAACATAGTGAATATTACCTGAATCATAACTTTACTATGAAATTATTACCAAGTGGGTAATATAAATTCATAATAAAACATTTAATGGGATTATATATATAATAATATGGTTTTGTAAAATAATTCTTATAAATATAAATTTAATATATATGATATTTTAATGAGTACGTTGAGAGTCTAGAAATAATGTAAGGGAATTTCATCTCACGCTTTATTTCCCTAAGATACATTCCATATACACAAATCACTTCATTTTTGTGGTGTATATACTAACCATTAATGTATTATATTCCTCTTATAATTAAATATATGGATATTTAAAAATCCATTTTGTGATCATTTGTGTATTATGTTTTGTTTGAGAAGTTACCAAATCGGTAAAGTAATATTGTCTCAAGTTGCATTCTTTGAGACACATTCCTTTTTATAAACCTTTATTTTTTATATGAGGTTTATAAACTGAATTTTACATATTATAAAAATAATTTACATCTTTTTAATATATTTTCAATCTCCTTGTATTTTTATTTTCCTACAAGGGTTGTATGATTAAATGTTACCATGTGGTAAGGGTTTATTGAAAAACATTCACCATTTATTGAGATTGTTTATGATTATGTATTCATTAATGATATATTATGATCCAAATTTCAAGAAAAATCATGAATTTTATTCTCTTCTATTTATCCTTGATTTGTACATTTATTAGTAACATTTTCAACTCCTTGTAAATTTCTATAATTACCAAAACAAATTATATAAAATATGACATTACCTCTCTCTTCAGTTAGAAATCATTTTTTATTCAGAACCACGATTTCCAAAAACTGAATCCCATAATATTATACTAATATAATATAATAATTAAAACATTTTTTTTTCATTTTATCCAATACAAAATGTATGAATTTACCGACAATTTTTTCTTTGAAGATTACATTGAATGATTAGTAAGTAAATTTTTTAGAAAATAATTTTAAAAGTGATTTTAAAAGAAATGGTTTCAAAATGGTTTTCATTATTCAATTATAATTTTCATGGAAAATAGGATTTAAATTGAATTAAAGATCCTCTGCAAATTTTCAAAGGAAAAGACATTCAAATTGTTTTAAATTAGTCATTTAATGGTTTTCATGTTTATTTTGACGAACCTAGTTTTCGAAAGGATTTACCATTAATGTGTCAATTTTCAAAGGAGAAAGTATGATTTCAACAGGATGTGTTTTTAAAATGTATTTATTAATTATTTACTATATAATATGATATTCAGGGGTGTAAATCATTAAATGTCAAGAAATGATCTAACGGTTCCTTTAATATTATTTATTTGATTGGTCTTCTTGGTGATGAAATGTGTTTATGAAACCCTATTTTTTTCAAGGGTTATATGCCTATGAAACCTGCTTCATTTAATGGTTTATTATTTGATGTAGTGATTAGGAAACCTGTGGCCTCTTACATAAGTTAAGATATGATTTTATGTTTATAAAACCCATTTCATTTCCTGGGATTGGATATGATTCATTATTATTATGTAGAACATGTTTTTTGTTATCATTATGATATGGGTGGGACCTATATCTCCCTCCAATGTATTGGATAATGATAAATATTTTATGAGATCAAAGCTTACATGTGAGGGAATCCCATGTTTGAAACTAGACTATATAAGGTAGGACATCTAAAGCTCAAAATAAGAGGTTATGTGGGAGGAAATCCAAAGACAAAAATAAGAGGGTACGCAGGAGGGAATCCCAATCTGGAAGTAGGTACATATGTGATTATCCAAATCCTATCATGTTTCTAATATCTTGGTAATAATCCTTGACATAGGGTTTTTATAAGCATATGTGGCTGAAACAATTCTATGTCTTATTCTTACATTATAATTTCATGGTTTGTGTTTTTTATTTATTTATAATGCATTTCATATTAACTAAAAATATTTATGTTATGAATTTTGTTTATGATTTTTGATATATAGGGTGTGATCTTCTAATGATCACAATCAGATTCTCAAATATTATATTCATGATATGGTAATGAATTTCCTTTATTTACTCTAACTAAGCATTTGAGTTCACCTCTTTCTTATGATTACCTTATATAGGTCATGAAGAAAGGATTTTAATTAGAAATACTAAGAGGAAGATATTTTTAGGAAACATTGAATATGTTTCACTGAGTTAGAATATTTTGTTTTAATGTTTCCAAACCAACTAAGCTAATGTAGTCATCAAGAGTATGTTTTTGTAATGTTTTAAGTATTCTAAAAAATATATTTAATGTGTATGTGTGTTGATCCTGGTTATTATTATTGGTATTAGATAGATGTTTAAGAAAACCTATTGAACGTTGGATTACAAAACATTAGTGAGATACCTAGTTATTTTTTATGGATATTTCTAGAAATGTCACTAAGGATAAGTATATGGATGATTTAACTTTTAGGAAAATATCATGGAATCTGGGTAATGGATAGAGTGAGTGGTTTTCTAAAAAGAAATCTATTACATGATAATAAAATTTGGTTTTTATCTGGAATAGATGACCCTATAGGTAACAACTTGGAGAAGATGTCTCAGGCATGACTCAGTGTAATCCAGTACCTAAAAATGGGCCTTACAACAGAAATGGTTTAACTCTCCTAAGGGATATAATATAGAAATTATGAAACACATAAAAAACCATCATAAAGTATATAAATTTAATATGACTATAGATAACATAGGATAAATCAAATGTGTCATCGATTAAAAATTAGGTTCCATGATTTAGAAATCCGCTGTCTATTTTTTCATTATTCTGAGAGTTTCTTCTATGATATGTGCTTATCACCCGCTGAATTCTGGGTTTAGTCAATGTAAGGATGTAAAATGAATATAGTTAACATTGAATGTTTCATATTTGGAATGTATGGGTATTATGAAAATTTATTTCTCATGTGGAAATCCCATAATGAAAATATAAAATGGTTGTATGAGTATTGGTTATACTTCTGATTTTAATGAGAACAAAAATGACACAAAGAAGATATGTTTTGTGATTATATTATTTTTTACATTAAACATAATACATATCACTATATTGATGTCAAGGCACATTAAGACATGGTTCATATTTCATATTCTAGGAAAGTGGTGTTAGGGAATAATTTAATGAAGGCAGAGTAATTGTTTATGAATAAATTTGGATGAATAAAGTAATAAAGTTTTAGAATTCAATAATTATGTTATATGAACAATAAAATATATAAGTATTGTCAGTATAAGTTTCATTATGGATTGAAAAGGACAAGTTGAATGGTAATTTCTTGGAAGGAAAATATTGTTATTAGGGAATGATAACCCTTAATTAATACATAATGTTGATATAATGAAAGTTGGATAAAGATATATTGGATATGATTGTGTAAATTAAAAGGTACATATTACCTTGGATCTGGAACTAATTATTTAAAAAGTGTTCTATGTCATCAAGGATGAAGTTTACTACTTCTTGTATTTAAAAAATGTGCCCATTAATCATTACAATAAAGAAGAATTCATTTTTTCCAAAAAAATTTATGGTAATTCAAGTTATTAAACTGTTTCATTGGAATATACTATGTGGTTATTTAAATGATTAGAATGTGACAATAAATATGAATTTTTTGATATATGGGGGATCAATATTAAAATTATTTCGTGTCATTGTTTCTAAATATTTGGATTTTTATCATTTATAAGGGTTACTAGTTTAACCATTTTTTTATATTTTATGTTAAACATAAGATAATGTTGATAAGATTATTTTTTTACCACACCATATTAATATTTATGAAAAATTGGATAACTTTTGAAAGCATAATGTAGTGAAAAACATTAATTAAATATCATATCATTTTATTTATATATCTTAAGATATTTTAATTCTTCACGAATAAAGAATACACATTCATTTCAAACAATAAGAGAAGAAACAGAAGTTGATCATGAACAACATATAAAGTTATAGTACTGAATCTTGTAATTATATATTCTCATGAATATTATTCAACACTGGTGAAAGTTCATGAAACCAAACAGGTTATCCTTGAAAAATATTTTATGATGAATCAAATAGTCCCTTATTTCATCACAAAATTATGAATTTGTTATTTTTAGCATTCTCATAACCATGTTCTCAATCACATTCCTCCAAAACAAGATTGTTATATTTTTCATACATGTCCATATTTTTACATCCCACAAATCTTATCCCATGTGGAAACTTTCTTATGTGATACTTTTGGTAACTGTGATGTTTTCAACAATATTTTTTATAAGATATTTTATAAAAAATGGTGGGGGACGAATCCCCAATTATTATATAAATAAACACATGCAGGATAGTCATCAAGTACAACCAAAATCAACAAAAAATCAAAACAGCATTCTCAAGTTCCCCCTTCCGGGCGTCTAATTATCTTTCTGATTTTATTAGAGATTATCCATTATTTTTCCCTAAACCCATTCCAGAGTTTTGTATTGATGTGCCCACACCCTCCCCCTCTACTGTATCGAGCTTCTATTTCTCTTTATTGATGAATTAAAGTGTCCAGATCTTCATCTGAACTGTCATCCTGTGCGACATCATTTTCCTTCTCATCCTCAACTCTTTTATCAATTTTCTTTTGGCTTCACATTATAACCTGTTTCCATGAGCCACGTTCTGTGTATTCATGATTAGCAGCTTGTTCTGTGTTATTAACAGCTGTTAGGGGCTCCATTTGTTGCTATTTTTGGGTGTTACAACCTGAACATTTGAAAGAGGCGTGTTTAAAGTAGTCTAACCCAAAGGAGTACTCACCTCATGCCCAAGAGAAGTCTTGATAGGGGACCGTTCTATGTCATCCAAGATAGTCACACCTTGAGAAAAAAGTACAGACTCAGCACTGGACACCTGAATTGGATTAGAAGATGCAGGAGTGGCATTCAAATTGAGAATATCCAGATCATATTATGTAGAAATATTAAAAGGAGCAGTGTACTGCTCAGATTGCCCAGAATTTTCAATCACTAAATGATTTGAATTTGATGTTGTGACAGAATATGAGTCTCTTGAATTTTCTAAGCAACATCATTTAAAGAATCCTCCCCATTACCTAATCCCTTATGGACAGACACAGTAGGTAGCAGAGTTGAGGGGTCAGAAACATCCTCTTCAAACATGTCAATCCATGTTTTTCTTCCCTAGCCATTAATATCAGAGTCTTTTTTAGGCTCATTGCTGGGAACCACCGATTCCACATTGTCATGTTCAGGAAGATTACCATGAATAGTAAGGTGATTTTTTTTGACAGAATCATTTTGACCTGATTTATCCATCCCTACATTAGAACAAGATTTGAGATCATGTCCCCGAAGAGAGTAGTGTTTACAGACAATGGACCTTCTACAGTTAGAGATGACATGTACTATAACCCTGCAATCAGAGAAGAACCAAGGAATACACTCAAATTAATTTCATAATTCTAATTCTTCTTTATCAGTGGACAGATAAACCTTATCAACCAAAGTAGAACAAAGGTCTATCTAAACCAGGAACCTAGCATAATGACCATACCTAGAAATTTCAGTTTCTTTGTCTATTTTAATTGGAATACCAATCTATATTGTAATATCTTAATGGATTCAAGGATTCCATAAAATACTTTATAACCCAAATATTTTAATCCTGACTTGAGCAGTGGAGTTACCAAATTAAATTGGGTTGAATCTCCTATACCACACTTTGATATGAATATCACCTGGTTTGAGCGATAGTGATCCAAAACCCATTGCACGCATTTTACGCTCTTCTGAGGGAAAGATCAAATGGAAATACCCTTTACCCAAGGAGACACATTTTATTGAGTCGAACCCCCAGATGCCTGAAAGCCACTGCATGAGATAATACATTCTCCATGGTATCGTTCCTTTAGGCAGAACGAGACACACTATAATGGGGTGTTCTACCAGCTCCAATCTTTCCGAAATCACAACTGGATCTTCCCTCACATGGGAAACATAACCTCTCCTACAGATGCCGACACATAGACCCTTAAACTGGGAAAATGATCAGTTGGAATCGCTAACCTCAATATATTTCTTCTTATGATTTACACATCCCCAAATCTCAGATCTCTCTATTTCACTTGCAGCATGCTTGTGGGAGTCAAACATCCCTGGCATCAAGAGTCCATCTGCTATCAAAAATCGAAGCGGCAAGGTAGATGAGTGAAATGTGGGTTTCTATGAACAAAACATTAAATTACTAATCCATTGACATCATAATTGAATTTTTAGGGTGAAATTCATTTTAAGGGGGGTGTAATGCAACACCACAAGATTTTTTGAAGTGTTGTTTTTCAAATTAGTTTAATCTTTTTGATATTTTCCATGTCATGAAATACCATAAAATAGTTTATTTTATATTAATGAATTATTTATATCTTGTGTTCTATGAAACACCATGTCAATCATGCATTACCTGCAATATAATGTTTATAATTCTCTACACCAAACAGTAAGATTAACTTAGATTACATTCAAGACTGGATTTCCTTGATGGATTGTGAAACACTAAAGGTCGAGTGTTACTAAACTATAATTCATTTTTAAAATATTATTATTTAATAATATTTAACATAGAATTTATATTTAAAATTGTAGGACTAACGAATTTTTAGTTTAATTCATCGGTTATGTATTATTACGAAAAGAATATAGAAACCAAATTAATATTATCAAACTGATTTTATAAAAGACTATTTTTAAAGGAAAGAGACAATTAATCTTAATATGATATATTAATTAAAAATAGTGAATGATATTAATTGAATATTTATGTTATATATACAATAAAATATATATTTTTATTTTTTCAATTGATTAAATATACATAAGATAAGATCCATGAAAATTTTACACATAAAACCCTGTATTTTTACTAAGGAACTTTTACTGACTTATGATAGAGATCCTAAATTAAATATAATCTTGGGAACTTTAATTAATTTTATATATTAGAACATAATAATTACATTTTGGTGATTTTTTTGGAATTTTTCTATAAAATTTCAGTTTTAAAAGGAATAATTAAAAATAATGAAATTTAACACAGAACTACTTCACATATAATTTATTTATTAGTATAGGTTATATTGTTAGTTAATTTTAAGGATTAATTAGATAATTATTTTATAAATTTAACCAATTTATGTTATTTTATTATATTTCACTTTGAAATTGGTTATGAAAAACTACTAAACATTAGAATTTGTTTACTTTAAAAACCAACTTTGTTGTCCTATATGTGGAATTAAATTTAAATTAATTTCAAAACCATAAGATATTAGAGATTCTAAAAATTGATCTATATTTGGAATAATTACAGTATATAATTTCCAATAAGATAAAATAAATTTTTAACATAAATGATTAGTAAAGGTAAATAAAATTAATTATAATGATTAAGATTAAATTAATCATAATGTGGGACTGAACCCTAAACATAAGTCCATATAAGTCCTATAAAACTATATAAAATACATTTTCCATAAATATTTAGACCCCCTTATTCATTGTATATATCATTTACCATTATTGGATCAGCTTTCAATAAAAAACGTGAGTGGGGTTTCCCTTTTAAAAAATATAACAATAGTGGAATTCCTCCTCTACTATAAATGGCCTCCTCTCCTCTAAAATCAACTCAACTCTCATGTAACATAAGTTCATAAAATCTATACTAATATAGATACCCAAAATATATCCCTTCTTTCTTTATGTCTCCATTTTGGTATAAATAAATCCTAGAAAGTCCTTTGGTGAAAATAAAAAGGAGTTACCCAAAGAAGAGGTAACACCCCCTTAAGATCCATTATCTTATATTCATTAAAAAACCCCTCCACTATTATTATTACATTATTAGAAAATATAACTACTATCCACAATATAATATTATATATTTACACTTTTTTACCTCCACTTACACAGAGTTCCATCTAAGGTCTAATGAACATACAGTTTACGTGTATGGGGAAATACCACCAAAGGAAATAATGTTTGTTCAATTTTCCTTTAATGCCTAAAATGGTAGATATTATTATAGAAAATATATTTATATATAAAATTTATTATATTTATAATTATTTTGTTCTTCTATATTTTATATTTATAACACACCCTTAATCATTCCATCTTGTGTAAATAAATTAAATAATTTTACTGATGTGTGGACTTCCTCCCCCTCAAAGTGATATGATTCATTCACAAACTACTTAGAATGTATTAAGGATATGTTTCGTAAAACTATAGGATATAAATGAACTAATAATTCTACAATAATGATAATATATAAAAATAAACATATATAACATTTTCCATATTTCAATCAATGTGATATAAAATACAAACGTCATTCATTCATATGTACGACCTACCATATCCATGAACGATGTACTCAACATTATACTTAAATAATATATATATTATTATAATACATATGTAATGAATATAAATTATATTTTTTCCAGGGATTAGTTTATGAAAATCATGATATATATAATAAGAAAATATATTACAAGTTAAGACACATGAGAAAAACAATGTGATTTTTTCCTGAAGGGTAACCATAACATGAAATTGTTAAAAAGAAGGTAATATAAAGTCAAAACAGAACCATATATGTTATTAAATATTAGATTATGGTTCTATAAAATATTTATAGTAAACTTATATTTATTATAAAAGAGGCTTGAATGAGTATGAAGAGAGTCTAACACAAGGTAAAGGAATTTCATCTCACTCTTTTCTTCAAGGAGATACATGCTTTATTCACCACTCAAATATTCTGTGTAGTGTATATACTATACTTGAATTTATTATATTACTCATATAATTAAATATATGGGTATTTAAATAAACATTTTATGATCATTCTATCATAGGGATTATGTTTCACAAGATACCAAATTATTAAAGTAATTTCGACTCAATTTTCTTACTTTGAGACACATGACTTGTTTTACACCTATATTTTTATATGAGGTGTATAAAATTTCATTGAAATGTTATAAAACGAATCACCTTATATTCATGATATTTTAATTCTCAATGTAATTAAATTTTCCTACATGGGCAGTATAATTTGTTATCACCATATGGAAGGGGTTTATTAATACAGTCTCATCGTTTATGATGATTTTTTGTGATCAGGAATTCATTAATGGAAAATAATGATGCATATTTGAATAAAAACTCATTAGTTTTATTCTCCTATGGTTAGGAATGATTTATTAATGTATTATTAATGTTTTTATAACTCATTGGTAGTTAATATAATTAAAAATTGTTTTTAATATTATATGATCGTACCTCTGTCTTCAGTTGGAAATATATATTTCATCAAAACCCTAATTTTAAAAAATCGATTCCATGAATATTATAATAATATTAGTATATAAATAAATTTTTTACCTTTTTCCATTTAACAATACATCAATGGAATATTCTTATCACTTTTATTGGAAGGACTTTTTTAAACAATTTTACAGTGCAAAAGTAATCGTTTTTACCTCATATGACAAGTACGAATTTACTAACCATAATTTATTTGAAGTGTAAATTTATAGTTTAATAGGTTAATTTTTAATATTTTATTAATTAAATTTCAAAAGAAATGGTTTTAAAATGGTTTTCACGATTCATTTATATGTTTTCAAGGAATAATATTTTTCAAAATGTTTGAAAGATCCTTTACATGTTGAACCATGAAAAACTATTTTTAAACGTTCTCAGTGATTCTTTGATAAGTTGTAAAAAAAATTTTCATGAAAATGATTGTCAAAATGGTTTAAGTTTTACGAATAATTTTTCAGCAGATGAAGGATAATTTCTTCATTAATTGTTTTTAAAATATCTTCTATATTAATTTACCGTCTAAGATGACATCCATTGGCATCACACATGCCATTCCGGAAAATGATCAAAGGATCCATTCAAATTATTTATTTGAATGGTTTATATATTGATGAAATGACATTTAGGAAAATATCTTCTTTTATTTGGTTATATGTCTATGGAAGCAACTTATTTTCATAGGCTATGTTTTGATGAAATGATAATAAAACCTGTTTGATTTTCCACATATTAAGGGTTGATTTCATGTTTATTAACCCCATTTCATATAGTGGGTTATGATATGATTGTTTATAGTTTTTTTCACTTGTATGTGTAATTTATTTGTCATATTGGTGTGACATATAGCTAACTATATATTTTTGGGAAATTAAAAATGTTTCATGAGATCAAAGGGTACATGAGAGGGAATCCCAATCCAGAAACAAGATGGTACATAGGAGGAAATCACAAGCCTGAAACAACATGGTTTACAGGAAGACATCCCATGAAAAAAACAAATGGGCACATATAAGGTCATCCCAATCCCAAAATAAGAGTGTAAACAAGAGTTTATCCTATGCTTGAAGAAGGTACATAAGTGATTAGCACATGCCTAACATGTTATAATGGTCTTGGTACGAAGCCTTGACATATGGTATTTATATGATTATGTGTATTCAAAAATTCTATGGCATATTCATATAGTATTCTTTCAGGGATCATTTTCTTTATTTCTTAATGATTCTTGTCTTTGAACTGCAAATATGTTTTCCATGATTCGTTTTTTTTATTTTTGATATGCGGGGTATTTTCTTCTAATGATCATGATCACATTCTGATACCCTTATGTTCTTGATATATTTACACATTTCCTTTATTTACCCTTGCTGATCCTTTGATCTCACGAGATTCTTATATTTCTCTTACCTGGGTTTTAAAGAATGGTTTTAAAGGTGTCGTAATATGGGAGATGACCTTTTCTTTAAATATTGAGGATGTTTTACTGAGTTAGAATATGTTTTTTACATGTTTCAAAAGGAACTAAACATTTATTGTCTTTGAGAGTTAGTTTTGGTAATGTTATAATTATTCATCAAATTTTATGTATTTTCTATGTATGTTAAGAATATGTTATTAAAAAACATGTATATTTTATTTTGTGACCAAATATTTAAAAAAAAAATCAAAACTATACTGAAAATTAATTTTTATGGAAACAAATTTTTTTTACCTAAATAAATTTAATAAAAAACTTTATCTGAATTTTTATAATTATTTTTATATAATATAAATATAATGAACTGATTAATCTTTATCATATAATATTGAATCTAGTTTTACTCATAAAAAATAGTTTTATGAAAATCATTTTTGCCTCCTTATTGCTCAATTATTTCAAAAATAGTTTTTGACATTATTGATTATTAATTTTAAAATAAAATTCTTATTTTGAAATCATCATGTAAAATTTTTCATATGGTAAAACATAGTTAAATTTCAAAGAAGATTAATTCTACGATCAATAGTAAAAAATACAGAATTTTAATTGAAAACATTATTAATGATTAAATTATTTGTAAAGTTAAATTATAATTTAAATTTTATTAATGTATTAGTAATAAAATTTTATATCAATTTATCAAAATTAGGTCATTAAAATTAATTTAATATTGAAATTGTTTATAAAAAAATTGTTAAATTTTAAACATTCCATCTTTGATAACCGAACTCCTCTTAGGATTAATTTGAAATTAAACTTTTCATCTTATCTTAATATAATTTGAAATAATGGAATCCGTAATTGGAATAAGAAAAAATTTTATTATATATTATTCCCAAATTTAATTTTTTCCCAAATTAAAAGTGAAAATAGTAAAAAACATTATGAGAGATAAGGTAGAAATTGGATTACTATGGGATAAACTATGAAGATTGGGGTTAAAATGAATAAGAAACATAGAAAGCACATTTTGGACAAAAATATTATAATATCATAGTTATGAAATTATAATTTATGTTAATTGTGGATCCTTATGAAAAATTTCTCATTATATTCCAAATGGGTTCCTTTTCCCCACATATATAAGGACACCACCTCCCTCCATTTGTCCACACTATGAAAGCTTTATAACTATTACAAAATCAAAACACATCCCTCCAAAATATCATTAGATATTTTCAACAGTTTTTTTCCAACAAAAATACCAACACTAGGGTACATAATAACGAATCCAAAAGAGGTGCATCTAAACTAAGGAAATTGACTTTAAAAAGCTCTATATTTTCCTATCTAAATTCTCTAGAATTAATTATATAATAATACTTATAATAAAAAAAATTATATCCTATATAAATATATGTTATTATGTTAATTTAATAACCATAAATAATTTCCACTTCCATCAAATGGTTTACAAAAGCATTGTTCATGTGTATGGCATAATACCCCCTTAGGAATCACAATCATTCATCTTCCATTACCACCTCTCAATGATGGAAATAAGTATTGGTTCATTATTGATATATGATATACATGAAATTATTATACTTTTGTAATTACTATATCACACATAACTTCATACTCTCCACTATGTGGGAATATAACAATGTTGCACATGGGTACAGAGAAATACTGCCTCGTGCATCGATATGATTCATTTACGTAATACATTGAATGTAATAAAGAAGTATTTTATGAAAATATTTGATACATATAAAATAAAAATTATTATTAATGATAATATATATTTTACCATTTCATTAGTATAATTATAAAATAAATAGAAATGGTATTCATGTGTAGGTATGGCCAACCGTCTTTATGAACAATGAATTTCATTTTCTATAACTGATTAATTTGGATTATGATAATTAAATATAAATTGATTATATATTATAATTATATCCTATTTAAAATTATTGATATTAGGTAAAAATGATGAAATTAATAGGACAAAATATCATAAAATCAATAATTATATCAATAACAATTAATTTATTTCCTGAAAGATGACTTTAATATGAAATTATTAATAAACTGATAATTAAAGGCCATAAGAAAATCATGAATTGATTGGTATATATATATATATATATATTTCTATTAATGATTTATAATTATAATATTTTTTATACAAGATTTTTGAACTTGTACAAATAATAGTCAATATATAAGATAATAGATTTTTTGTCTCTCATTTATATCACAAAGACATATTCAAAATCACCACTCGTTTATTTTTGGTTATTTATATACTAGAAATTATAAAAGTTATATCCTGGATACCATTGTTTTAAATATATTTTCTGTTTCATTTGAGGTTATTATTATTTTTTGATTTTGACTCAAGATTTACTAAAGCAATAAGGGATTTTAAAATCCAATTTCCTTCTTTGGGACATATGGTTTTATTATGATGAAATATTTTTTTTGAAGGTAACATGGATTAGTTTCCCAATCCATGTCAAAGAAAGTTTATTAAAACAAAAAGAATTTCAAGGTACATACTAGGTGTAGATAGCCTACACCAGAAAGCAAATAAAATATATCCCACATGAACAAACAGTTCAACCTAAGGCCATTAAAAGAAACTAGACAAACAAATGCAAACAATTGAAGCACATTCTACATTCCAGAAAAACTTGTGCCAAACAGAAACACTATGAAGAAGACCGGAGGATTCCAAGTGTGTAACAAATAGGCAAGCTGCTTTAGAGGAACAAACCATCAGAACCGTCATCAACATCACCCAGCTGTTCAACATTTGTAGAGAAGATCCTGCTCTAAGATACACATCAAAAAAATGTCAAACAAATCATTCAAAAGAACAGAATCTCAAATAGAACAGTTTTACCCAGAGTGAGCATCCAAACAATAGTAGAAGTCTTGAAAATTCAGTCCATTGTTGATGTCAAGACACATAACCTTGCTTCCAGATTCAAAACCAAATAGAGTCAAACAGGCTCAGATGATCAGTGACTGGAGAAAATAGAGAATCAATATAAACCATACAATTATCCAGATATAAAGCCTCTCCAAAATAGAGTACAAATTAAGAAAGATGACAAGCACATCCAAACCTAACAGATTTTCCACAAATCAAAGCATATCATCCAGAACAACAAATAGTTGAGACCAGTAAACCAGAATCAATGACATCACAGAAGGAATACAAAAGAAACATCAAGAAGATTTTGATTGAAACATCAATTTCTCAAAGTAAATGAATTTCACAGCATCTTGAAATTTTTCCTCATTAATAATCCCCTTTTGAAGCTCCTATTTCAAAAAGTTTTATTGATTTTTCATATGAGCAGGCCACTCTTTTATGTCCTATTTTGTGAAATGTTGTGAAAAGTGATATAAAACAATGCTGGAATTCTCATATTATGATTTTCCTTTATCTTTTTCAGGAGAAATATTATTATTGACATCAGTCGACCTAGTGGTTATGATTCTTTCCACTTGAGAGTAATCCTTACGTCTTCTAGTTTTCTTTGGGTTCGGGGTGATGAAACCATCAACATCTACCACTGGTTTTTTTCCTTTCCTAGCCATTGATTTCTAATATTCTTCTTATAGTTGCCAAGGATTTTTATCCTCCTCAGCTGATGATCCACTATAATCAGATCCATGTTTTTGGACCTTTACATCAACCTCTTGATATTTATTAACAGATCGAGCAGGACATCCTTTGTCTATCTCATTCAATGAGCAATCACCAAGATTTTGATTTTCTATATTGTTTTGAACAGAAACATTATTATAAACAACATTTTGTTGAGTAACCCTATTATCCATAGAAATTGATTTTGTAGCATTAAATATAGTCGTGGAAAAATCTCCAGTTTGGTTTTCAGAGTTATGAGAATCCTCTTTATCATCCCTAACCTCCAAATTAGGGTCTCTAAGCTATTCATTAAACACCGTAGAGGTACTTGGATGATTAGAAGTGTTAGGGATTTTAGAAGGGGCTGAGGTCCTTCCCTTAACAGAGATAAAATTCTGAGAGTGGTGAGTTGTCTTGGGAACTTTTTCCACCCAAAATGACTTTAACTACATAAGAGGGGGAGCTTCTTGTTTTCCACAATTCTTGTGAACATGACCAGATTTAGAATATTTTTTGCAAAATTCTGGAAGGTTTTCAAAAACATCATTCTGAATAAAACCTATGTCCCTATTTTGAATCCAAAAGCAGCTTGGAAGGTCCTTAGAGAGATCAATCTCAGTGCATACCTTTGCAACCGAGGGCCTTGTCAAATTAGTGGTGGCATAATCCAATTTTATTAGACTACCAAATAGTTTAGCAATAATAAATAAGGATTCTCTTTTAAAAAAATGAATCTGTAGATCATGAAAAGCAATACAAATCGGAGTAATGGGGGATTCAAAACCATTAATATAGTCCGACAAACATTTAAGAAATTTCATTGAGTATCTCCCAAAATTCGAACAACCACGCATCCAGAATCGATAACAATCCGAGTCTGATGAGAATATAAAAAGAACATTCCAAGTGTTTAAGAAACCGATTTTGAAATCGGTAAAACCAATCTTTTACAGAGTATTTATTAGGAACAAAAGCGAAGGTCGCTGCTTTGAGAAATTACCAATCAAGTAATACTGTAAATATGAGGCAAGTGAGATTACCTCTTCCTTCGTGAATGATATGGTGTTTAAACAATGATGTCTGAAAGTATTCAGAGCAAGATGCTCTACCTTCCTCAGGTCATTGGATGAATCGACACCCACAACTACATCAGCAAAGGACCTAGCATCATGAAACCCTATCCTAGTCTTTATAAAAATAATTTGACATTTGATATAATGAATTATATTTATCCTCTTGATATTTTATGTTTCTATAAAAGATATTATTTCATAGGGATTTCATTTAAATATTAGAATGTTATACAAATATTATGATATAATATCATCATATTTCATGATTATTTATGATTATAGTTCTTATAATACAATATTATGATACTTATCTAAAGAAACTCATGAATTTTATTCTCCTCATGTTATGTTATTTGAATTAATTTTTCATTTCAAATTTCTATCTTAATTTACTCAATAGTTATAAATTATTAATTTTGCTGAAAAATGGGTTTTTGGTCAAAATTCTATTTCAATCCAAAAACTGATTCCAATTTGGATTTAAGAATTTCTTAAAATAAATTAGTATCGATTTTTCTAGTGTTGTAATTTTAAAAATTTTAAATAAGGAATATTAATGTAATTTTGAAACAAAACTCTCATTTTTATTTTACTGAAAATTTTAATGGAAATATTGTTTTAATGTGTACGAGATGAAATATACCTCCCATAATCTTGAAAATTATCTTATTTGAAGATTATATTATATGTTTTCAATGATATATTATATAATTATATTTTAACAAAAATTAAAAAATTAAAATTCAATGTTGAAAGGTTCTTTTTCTCAAGAATTGTTTTAAATTATTTATAATGCATTCATTATAATATTTGAAGTTTATTTTCAATAAAATTTATTTATAAAGTATTTTATTATTTTCTTGGTTTTAAAAGGGTAATTTAAATGAAAAATTTTCTTACTTAAGAAATGTAACACATGATTTATCATTCAAAATAATTGTTCATATATGATTGAATATTAATATGTATCATATTATTTTATAAGGTTATTATGGAAGGACTCCATTCATATATATTATGAGAATGGTTTATGTTTAAGTTGTAAGGATTTTTTATGAAAACTTTTTTCATCGAAAGGATGTACCTTGATACAATTCTTATGATATTTCCATCTTTCTCCATGGGTCAGGAAATTATGATATGATTAGATTTATATGGATCCTATTTTTATGGGTTATGATATGATTAATATTTAATGATGTTCTATCATACATATGTATTATTATCATTATATGATATAAGGGACCTACATCTTCCTCAAATTCATTTGGTAAATAATTATATATCATGTGATAATAATGGGAAAAATTAGATGGTATTTCTATAAAATGGAAAACATATGTGCCCTGATCCACTATGGGAAATATGTGGGTCATGATCCAATATGGGAAATAGTTGTGTTCTTATCCATAATGGAAATATGTGATGACTCATGATCCACTATGTTCATGTTTGTGGTAGTAATCAATGAAGGATATAATGGGATTCAATATTATAATTTTATTACACACTTTTTTGACATGATAATATGGTTCATTATTGAATTATGATGATTTATCACCCATATAGATCATGATTCCAGAAATTTTATAGATCTATTCCCAAATTTATTTTTATGATCCATGGATGGTCGAGTATGATATTTTTATGTAATTTTCATGATCGTAAAACCATATTCTTATCTTATGATTTCATATGATTGGTGATTAACATATCATATGTTTACCATTAACAATTTGATATCACCCATTATAATGGTTCTTTCTAAAGTTTATGAAGAATTGTTTAGGGAGGTTATTCTTAATAAGAGTAATGTGTGATATATTATTTATAGGATACGTTGAAGCAAATTACTAAATTAGAAAACTATGTACCTAGTCTCCAAGTACACAAAACTATTATTGTATTTAGGAAAGTGCTTAGGAATTGTGTTGAATATCCATCTAAAAATGTAATATCTATTTAAAAAATCCATGGGTCACTAGAGTTTTTATCATTGGAAAAGGGAGTAATTTTGTCCCTTAAAAATACAATGTGTTAGAGTTAGAATAAACAAGGATCTCCCCAGAAGGGATTTATGTGGAAATAAATTCAACTAGGGATGGTGGTGTGTGCCACCCAGGAAGTGTATCTTCCCATGTAGTGACCTAATATGAATAAGTTAGGGTGAAATATTAATAATTATAGACTACAATAGTTGGTTTCAATGAAATTGTTAAATTAAAATTTCAAAACTAGGAAAATAAAAGTTTATTAAGATCCCTAGGGTTATTTCTATGGACATTACTATATATGTCTCTATGAATAGGTTTAATGATGATTACATGGGTTAGAATATGTCCTTAAATTTATTTAAAAGATAAATAACGTTGTTTCGTAAAATTTACATACCTTTCTGCATACTTTATGCGGATGTGGCTCTTGCACATCGGTATAGGGATAATAAATCAAAAAAGGCTTCATTGAGATGAACTCAATATTTACATGTTGAATGAGAATTTGTTTTGATTCAAACCTAGTTTTACACTCCTAGGGGATATTATTTATAAATTTACAAACAATTTATGAAAGATGATAAAGTAATTAAATAATGATCACGTCTGAAATATGGTAAATCAATAGTTTCGTAGATAATGGTTCATTATTTTGACATCCCACAAGTGATTTTATATGCTAATTTTATTTTCATTCTATGATTATTTATTCTCAAACAAGGATTTTTGGTTTTATTAAATCACCTGAAAAACAATGAATCATGTTAAAATTGAGTACATTGGACAATTTGGTGAATATTGGAAACCATAAAAGTTGATGATTGGAGAGAAATATATTATGTTTTTGCATAATCATCCATCCTAATATATTATTAACAACATGTATCTTACCTAACCCCCAAGCTACCAAAATAATAGAAGGATATATTTAATTGATAGATAGGGTGGTGGGGACCTGAGAGGAAGGAATAGTCAGTTTCCTATATGTCAGGAATGTGGAAGGAAGAAATCCAGAATGTGTATCAAATGAAATAGATAACGTTTTGAGTGTCAAAAAAAGGCAAGAAGAAAGAATTTTTAACGAAAAATTAAATTTCCAGTTTGTGCAATGGATGGGGATAATGGTTCCCTAATATATCATCGATTGTTGAATGTTTTAAATGTGGAAGGTACGGTCATTATACAAATATATGTCTTAGGTGTAAATCTAATAAAGTGAATTAGCAAGGTTGTATTTTATGGTTTCCTTGTAGTTGATGATGATAGTATGGATGACACATAAAAGGGAAGAGGTATTATGGAATAAGATGATGAACCTAATTTAATGTTTTAAGAAAGAATTTGGTAGAAGGAATTATTAATGTATTTAAATTCAAGGATTATGTTATATGAATAATGAAATATATAATAAGTTTTAAGTATATGTTTTTCATTAATGATTTTCAAAATAACGTTAGATAGTACAATTGGACTAGAAAGTTTATTTAATGAAATGATGAAATTCTGATAATTGGTAGATAAACCTTAATATGTTGTCCATATTGAGATGTTGATATTGGGACAATGATATGTTATATGTAACTAAGTAAATTGGATTTTATTGATTTCCTAGTAAATGAATAATGATTTCTAATATGTTATTTAGGATATCAATGGTTGTGTTTTATACAACATCCCATTATTTTGTGAAATATATATTTTTTATTTCAAATAAATATATAGTTTCTATATTTTTCATTTGATACTATTTCATGTTTATCTTGTATTATTTAAAATAGTGATTTTTTCTTTTATTAAATGTAACATTATGTTTAGATTCTATAAAGTGGGATAGTGTGTCTAAAAGAAACGTGACAGATTATTATATTTTTATTATTTTATATGATATTTATCACAGAACCATTATAGTGGATGGTATAAATAAGATTAGATAAATGATGATAATATATGGATTAAAAATATATATGGCCATTTATATATGGTTTAATATATGCATTATAAATATTTGTATAATTAATTCTTTAGTTACCAATTAATAAATAATGTATATCAAAACAATTTAAAAATGATGCAAATTATTTTATAGAAATAATTTTTTAAGAAAAAACATCTTTTACCTAAATAAATCAAATAAAAAAATATGGAATAATATTTTAAATAAATTTATATATTATATGATAAATCAACCAATTAACATTTATCTTATGATTTTTAGGTATGATATAATAATAAAACAAATTTTATACCTAAAAATAAAATTTTTATAGAAGGTAGTTTTCCCTCCATTTTACAAATTAATTTTATAGCTAATTAATGATAATTTTTGATATATTATTTGAAAAATATAAATTAGTTTTTAAAAAATAAAAATAAAAATAATCTTATTATGATGTATATATAATTTTCTCAAAATATTAATTTATTGGTGAATAGTGAAAAATTATGAATTTTAATTGGAAGAATCATTTTTTATTAAATTATTTATAAAGATAAATTATATTCTAAATTGGTTTTGAAGTAAAATTCTTACAATTATAAATATATTAATACAATTTAATTCATTTAAAATAATTATATATTTAAAATCGATGAAATAACATTTTAAACCTTTAAACATTTTCACATGTAAAACTGAATTTATCATCATGTTAGTGAGACTAATTTTAAATTAAAATATTCCACTTCTGGATATTAGATTTTGAAAAAAGTATTCCATATTTGTAATAAAATAAATTATGTTATCTATGATGGTGAAATTAATTGTTTACCAAAATTAATCATGAAAACAGTAAGAATTAATTACTGGGATTAAGGAATAATGGATTTACGATATCAAATAGTTTGATATATTTTGAAGTTATCCCTCTTAGTATTTGTAAAGGTCCATTATTGGATCCTTTTGGAATGATAATATTTTTATAATTATCTATATTAACAAAAATTATATGGCTTCCACTCACCACTCATATAAAAGGTTACCCCTCTCATCTATTCTCTTCACTTCCAAACCAATTTTATTTAGAAATTCCCTTAAAAACATCGTAAAATAACTCCTCACATTCCATAGGCATTAGTGTTTAAAATGATATAACTTATGATGTGTTTTTGTGAAACAATACAAAGGAAAACTGAAGGAGAAGTAGATCAAACATGTACAAAGGATGTCCAAACAAAAGGTGATATATTTTCATCTCACTTTTTACTCTTGTGAGACACATTCAATATTGACCATAAATTTCATTTATGTGGTGTACATAATGACAATGAATTAATCGTAGGAAACATATTCTTATAATTAATGTTAATTACATATCCATTTTTTGATATCTAATTCATGGTTTTTACAAATCAAAAGTAACCAAAAGTTTAATGGAATTTTTCTCAATTTTTATTCCATGAAAGATATATTATGTTATAAAACTATATTATTTCATGAGGTATATATATATATATATTATTATAAATGGAATATAATGAATTGGATCATCGTCATTATATTTTATATTTTATTTCATGTTATTCCATCATGGAACTTACAATTCAGGGTCCCCAAAGTTGTAATGATTTCAGGTAACAATATAATATTTTATTGGTATTTTTTCTTTCTTTATTTTTTGTGATAAAATATTATTATCCATATCTAAATTATCTCTTGTATTTTAGTATCCTAATATTCTTCATGATATTTTAAAGTAATCAATGAACTCACTCACTATTTGGTACTTAAAATATTTGGGAAATTTTTTTTAGAAAACATAATATTATTTTGATATTTGGTTATAAAATATTTTTCTTTTGAAATAAATTTTCTGAATTTCTTTTATAAATGTTTGATTACTATTTTATTTTTTTAATTAAATGTTTAACAATAAATTACATTTATTACCATTAATTTTTTAAAGTAATATTCATATCCTTTTACAAATAGTCCCAATTTTACATTTACTATATTGTGAAGTAAATATTGATTTTAACAACTAAGAAATATAAAAACCATTTTGTATAAATGGAAATTACTTTATTTTTATATCCTTTATAATTTTTATAGATGTTTTCAAATTGAAATATTTTCAAAATATATCATGTTTTACATAGTGTTTTTAAAATAAGACATCTTCCTCAAGAATTATTATAAATGATTGATCAATGTCATTTTCCATATAAGTTGTTATCTATTTATGTTTAAAATTCATTTCATTGTATATATTCCTGGTTTATAATTAATATCATTTCTGTAAAAAAATTTATTTATATAATGATGTGATTTTTATGAAATTCAATTTCTCCTCCATGCTTTATACCATGAAAAAGTTCTTAGGGAACCCTCTTACTTTCCATAAGTTATGGAAAAATGTATTACTTGTGATATTTCTAGGATGAGTACTAGTTTTGATGTTCATATTGTGAGATGATGTAATTTATTTATGGACGAGTTTTTTTCTATTAGCATGTTTATAATAGAATAAAAATATTATGATCCCCAGACATATGTTTGTGTGATGTTTGGAATATTCATTAATATTGATGTAATATCAATGTATGATAATCCTGGGTCACCATACATGTTATCATAGTAAATTTTTAATGAATCATTGGAGATTGGGATAATAAAACCTTAGTGAGAACCCTAGGGATATTTCTATTGACATGTCAAGGGATGTCTATCCGGATAATTCAAAGGATGAGTCAAAGTGTAGGAAAATGACGAATAATTTTGGGAAACAATATGGAATGTTGTGTCTATGAAATAAAAACCCATTAAGAATAATAAAAGTGAATGTGGATCTAGAACATATGCACTTTGGGGTAACAATTCTATAAATTGAATATAGATATTAACTTGATTATCATATTGTGCATGACAATAGGCCTCTCTAAAGATGTGGTACAAAACTCCCTAGGGATATGTTTTGGAAATAAAAAAACTTTTTAAGAATCATCATTATGGATTTAAATATAATGTGATAATAAATGACATAGGATAATTATAAGGTGTCATAGATTAAAAAAACGGTCTCATGATTTAAAAATCTTCTATGTGATTTTTAATTATTATTTCTTCCCATTTGGATTTGTGTTCCTCAAACTATGATCTTTGTTTAGTTGAAAATTGGAACCCGAATTTATATTATTAATATATATTGTGATTAAAAATTCAATTATTATCCCATAATAAACAAAATATGAAGTAATATTTAATTTAAAATAATATTTATATTCTCACAACGATTTATCAAGTTATAAATCCTGATGAACATCAAATGAGAAATTGAGGGAACATCATTATGTTGAGTCCTTCATGAGGAAACATTCACATTATGTAATTGGTTTTTCTAATTGGATAGTTTTTTTTAAAAAATAATGAACACAATTGAAAATATATTTTCCATTCTATAGTGTACATAAGTGTCACGACCCATCCCCCGGGGCCCGTACCGTGTCTAAGCCAATCCCACCTTCTTATAGTCTCGTGGCTGCTGACTAGCACCAAAAGGTGTATTCTCTAAAACTGGGAAGGAATTTCTTTTATAAACTATAAAATCACGTAACCAAACACACTGTAGGATACAAACTCAAGGAAACTATATAACCAAAAGAGTGTTGAAAGTAAAAAGGGGCCAAAATAGAAGCCCAACAGTAATGGTACAAGTAAAACTGAAATACAGTAAAACTGGATAAAGAGAAGGACTACTACTTGATCGTCCTTTGAGGTTCCTACCTTAAGGGTAGGTACAGATCGCCTCCTCAACACTCCATGTCTGGCCGTCTCTTCTAGATATTGACATGCCGTATGGTCCACCTACGAGTACCATCCTCTCTTGGTACTCTAATCCTCACTTGGTGATTCCTATCGTCTGCATCCAACACATGAAGGTGTGGGCATAGCCCGTGTAGGGGTCAGTATAATGATACTCATTAGGGACCCCGAGACCCTCAATATCTCACAATATCCACTAAGGATTAACCAAAAAGTATGAAATCTACATATAACCCTACTAAGGTATATTCCCATACATATATATAAGTTATCAAGTAATCCATCTCAATCATGAAGGAACACAATGGTTATGGTTCATCTCACACCAGGTATATCTTTAGGTACAGTAGTAGAGATGATTAGTTATATCTACTGAATCATCTTACCCCGTTAAGAGGCTCTACTGCTAACCTACATTGATTTTCTAGGAGCTGAACCATGCAGGACCTCTGGAGCTGACCCATATAGGATCACTAGATCTGAACTACCCCGGATCGCTGGGAACTGACCCACAGAAGATTGGTTGGAGCTGAACAACACAGGATCGCTGGAGTGGACCCACACAGGGCCGCTAGGAGCTGACCCACACAGGATATCTAGGATCTGTCCCACACAGGATCCCTAGAGCTGACCAAGACAGGATCCCTAGGAGCTGACCCACACATGATCTCTTTGAGCTTACCCACATAGGATCTCTAGGAGGTGACCCACACAAGATTTCTTGGAGCTGGCCCACACAGGATCTCTAGGAACTAACTCACCCCAGATATCTAGGAGCACTCTTCTCGTCACAGCAAGCTACTGGGTTTCTGCACTAGGATTTAACATCTCCAAGAGGGTCTGATCCCAAAGCCACTGGTTTATTCAACAACTCTCATAATGTCCCACGAAGAAAAATCTTAAAAAACCGCAATGTCATAGGGGTTTCAACACAACACACGACGCGTCGATCGGACGCCCGGTCAGTGAGATATTAGCCTTTCAGTCCCAAGGGCCCGGTTGGATTTGTGGTCAACCCGACCTGACCATTCCCGAACCTAAAAAAATCTCTTGTGGGGTATACCAAAGGTACCATCTCACTTAAATGTTTATAACATTGTTGACAGTTCTTGAAACGGACGTCTGGTGCTAATGTTATGGCCAAAATAATGTAAATGGGCCGTAGTGGGCACGGGTCTGGTTCTACCCAGTCGGACTGACCCGGCCCGACCCGGCCTGGTCTGACCTGGTTTGGGTCGACCCAGCCTGAGCCACTTGGTCTGGCTCAGCCCACTGGGTGGACCAGCCTATTGGGTTTGGCCCGGCCCACTGGGCGTCCAGGAACGCTGGGTCTAGCCCAGCAGGCCGTGAGGGGCCAGAGAGGGTCGCGGGGGGCCGTAAGGCAGTAAAGGGTGTCATGAGGGGGTGAAGCCACAAATCGGCTCGGCTGGCGGTTTCCATGAGGGCGCGAGGCTGCTCGGCCATGGTGATTCGGATGGAAGGGTTGTGGCGGCTCGGGTGGCGACTCAGCCCAGACGGCGTTGGCGGCTTGGATGGCGGTGGGGGCTCAAACAGTTGCATAGACCTGGGTCGGCTTGGCTATGGACGGTGTGGAGCGGTAGAGGTTGTGGGGTGGAAATGGACACGAGGCGGCGGGGGCCACAGATGGAGGATCACTGCGGGGCATAGAGGCTTCGGTGCGGCGGGGCACCATGCCTTCATCGGTGGTTCTCATGTTCCACCGGTGCCGACCGCCGGCACCGGTCGCCGCAACCAAAGTCTCCTTCTTCCATTGTGAAGGATCCACCATTCAAGAATAATGATTGAGGGGTTAGTCCATGATTTTTTAGCCCACACCCTCTATGTTAGAGTAGTATAATGAGGCTCAACAAAAACAAGAACATGAATGGAAGATGTTTAAAAACATCAATCCCCACAACCTTCGTCAATCATTAATCCCATTCCTACAAAAGAAACATAGAAGGGATGAACATGGGAAAAAACCCCTATCTCATTTGATTCATCGATGGATATCATGAGGGAGAAGACGACATCATTGGGGAGGGGAAGATCATCATCTATTGAATACAACCCACGTTGGAGGATGTCCCGGGGAAGAAAGTTGAAGTGGAGGTCAGCATCCTTCATTGGCGATCTTCATTAGAGATCTTTCTCCCAAGTTGTCAAACCCTCTCTCCATTAGCATGCATTTTCCCCAATTCCACCAAAATGAAATGGTATCCCAATATAATATATTATGATATCTATTATTTATATTTTTTTTTACAAATTCAAAATATTTTAATTAATTAAGTTAAGTTGGCATAATAAATGTTGGAGGACTTGAAGATGCTCCCCCATTTTTAATAGGAAGATTGAGGGTTTCTCCATTAATGTGGAGTTCAAGGGGGTTTATACCTATGGGGGTCCCCACTACCATAACCTCTCATGGGAGGTTTAGGTCTAGTGGTCCCCACTTCTCAACTTCCACAAGGAGTTTAAAATTAAAAATAAAAATAAAAGCTACACAACTTGATTTTTATTTTATTATTCCACCAAAAACAAAAATTATTTCTTTCACCCTCGACCTACTATAGTCGAAGTGAAGGTTTCACTAAGAGAATACCAGCGATGGACGTTCAAAAGATTCATGAGATTGGAATTCTAAGAACCAGTTAAAAAGTTAGAAAAAAACTCGCTCCAAAGTTTACTGAACCTACACGAACATAAGTTCGTAAATTCATTCTAGGCACTCTGGGTATCGGAATCACACGCCATTAATTTTCACGGACTCGTAAAATTCCCATTTAATTAAAATAATTACATGGATGTTTTGGGTCTTTAAATTCTCCCCATCTCAAGGCATTACGTCCTAGTAAGTCACAACTCAAACTAAGGGAACAAGTGTGGGTACTAAGCATACAACTAAGCCTCCTGCTCCCATGTGCTCTCCTGGAGGTTCCTGTGCTACCAACGATCATACACCAGAGGTATCAACCACCAATGAGGGACCCAATATTTTTGATCACCAATCCTAAAGGGAACCTACATAAAAGTCTCCCCATCTTCGACGTCCAACTCGCCATAGTCGATGATGTGAGAAGTGTCATGCACGTATCTCCTCATATGGGATATGTGGAAGACGTCGTGCACCCAGTGCAACTGATATGTAAGAGCTAAGTAGTATTCCACCTCACCAAGGCTGCTGAGGACTGGAAAAGGTCTGATGAATCTCAGAGAAAACATGCCACCTCGGCCAAATATCCACAAATCTCATCGAGGTGAGTCCCATAGAAAGACGTGGTCGCCACCCTCGAACTCCAGAGGTATCTTTCTCCTGTCGACATAAGACTTTTGTCTGCTCTGTGCAGTCATTATCTGCTCTTGGATGATCTGCATTTTCTCTGTAGTAGTCTATACCATCTCTGGTCCCACTAGTGATTACTCCCTGGGTCAGTCCAGCACAAGGGTGATCTACAAGATCGCCCACAAAACACCTCAAAAGGTTTCATCCCAATGGGGGAGTGTTTGCTATTTTTGGATGAAAACTCTACCAAAAACTAGTGATCCTTCTTACTTCAACTAAAGTCGTGGACACAAGAACACAGTATGTACTCTAGGGTATGAATGGTCTGCTCATACTGACCATCAGTCTGAGGATGGAAGGCGGTGCTCAGACGAAGTTGCATCCCAAAATCCTCCAGCAACCCCTTCCATAGCTGGGAAGTATAATGTGAATCACTGATAAAGCTCACATTTTCATATATTTTATACTATAATTTTTTTATAATCCCACCATAGTGTTATTCAATGTTTAATATCCATGCTTTTAGGTTAGAGTGTTATTTTGAGCCTAAATGTGAAAAATGCCTAATTCGGGATTTTATACGGATTTTTACATCATGGGTATTTTATTAATTTGATGGACAATATTTGTCCAAATTTTGTGATTAAAATATTAGTTGAATAATGATTTTATTTATTTCAAATTTTTATTCTAGGCAAGGAGCAGATTCTTCCATCTGAAGGGTCTATAAATTCATTAATGTTGGACATTTTTCGGGCGGACATCGTGGACCCTACCACTGTAATGGTATCCAAATGCAGCCTACACATATTTAAATTAGGGGTTTCAATATGGGATAGAACTATCACATATAGGACCGAATCTACAACAAATATGGGGGATTTTGGAAGTCATTAGGGTGTTCATGTAACGACAACCTTTTGGAGGAACCTTCCTGAAAGCTTCATCCAGAAACTGAAACTGCCAATGAAAAATTCATAACTCATTCATAAGAAGTTTAAATGAGCTGAAATGTTGAGGAGATATGAACAATATATTTGTGAACATCATTCATGAAGGGTCGAATGCGTAAAGAAGTCATTTATGGGGTCTAAAATGCATCAACATTCAAGGGAAGAATTATGCCTATAAAATGAGGCCCTCAACTCCATCCCAAATCATCCCATTCTCTATCCATTCCTTGAAGGAACCACAAAGGAGATATCCCTCAAGGGAGGCTTTCCTAAACACTTCCACATTTCGTTTTAATTAATTTATTTATTTTTTTAAAATTGTAATTTATATTTTAAAAAAAATCATGCATTTTTGTTGCTATTGTGTCAACCCATCCACCCTCTTTTCATCCTCTCTGCTTACCATAGTGAACTATAATACTCATGATCATGAGTAAATAATAAGAGTAATATCCCGATGGAGTAATCGGGTTTATAAACCCAAGACAATGTTTTTAATATATTTTAAGTTAATTATAAGGATAATTTATAGTGTGGGAAATCTGCACTGTGGTTATCTAAAGATTAAATTCTTAATCTACAACCATTTTCCCTTCACTGAGGAAGTGGATGGAGGGTGTGCATAGAGATAGCTGAGTAGAATTTTCTTTCATAACTCATTTAGAATAAGGTGTGCACACATACGATGGAGTGTGTTCACTAATAATATTTGATGATGGCCAATGAAGGTTCTCCATGAAACTTCTCTCGAGAGAAATTCCATTCTTTCATAATTCCATTCTATTTAGAATTTAATATTCATTTGAATTAATTTTTGTCATTTAATTTATTTACATAAAATACATTGTATTCCTTTATTAAAAAAATAACAAAAAACTATTATTTTATTAAAATTAGATTAAGTGGAAGATCAAGAATGCTCCTTAAGTGAGATGACCCTGGTCAGCCTCTATGCTAAACTATGAAAAATAAAATTACTTTTTCCACGCCCTATAACAGACATGCATCAAAACTGGCACCATTGACAAGGAGATAATTGGTTGTTTACTTTAATTTTTCTATTTTCAAAATTTAGAGAGTTTTAATTATTATTTTTAAAAAAATTGAAATAAAATTCTTTCCGTGATGAATTAAAATGATTATTATTCAACATGGACTAAAATTTACTGAATGATGCAAGAAAAAAATAGACTACACTAAAAAGGCCCTCCAGTGAATAGCTGAGGCACTGATGAAAATGGCCAAGAAAAAAAGAAATAGGCATAGAAACATTGATCTCACTAGAGGATTTGATGACTATAGTCGATGAACTCCGAGCTGACTTAAAATTATTTGAGGCCTAGAAGCATATGCCACTAGTCTTCCTAGATTTCACTGAAGGCATCAATGAATTTGAGGCCAAAATCACAATGGAGTATCCTGACTACCTACCTCCATCTAGTGAATATCAACTCCAAGAGGAACTTTTAATTTAATATGAGATTAATGTCAAACCGACTCAGGGAGATGACACAATCTTAAACTCAAACTCTTTTAATTTTATTGAAACTAATTTGAGTATCACCCCTAATAGTTTTGAATTTTCATATTCTTCCATATCATATTACGACATGGAGGATGATCTGGAAAATGATTCACCTATTGAAGAACTCCTGGAGCTCCCTAATGACATTGAATATCTACTGGAGGAGCCCCATCATGATGAGATCCAAGTTGGTGAGCCTGAGAAAATACGACAGGAGGCTGAAGCCCCCATGAACCCATCACTAGAAGACAAGATGGTTGAACAAGTAGTAACAAATGAGAAGGAGGATCCCTACTTTATCCAACCCTCACCATGCAATCTATACCAAATTGTGAAGGTGGCAGATCTGTTATACTCTACCCATGGAGTATTTCTTAGAAAAGACAAGGAACTTCAAGCTGGGAAGAGCCAAATGTGGTGGTTTAAATTAAATAAACTTCATCCACCAACAGATTCTGGATAAAAGCTTGTACTTACCTCTAGAGGAAGTAAAATATGTTAGGTCCCACTTAGGGGATCATACAATGATTTATCCTTTTCATTATTTATAGTAATTTATTTTTAAATATTATGAATTTATATTTAAAATTGAGTAATAATAATTACTCTAGCATGTGGCCCCCTCTCTATTTCCATTTTTGATCTTAAATGAAATGATCCTTGTGATTAATTGAGTAATTTATCTTTTGTATGATCAGGAACGTAGACGGAAGCCCCACGAATTAGAGGAAGAGGACCAAATGATTATTTAAAAATGGAGATCACTTTTTATGATTATCATTTACTATCCTTCAATTTTTTTGTCCAAAACATATTTTGAGCATTAATGAATATTCTTATCACTTTCCACACATCAATTTATTTTGAAAGAGTTGAAAATATTTCCGAAATAATGGATTATAAATAATTGTTGATATGAATTATTTTCCCTTGAAATGGATTTCAACCGCTTTAATGAGTTTGATTGATTATTGAAATCCATGCCCATGAAACACCGACTCAAAATATTTTTCAAACCCTATGAGGTATTCTATACCACTATTACATATTCTTCCTAATACCAACACTTTCCTGAGGGAAACATGAATTTTGTGTGAGAACCGGAATTTGTGAATAATTCTCTTTCAAAGGTATGGAATTCATGGAATGTATTTGAAATGATTGAGGAATATATTTGGCTAGACACATTTTATCTTGAGACCCGCCTAAAAATTTATCCTTCGTAAGCCCTTAGATGCCATGAATTTCCTTATAGGTTTAAGCCACATTACAAGCCACTTTTTCAATACCTAACCGCACTTTTCATATTTTTTACATGGTTATATAATGTTTGAGTGTGGGGGAATGGGACTTTCATGTGAGATCATTGGGATGTGTATAATTTATGGATAGTGTAAAGTGTGTGTCAATACTTTGGGCAGTGGGAAATAAGGGAATTGGGCATGTGTCACCATTTCATTATGCTTTATTTGTTTCGTCAGTTTCTCTGTAAAAAATGATAAAAATGGAGATGAGCTTGAATTACTCACTGTACATTCCTTTATGACTCATTTTCCTTTCAAAATTTATGGGCATGAATTGTAATTCATTCATTATAATCAATTTTCAGCTCATCCTCCATGAAAAAGAAAAAGAAAAAAAAAGAAAATATAGTTGTGCCTTAATGGAGATTTGAAAAACAAACTGATAACTTAAATGATATAATTTATTATACTAACTTCTTGGCTCATGTAACATTTCATAAATGGGGTTGGTGTTGTTTTTCACATTTTCAAGTGGGATTGAGAGAGGAATGCCATGTGTTTTCACTTGAATTAATCATGCATTGTACATAGGAGTCCAGCCTCATCTTTGAATCCTGAAACATTTTCAATCATTTTCCCACCAACCCTATAAAGACCTGGCCTTAAAACGTTACATTATCTTGAATTAAATGAATAATTCTCATTGAGGATCTTTTTAGGTTTGTATTTTTATGGAATTAGGATATAACTATTATATATAAAATAATTACAAATTAGACACTTCTACTGAGTTCCATTTTTTCAAAAAATAAAAACCCTTAAAAATAAACATGTATAGTTCTATGTTTTAGATAGAATGTCTTTCCCTAATCCCATCATTGACCCTATTCATCTTTCTGTCCTATGGAAAACTTTTCAAAAACTTGGGATGAGCATAAAAAGCTCAGTAAGGGATACACAAAAAAAGAAACTGTTAGATTTTCAAAACAACAAGTAAACTATGAATACTTAATCATAAGTAATAACTTTCACCTTTTTGATGTAGTAAATACTATTCACTGAATAAAAGATAATTTATTACCCTTTTGTAACCAAAATATCATCATAAAACCCATATAATTAACACAAAACATATAAATGGAACTTGGGACATAAACATATTTAAATGGAATAACAATAAGGTCAACTTCCACACATATCACTAAATGGAATAGCCATACGGCCGACTTCCATACCCAATGCATTGGAGGTTATAATGTAACCACCCGTAATAGTTTATAAAAAAATACCCATCATTTGGGTTATCATGTAACCACCTGTCAAATTTCCAATTACCATTATAAAATCATAACACATACAACAAATATAAAGGAAAGAAAACATTTCCACATTTCAATCAAAATATATCACTTAAACATATTGACATAAAAAATCCATTATCAATACCATTTTCAATACCAAAATACAATATATAGTATATGGTATTTACGTTTCCTTTTAAAAGCATTACGGCTTGTTAAGGAAGCCAAAGATCAAGTAATACTCGCAGCGGCGGGAAGGTTGTTTTCACCGCGTATGTTAAAAGAAACATTATTTGTTGTCATTTAGTAAAACGCTTCATAGAAAATGATTCCCCTTGAATAAAATAAATATTAAAATGTGATTATACATTGTATAAAATAAATTATTGTATTAAAAAAATATGCCTCAATGAAAGGATATTGAGACGAAGTCCCTTACAAAGATGGTATCCTTAAATTAAGGATAAATAAATCACATAATTATGTTTGAAAAATATAAATACACCCGATATAAGTGGATATTAAGTGTATAAAAATCATAGTTCATTCACACATATTCACAGGATTCCATATTCAATATGTACAAGTTGAACCCAATGAATGGAAATTGGTTTAAGAAGTTCCCTTGTAAAAATACGACAGTCTAACGACGTCACTTTAAAATTCAGAAAATTTATTGATGAGATAAAAAGGGTATCTCATCACTTGGACAAAACGTGTACATCAATAAGGATATATAGGAATATATCCCAACATAATAAGATGTATATTAAAAGACCTAGAAAAAAGAATTCTTTTAAAAAGAGGAGGGTGAAAGGTTCCCTACCCGATTTGGTAACTTATAAAACATACACCACATAAAAGAAGAATCATACAATGAAGATATAGATACTCATAAATGAATGTATATTACACAAATAGTACAATAATGGGCAGTACATACACCAAAAAGAATAAATAGTGGCCAATATAGCATGATTCTCACGGGAATGAAAGTGAGATGAAAAACGCATACATCGTTGTAATCAATCGAGTCGTATGAAAAAAAGATAATAACCACCAAATGAATCAAAAAAATCCATGAATATAAAGATAATCACGATAATATATATCAATGGCAGTATAAATTTCACCACATGCAATAAATAAGTGCCGAACAATAAAAATCTCATGGGATTAAAAGTGAGATAAGAAAATCTCTTACCACGTGTCCGACTTGACTCGCTCGTATGTTCCTTGTTCTTCCCCAATAATAAACTTAAATTAATTTATAGTTTATTAATAATAATTTTTAAGTTTTTTATTCATTTTATATCACATATTACCTTTCTAAAACTATTATTTAATTATTTGAGTTCATAATGGACATTTTGTCGATGTTCGGAACTTGAGTAAGAAATGAACTCATTATAATTATAAATTGTCCATGTGGTCAAGATTCCATTATCTACAGAATGATATTCATCATTTAGATGTCATATATATCATATATATCCAGTATATATATGTATTTATAATAGTACATGACATTTGGAAATAAGAAATGAAATGCACCGTTCATTGAGACTGTATGTCGTACGTACGCATGAACGCTACTTTAATTTCTATTTCATATATAAATGAAATGAAAATATAGTGATTCATACGTATATTATAATTTAATTTTAATATATATTTCATCTATGTTACATAATTTCATAAATTATATCCTTTATACGTTCCACGTATGGCATGAACTGGTCATATCACTTTGAGGGGGCGGTAGTCCGCACATCCTCAATTGAAATTATCGTGTTTACCTATTATGGAAACCATAAAGGTATGAAATAAATGAAAAATAAATAATCATAAAAAACGTAAACATAATATATAACATATATAAACACAGTGGCATCTTAATTGACACCATGAGAGGTGGTTGGAGATAATTGAATAATCATCGTTATGTGAGGCACTAGTTCGTCGTCCAAAAAAACATTATGTTCTTCACCTATTAGTTGGAGGTTTGTATAAGTATAGCTCTAATACATCTCATAAAAACATCCTAGTAGATTTAATATACTGTTTTTGTTAAAAAATAAATTAATAGAATGATTTTAGGGGGTTGGAGAAGCAAAATAAAACCAAAGAACATAAGAGAAGACATTTCCTTTAAATCAGGTAACTCCCCTTGGTTTGCACCAAAACAGTTCCTTAAAGTGGTTCTTGCCTATGTTAAGGCTTCAAGGAAGAATCGAGGGATATTGGGAGATTATTTGAGTAGAGTTTGGATGAGCCAAAGGGCTTGAGAAGTGTCATAAATGGGTAGGAAGTGGGGCTTTTTATAAGGAAGAGGAGGGGCTCTTTTGGAAAGCTTGAAAATACTATTTTATTATAAAATCTTTTTCAGTTTCTAATGATCAAGAAATAATTATAGTCAATTATTAGGTGTCCCATGTTCTAAATAAAATCATCCAATAAGAATTTGACAAGTTTTCGATATTATTTTAAACATTATCTTCTTATTTATTTAAATCGTTCATTAATGATGTAAACACTACGTCATCATTGTGTCATAAATAATTTTATTTATACGATGTCTAAAAATTATAAAATAAATTACCATGATGTAGGAAATATTTTAATATTTTTAATGAATATTTATAGTCCAAAATATAATTTATATAACCCCATATAAAAATTGTTTTAGTAAAACAATAAATGAATGTGACATTTTTATTTTTACTTCAAATAAAACGTTATTAATGTCATTAACATCCCCAAGTGGCTCCATTGGGCCCCCAAATTGACCCATGGATTTTATTAGTTGGACATGACTAATGCAATAAAGTTAGGACATGTTTCAAGGTATTTTTATAATTTTATAATATTATTTTTACCATAAATTACCCTATTTACCTTTAATCACGGCTAATAAAATTCAAAAGTTACTATTCACAAAAAATTATTTTCATCCTATTGAACCACATTTTACATAATAATGAAAACAATGTATGTCAAATTTTCGAAATTCAATTCACATAAGCGGTAAAATTTCATTTAATCGAAAAAATTAGTTTTTAACTACTACTTAGTGGTTTCACTATTAATCAAAAATTGTTGTTTTTTAGAAGAATTTCAAAAAATTACCCTAAAATATATTTGATATTGAAAATACAAAAATTACTTCCATATTACCAAATTTAAAACATATAAGTTGCATTAATTAATTTTATAATTAATTCCTGCTGTCAAAACAAATAGCATGTTTTTAAGAAACAATATCTATCAAAAGTTTGACACTTGTTTATGTCAAATTTCAAAGTGAAATTAATTCCAATGTCCACCATTAGATTAAATGGTAAAAATATATTTTAGTTACACTTTAAACTCAATTAAGAATAAAATCTAACCATATAAATAAATTAGATTAGAAGGCAATTTTGAACTAAAATACAACATTTTCACTATTCATTAAAAAATGAACTTTATCGGAAAAATACCAAAACATTACAAAGTAAATTTCAATGTCTTGATTATAAAGAAGTATTTTATTTTTTATAACATATAAAATTGAAAAATGGTAGATTTAAAAAGGGTTCTTCATCAAAAGGAAGTTAATCCACGTTTTAAAGAATATTAGAATATTTATACTTAAAATTGGATTCATTCGCATTTTAAGCCTCTAACATTTCTTGGGTAAATGTAAAAATATTTAACAAACATGTATAACAAAATTTATGTCAGTTATATTTATTCACACCCTTACAAAAACAAGGTGTTAAATAAAACTAAAAATAATAATATTATATTATTAGTGTGCAACGTATGATTTCAAAGAAACTTGTTTGTTGCATACTGGCTACGCTATAGAATATAGAAACCCCATTAATGTAAAATTAATATTTCATTCACAAATACTAATAAATATGAAAATTTCATATTCATTATTTACTTGGGATGTTACACCCTTCCCCCCTTTTGGGAATTGCGTCCTCGGAATTTTAAACTTGGGCTCAAAAAATTCATTGAAATCCTCACATCTGAAAAAGAGTCAATAAAAATATCACTTTAAAAGAAAGAAAGAGAAGTAAAATAGTCACCTGAGACAACCCATACTATAATTCCAAGAACACATGGATATGGAGGACAATCTATGTGTCAAGTTCTGATGGAAAGTGATAGAAAACATGATCAGGAGAAAGTAAACAATCTGAAATCCACAAACTTGTGACGAGTTAAACGGTATTTGATTCTCCAGTTGGAAAATTTAATAGAAATTTTTTTTTCTGTTACATTTAATTGATGAATTTATTTGTGGTATTATCTAAAACATAAGGAAACCTACTTACTTGTAATGAAAACTTTCGTCTTTTACAATATTTCTAACACAAACTCATATTTTCTCCAAACGATGAGTATTTAGGATGACTTGTTCAGATTAAAAGAACTATAATAATCTTCTAGTGAATCACATAGTCCTAAAAATATGAACTATATATTTCCCATGACTTTAGACCTTAACCAAAACAAAAATGGTTAGTACAAGTTCAGATAATCCACAAAAGGATAATATTTTACAAAAATAAAAACCACTCTTAATTTCCAAAATTTGTCCAACAAAAACCAAAGTTCTTCAAATACTATTCAAACAACCGCTATCTATAAAATTCAGCAATTTAATTAAAACTATGATCAAAACCCAAAACATAGACGAATTTTATCACATACTCTCCCATGATAAATCTTAATGTTTATCTCCAAATAACACCAGCTACTCTAAAAGTCTCTTACCGAAAAGTAATTAACCTAATCTCATATCCTCCCTGATAGTTTAATCATTTTCATAAGTCACCCAAAATCAACTTATTCTTGATTTATAAAATCATCTAACTAAAAATAAGTAGTCAAACTAACTAGGGACTCGACATAGTCTTGTGGTTTGTGATAAATACCAGTCACACTTTGGATGTCAGTTCGATTCTCGCAGCTTCGTCCGACGTGACAGGTTGCCACACAGTCTGTGTGTTGTCCCTTTTAAAAAACTATATAATTTTATAACATTCTCAAAAAGAGATAAATTCATCAAAAATAATCACAACATATTTTAACCATGAAGGTTATCTAATAACTTTCACTTTTCATCCCAGGATTTATTTACCTGTAATTGACTCAAATTCAAGGATCATATAAACCCAAATGGTATCTATAACTATATCCAAAATGGAAAAGATAATTATTCTTTGAATAAAAGTTTCATATATCAAATATCAGGGTACACATACTATAAAAAGTCTTCTAATATAATCCCATCATCAAAAGAGCGTTAATACTTTTAAGAATTTCACCATCCTGAAATCTACCATAACTCTTGAATCCATTATATGTTGACTTCTTACTCATTCAACATTCTTCATGATCCATTAACCATTCCTTTCCAAGTTATTATGAAATAATTAGATCCTACAAACTAAATCATGAATCATATCCTAATATTTCAATAATAGGAAAACATCTGTTATGAAATAATCCATACCTTTCATTGGTCATTGTCAGTTTCATCATCCTCAATCAGAATAGTATTAAGTATTGGTAAAGAAATATTTTTATGATCTTGGTGATCCCATTCCCGAATTATCTTTAAAGGACGTGTGTTTTCATAATAACCTTGTACACCATATTTAAATCATTCAATTGATCCCTAAAAAAGAACTACTTTCCCTTTCCTAGAGTCAACTGGATGATTCCTTTTTCCATGGTCGGTTTTTGCTTTATGACCATTATTTAGAAATATATAGAATCTTTATGTCTATTTGAAACATTTTCTTAGGTGTTTCTTTCCTCATCATTGACACATAGTTTTTTTAACACACTTACCATTATAAATATTGCCTGAACCTCCATAGGGATTTGTTTCTTGCAAATATGATGCCTTATAAAAATCACTAAGGTTTAGGTGGTAAATCATGACTCCAGATAGTTGGTTGTTAATAACCCAAGGGTGCCCATTACAGTTCCATATCAGTCAGTTCTTCATTCAAAAAACAGTCACAGTTTTCTTCAGATTCGCTGTTACTTTGGTGCCTACTAGATCCAGCCATTTAATAAAACCAAAAAGTTCATTGTGATTATAACAGTAAAATCATCATATAATACTAATATATAATCATTCATGTTATCTTAAACTCATTCAATTTATCTAAAAAAACCATGACTCTTTCTGAAATCCTAACCATTATGGTAGTGTCACTTATGCTTAAAGAATACCCTAACCTCGAAAGTTATCTAAACCGACCATTGATACCAACTATTAGGAACTAGGCTTAAAAAATTATATAATATTTAATTAAAAGAATAATTCACATTGAGGATATTTTTAGGTTTAGTGTTTTAGGGAATTAAGACATAAGTATTACATCTCAAAAGATTACAAAGTAGAAACTTCTACTCAGTGCCATTTTTTATAAAATAAAAACTCTTAAAATGAAACATGTATAGTTCCATGTTATAGATAGAATGTCTTTCCTTGATCCCATCCATGAACCCATTAATCTTTATTTCCTGTGGAAAACATTTTAAAAAATTGGGATGATAATGAAAAGATCAGTAAGGGATACATAAAGAAATAAACTGTTAGTTTTTCAATACAACACGTAAACCATGAATACTTAATCATAAGTTATACTTTTCACCTTTATGAATTAGTAAATACTCTTCAATGAATAAAATGACATTGAATACCATTTTGTAAACAAAATATAACCATAAAACCCATATAAAGGACAAATAACATAAAAAGGTAACTTGGGACATAAACATACTTAAATGGAATAACTATCGGGTGAATTTTTACACATATCACTAAGTGGAATCTCCATATGGTTGACTTCCACACCTAATTCAATAGAGGTTATATTGTAAACACCCATACAAGTTTATAAAGGAACCACTCGTTATTTTTTTTATCATGTAACCAGCCGTCAAATGTCCAGGTACCATTATAAAATCCTAACACATACAACAAATATAAAGGAAAGAAAACAATTCCACATTTCAATAACAATATATCACATAAATATGTTGACATAACAAATAAATTATCAAAATCATTTTCAATACCCAAATAAATAATAGAATATATGGTATTTTGTTCCTATTAAAAACATAACGGCTTGTTATGGAAGCCAAATATCAAGTAATACTCACAGCGGCCGAAAGGTCATTGTCATCGCGTACGTTAAAAGAAACATTTAGCTTTATCTATTAGTAAAATGCTTCATAGAAAAATATTCCCTTTGAATGAAATGAAAATTAAATGTTGTTTATATAGCTTATAAAAGAAACTCTTGTATTAAAACAAAATATGCCTCAATGAAAGGAGATTGAGATGAAGTTCCTTACAAAGATGGTATCTTTAAATTAAGGATAAATAAATCACATAATTATGTATAAACAATATAAATACACTCAATATAAGTGGTTATTAGGTGTAAAACAATCATAGGTCATTCAAACATAATCATAGGATGACATATTTATGATGTACAAGTTGAACCCAAAGAATTGAAATTGGGTTAAGAAGTTCCTTTGTAAAAATTCGATTGCCTAAGGGCATCACTTTAAATTTCATAAAATTATATGATGAGATAAAAATGTAATCTCTTCACTTGGACAAAACATTTATGTCAATATGGATATAGAAGAACATATCCCATCATAATAAGATGTAAATTAAAAGACATAACAAAAAGAAGTCTTCCAAAAAGAGGAGTGTTAAAGTTCCCTTACCGATTTGGTAACTTACAAAACATAGGCCACATGAAAGAAGGATCATACAATGAAAATGTAAATACTCATAAATGAATGTATATTACTAAAATAGTACAATCATAGGAAGTAAATACCCCACACAAAAAGAAATAGTGGCCAATATAGCATGATTCTCACGGGAATAAAAGTGAGATGAAAACCCCTTACTTCGTTGTAATCAATGGAGTCGTATGGACAAAAGATAATTACCACCAAATGAATCACACAATAACTTGAATATAAAGAGAATAATGATAATATATATCAATGGCTGTATACATTTCACCACATGTAATAAATAAATGGTGAACAATTGGAAATATCTTGGGATTAAATGTGAGATAAGAAAATCCCTTACCAAGTGTCCGACTTGACTCGCTCATATGTTCCCTGTTCTTCCAGAATGACAAAATTAAATTAATTTATACTTGATTAATAAAATTTTTCAAATTTATTATTCCTTTTATATCACTTATTACCTTTCTATAACAATTATTTAATTATTTAAGTTAATAATGGACATTTTGTCGATGTTCGGAACTTGAGTCAAAAATGAACTTGTTTTAATTATAAATTGTCCATGGGGTCAAGAGTCCATTATCTCCAAAATGATATTCATCATTTATATGACATATATATCATATATATCCAGTATATATATGTATTTATAATAGTACATAATATTGCAGATAATAAATGAAATGCACTGTTCATGGAGACGGTAAGCCATATGTACGCATGAAAACTACTTTCATTTCTATTTCATATTTTAATGAAATGAAAAAATAATGATTCATAGGTATATTATAATTTCTGTATAACATGCATTTCATATATGTTACATATTTGCATTAATTATATCCTTTATACATTCCACGTATGGAATGAATGAGTCATATCACTTTGAGGGGGAAGTAGTCCACACTTCCGAAAATGAAATTATCAGGTTTACCTGTTATGGAAACCGTAAAGGTATGAAATAAATAAAAAATACAGAATCATAGGAAAACATAAACATAAAATATATAATATATATATAATGTGACATCTTAATGGTCACCATGAGTGGAGGTAGAAAAAATTGAACAATAATCGTTATGTGAGACAGTAGTTCGCCAGCCACAGAAACATTATGTTCTTCACCCATTATATGGAGGTGTGTGTAAGTGTAGCTCAAATATGTTTCATAACAACATACTAGTATTTTGATGATACTGATTTTTTTACAAAGAGATGAATAAAAATATTTTAAGGGGTTTTAGAATCAAAATAAAACAAAAGAACATAAGAGAAGACATTACCTTTAAATCGGGTAACTCCCCTTGGTTTGAAACAAAAGGTTTTCTTGAAGAGATTTCTATGTCAGGTAAGGCTTATAGGATGAATATAGGGATATTGGAAGCATATTTGAGTATATTTTGGACGACACAAAGGGCTTGAGAAGTGTTATAAAGGGGTAGGAATTGGGATTTTTTATAAGGGAGAGGAGGGGACTTTTGGAAAGCTTGAAAATATTATTTGATTATATAATTATTTTCAATTTTAAAAGGTCAAAAAATAATTAAATTCAAATATATGGTATCCCATGATCTATATAAAATCATCCAATAAGAATTTTACAAGTGTTGGATATTATTTTAAACATTATATTCTTATTTATTTATATCATTCATTAATGATGTAAACACTATGTCATCATTGTGTCATAAATAATATTATTTATTTGATGCCTAAAAATTATAAAAAAATTACCATGATGTAGTAAATATTTTTATCATTGTAATGAATATTTATAGTTAAAAATTTCATTTATATAACCACGTATAAATGTTTTTTATTAAAACAATACATTTTTGTGACATTTTTATTTTTACTTTAAATAAAACGTTATTAATGTCATTATCATACCCTTGTGGCTCAATGGGTCCCCCAAATTTACCCATGTATTTTCTTGGTCGGCCAGGACTTATCCAATATGGTTAGGACATTTTTCAAGTTATTTGTATACTTTTAAAATATTATTTTTCCCTTAAATTAACCTAATTACTTGTATTCGCAGTTTATAAAACACAAAAGATATTATTCACTAAAAATTATTTTCATCCCATTGAACCAAATTTTACTTAATAATGACAACCATTTATGTCGTATTTTTTAAATTCAATTCACTAAAGTGGTAAAATTTCATTTAAATGAAAAAAATATGTTATTAACTACTACTTAGTGGTTTCACTATTCATCAAAATTTGATGTTTTTCAGAAAAATACCAAACATTCACCCTAAGCAATATTTGATATTCAAAATTCAAAAATGATGTCCATTTTATCAAATTAAAAACATAGAAGTTTCCTTAATTAGTTTTATAATTAATTCCCACTGTCAAAACAAATAGCATGTTTTTGAGAAATAATATCTATCAAAATATTGACCCTTGTTTTTGTCAAATTTCAATGTGAATTTAATTCCAATGTCCACCATTGTATTAAATGGTAAAAATATATTTTAATTAAATTTTAAACCCAATTAAAAATAAAATCTCAAAATATAAATAAATTACATTAAATAGTATTTTTGAACTAAAATACAACATTTTTAACCATTCATTAAAAATGAACTTTATCCTAAAAATACCAAAAAATTACAAAAAGTAAATTTTGATATCTTGATTATAAAAATGGATTTTATTTTTTATAAAATATAAAATTGACACAAAGTATATTTAAAAAGGGTTCACCATCAAAAGGTGGTTAATCTACCTTTTAAAGAATATTAGAATATTTATGATTAAAATTGGATTCATTCGCATTTTAAGCCTCTAAAATTTATTTGATAAATGCAAAAACATTTAACAAACACTTATAATCATATTTTAGATAGTTTTATTCATTTCCACCATTACAATGACTATTTGTTAACTACCATTTAGAATAATATTTTTATACTATTAGTGTGCGTCGTAATATTTCAATGAAACTAGTTTGTTGCGTATTAGATATGATATCGAACATTGCAACACTTTAATGTAAAATTAATATTTAATTAACAAATATTAATAAATATGAAAATTTCATATTCTTTATTTTCCTCAGATGTTACAAACCCTAAGCCCAAAATAAATTTGAACATTTAATTGATTCCCTCATGATTAAATTCAGTTTCATATTTTACGCTGTGGAGAAGTGAGAATTTTCACAATCCTATGGTGATACATGCAATTTCAAAGTAAGATCATAACTCGAGAATCAATTTCTCTTTAGTGAAAAGTTATATAAAAATCAATGTGAGGTAGGTTGTGATTGGGCCATGGATTGATTTATGAGGTTTAAAAAATTTGAGTGAATGAAATGAAAATAAGAGAGAATTATTATTCATATCTGAGACATGATGGAATTATATTTTGGATAAGATCATTGATATTTTATCATTTGTGATTGTTGTGTGGATTTGGATTTGGATGTCAGATGATTGCCCATAGGTGCAGTGTTTAAGAGTGGGGGAGTGATGAAGCTCATATTTTCATATATATTATACTGTAAATAATTGATTATAATCCCAACATAGTGTTATTGGATGTGTAATTGGCATGTTTTTGGATTTTAGTGTTATTTTGAGCCTAAAAGTGAAAAACACCTAATTCTGGATTTTAGACATATTTTTACATCAAGGGTATTATAGTCAATTTATGGAAAATATTTGTCCAAATGTTGTGATTAATTTTTTTTAGAATCTTGATTTTATTTCCCTGAACATTGTCTACTGGACCAGTAGCTGATTCGACCATCTAAAGGGTCTAATAATTCAATGAATTTGGACCTTTTTTCGGGCGGACAATGTGGACCCCACCACTGTAACGGAACCCAAACTCAGCCTACAAATATCCAAATGTGATGTTTTCACATGGGATAGATCTCGAACATCTTTGAACGACCCTTAATCAAATTTGGGGGAGTTTAAAAGTCATTAAGGTGTCCATTTAATGACATGCGTTTGGAAGAACCTTCATGGAATCTTCATCCAGAAACAGAAACTGCCAATGAAAAATTTATAACGCATTCATTCGACATCTAAATGATCTGAAATATTTAGGATAAATGACCAATATATTTATGAACAACATTCATGAAGTGTCGAATGCGTGAAGAGGTCATTTATGGGCTCAAAAATGCATCAACTTTAGGGTGATGAATTCTACCTATAAAAGGAGTCCCTAACCTCCTTCCCAAATCATCCCATTCTCCATCGATTCCTTCAAGGCACCAAGGAGGATATCTCCACGAAGGGAGGTCGGCTAAAACTCTTCCACATTTCTTTTTAATTTATTTATTTTCATTATTTTTTTAGTTTTCAAATGTAATTTAGATTTTAAATAATTTAATGCATTGTTTTTATTATTGTGTCCACACATCCATCATCTTTTCATACTCTCATATTACCATCATGAACTATAATACTCATAATCATGAGTAACTTATATTAGGAATATCTCAATGGATTAAAAACATTATTGAACCCAAGACCATGTTTTTAACATTCTTTGAGTTAATTATAAGGATTATTTATAGTGGGTGTAACCATCACTGTTGTTTGATAAAGATTAACTTCTTAATCTACAACCATTTTTCCTCGATTGAAGAGGTGGATGATGGATGTGCTTGGTGATTGCTGTGTAGAAATTTCTTTCATAACCAGGTAGAATACGGTGTGCACATATATGATAGAGTGTGTTCACTAAGAATATTTGAAGCTGGCCAATGAAGGTGCTCCCTGCAAGTTCTCCTGGGAGAACATCCTTTCTTCCATAATACCATTCTGTTTAGAATTTAATTTTCATTTGAATTATATTTTTTCATTTCATTTATTTTCATAAATTCTATTATATTCTTTTACTAAATAAAAAAACCAAAAACAATTAGTTTAGTTAAATTAGATTATGTATGTGAACGATTGAGAAAGCTCCTCAAGTGAGACGACCCTGGTCAGCCTCTATATACTAGGGATTAGTGGTGAAGTAGTCGACGATCGTCAGTATGTGTAAAAGATGTAGTGAATGTTCATGATGATTTGGGATAAAAAAAACAATTATCGGGTATTTCCCATGTCAACTAAGGATATTCAATACAAATCTTTTTCACATGGAAGGAGAGTTGACCAAACTGAGATCATGGTAAGGTTTTCTCTCACCATCATAATTTCACCATGGATGTGAGAGGAATCAATTGTGGAAACTCACCTTAATCAATAAATAAGAATAAGATTGAATTAAATTGAACAAGGATAGAATTACAATTTGTAAACTGACCACGACCTAATCACCCTTTTTAATATTATAGTTTTTCAATCATTTGAATTTCAAATTTTATTTGAAAAACACATCATTTTAACATCATTTTAAAGGGAAAAACTGATTTTCTGTATACTCCTCTTTAGGAGACTTACTAGGGTAAATCACTAGACTACACTTAGGAAATTTAGAAATGTTTTTCCACGCCCTATGACAGGCGTGCATCAATCATGATTGGAGACAATCGCTATACGTACTCCAAGTATCCGCATAATCTCTTGCACAAAGAGGCATCCCAAGATCTCTACTGAAACTTGCTCTCAGATAGGTAGGACGTGGGCCAACTTGGGGAGTCGGTTGATGATCACCCAAATAGATCCATGAAATCTAGATGTCCAAGGAAGTAATGTCATGAAGTCCATGGATATCCAATCACAATTCAACTCTGGGACCTCCAAAGGCTGAACCAAGCCCGTTGGTACCTGATGCTCCGCCTTCAAATGCTGATAAGTGAGGCACCTAGAGACAAGCTTTGAAACTTATTTCTTCATTTCCAACCACCAGTGCTATCACCGGAGATCCTGGTACATCTTCTCCACTCCTAGATGTACCGCTAGAGGGGTTGTGTGGAACTCCCTCAACACATCCTCTTGAAATGACACTAGTTCCATGGTACGTCCTCTGAAGAGGATTGCATGCTACCCTCCTTCAAAAAATCCATCAGGTGCCTGTCCAGTGGATATCTGATCACATCGTGCCTCGTAGTTAGCATCCCCATGCTGCGCCTCCCTGACTCACAGAAAAATTGTGGGAGTGAGTGTATGTGACTAAAGGAAAACTCATCCATCTTTATCCACAAAGGAAATCTGCAAAGTAGCTAGCAGCTTTGTCGCCTCTCCTAACAGCTATATAGCAGACCTCCTATTGAGTGCATCTACAAAAATGATCCCCTTCCCAGGAGTATAGACTACCTCAATGTCATAGTCTTAGAGAAACTCAATCCAACATCGTTGTCTCAGGTTCAGGTCATTCTGAGAGAAGATCTACCTGAGACTCTTATGATTAGAGTACACTATAAAACATTCACCAATCAGATAGTGCCACCACATCTTCAAGGAGAATACCACTACTGCTAACTCCAATTCATGGGAAGTGTAGTTCTACTCATGTTTTCATAGATGGTAAGAACCATATGTGATCGCTACTCGCTACTGCATTAGGACACATCTGAGTCCGGTCAGTAATCCGTCAAAGTAAACTATGTACCCTACGCCCTCCTCTGGAAGCCCCAAGATGCGGGCACTAGTCAGCCTCTGCCTCGTCTCCTGAAACTTCTGCTGGCATCTCTCCAACCACATGAAGGGTTGGCCCTTCTTCATCAATGCGTATAGTGGTGATGCAACTCTAGAGAAGTTTGGCACAAATCAGTAGTTGTATCCAGCCAATCCTAGGAAAATCCATACCTCTATCACACTCCTGGGTGGCTCCCAAGAAAGTACCTCCTCAATCACTGCTGGATCCACTGTAACACCAGCCTCTAATATGATATTTCTCAGAATGTGAACCTCTTGGATCCAGAACTGGAACTTCGCGAGCTTACCATAAAGTGGGTTATCTCGGAGTGTGTCCTATACTACCTGAAAATGATAGGTATGCTCCTCCTCCGAAGATGAGAATATCCGAATTTCATCGACGAAGAGTACTACAATGTGGGAATGTTATGGCTGGAATATCATGTTAATGAGTCCCATGAACACTCCCGGAGTGTTGTTCATGCCAAAAGGCATATCCAAGAATACATAGTGGTCGTACCATCATCTGAAAGACGTCATTTTCACATCCTTTTCTTACACTATGAGTTGGTGGTAGCCTGATTTGAGGTCTACCATCAAGAAATGTTGTTCTCCCATAAACTGATCAAAGAGGTCTTCAATCCTTGGGAATGGGTACTTGTTCTTCACGATCACATGGTTGAGGCACTGATAATCAACACAAAGCCTCAAGCTCGCATCTACCTTCTTGGCGAATAAAATCAAGGCTGTCTAGGGGGAAACATTGGTCTAGATGATTTCCTTCTCTTGCAAGTCCTCTAGCTGTACGCGTATCTGAAGAAGCTCTGCGGGAGCCATCCGGTACACTGGTATAGATATTGGTGCTGTCCTTGGGTACATGTCAATGTAAAATTACCCCTATCTACGATGAGTTAGACCCAGAAAATTATCAGAGAAAACATCCATGTACTTGTCCACCACTATAGGATAAATCATACTCTCCACATCAACTGCTTTGAGGGTAAGGATAGCCATCTGATATGTGATCAGCTGCAGCCTCCTCCGAGTAAATCTGTCATGTGCTGGAAAGGCTCCCTTCTCACCAATGAAGGTAAATATGATCCCATACATGAAGAAACACAACTATTTTCACCTAATACAGTCTATCCGAGCATGGAATTTAGTTAACCAGTCCATACCCAAGATTACATCGTAAGGCCATGATGCTGCTACTATGAAATCCCAACAATAGTTCTTGACTCCCAAAGTAATCTTTCACTACCAGCACTGGTGCGTAATCATCGAATCTGCTCCCATAGGAGTCTCTAATCCTAATTATCGAGCTAACCACTCCATTAGAATCTCCATGCTCCGAACGAGGGCAGTGGAAATAAAAGAATGACTGACACATGTGTCTATAAGTACTGCAGCTAAGGTGGAGTAGACACGGATCGTAACTCGTATCATCTCCGGAGCACCGTGATCATAGGCCTCAACCACCTGGGGCTGCGCTCGACCCTGTCCACCTGCTCCCTGCGGTCGGGGTGGACCTACTGGTGGTGGTGGAGGTAACATATCGAATCATCACCCACCACCAGATGCATGGCCAGATCATTTGCCATGTCTTCCTGCTAACTTGGGACCTCCTCGGTCGAATCTCTGTCACTGCCTGGGTGGTCCTTCCACAGTCTTCTAATCATCCATATGGATGGTCAGATAGTCACATGCCATGTGACCCTACCCACTGCATGCGTAACACTACCCGCTCCTAGTATGACTAACTCTGTCTTGGGTGCCCTGCACAACAGACCCTGAATCATGCGGTCGTCCACCTATTGGTCTGTTCATCATGGACCTCTATGACATCTATCTGCTTCTAGATGTAGAGAAATCCTGTACGTGAGGATTGTTGGTGGGACTTGTTGCTGGTGACCGCTCAACATTTAAAATATCCAATATGAGGGCTCTCTCTAACACCCTTGCCTACGTCAGGATGATGAGTGAGATAATTGAATTTCTGATCTCCCTCCTGAGTTCCTGCTCAAATGTTCGAGCCTTAAAGAATGTGTCTCGTACCATATCTGTGGAGTAGTATGACAGGTTAGTGAACATCACTGAGTACTGGGCTACAATCATGTTTTCATATTGTAGATGAAGTAGCTCCGGTATGCGCACTACTCTAAGATTCGATGGGACAAAATCTTCCCAAAACAGGCTCTCGAAGTCTATCGAGAAAAGCGTCACATCTTCGTGGACCTAGAGAATCAAGCTCATCCATTTGCCTACTTCTTCAAGTAGATGGCGGGCAGTAAAGATCACCAAGAGACCAGCTGGTTTCCCTACTAGTGAGAAGAGTCTCAGCATAGCCTCCAGCCAATTCTCAACCGCCTGTGGATCCATCTCTCCCCTGAACGTCGGTGGACTCTAGTTCTAGAACTCATGCAATGTGCTCAAGTGGAATGCACCGTCTGCTATTGGGGCTTGTGGCATCGGTGGACCAATGGAGAAAGGTACTGGTAGTGCCTCCACTGGAAAAGGGCCTAACACCGAGGCCTCGTCGCTCGGTGGGATATCAGTGCTTACAAATCTCGGAACCATAGCTGGTTGTCTGTGTGGATGCATCCTAAAACAAAAATGGTGTGCCACAATCAATAAGTTATACCCAGTGAGCTAAATCAAGAGATCACAAATAAAACTCTTGAAAACACATACGAAATTAGTTTTTTCTTGCACAGAGTCAGTAATCAGAAGTCAGGACCTTGTGTATGGATATGTCCTCCACCACCCCAACACTGGATTCCCTAAAAAAATAACCAAAATCACTATAACTAACACTATTTACATTACGAAAGGATCATAATCCTTTTTTCTAGGGTAGAACCAGCCCCTTTGATACCAATTTGTCATGAATCGTCCCCCGGGGCTCGTGCCGTGACTACCCCAAGCTGGGCTTCCATAGGCCATGGGTTGGAAACTAGCAACGGAAGGTGTATTCCCTAATACTTGGAAGGCATTGCATTTATAACCTGTACACTCACATAACCAGGACCTCCAAAAGATATGAACACAAGTAAACTGTATAACCTAAAGAGTTCTGAATGTAAAAGGGGTCGGAATACAAGCCCAACAGTAAAGGTACAAGTACAACTGAAGTACAATACGACTGGAGAAAGAGAATGAAAACTGCAAGATCATCCTCTGAGGTTCTTACCTGAAGGGTTGGTACAGATCGCCTCCTCAACACTACACGTCCGCTCGTCTCCTCTGTGTATAGACACGCTGTATGGTCCACCTCTGGGTACCGTACAGTCCTGGTACTCTCATCCTCAGTCAGCGTTGTCCGTCATATACATCCAACACAACAAGGTGCGGACATAGCCTATATAGGGGTGAGTGTAACAATACTTAATAGGGACCTTGAGACCCTCATTGTATCACAAAATACATCATGTATAAACCAAAAAATATGAAATCAACATATAACTATACTTAGGTATATGCCCATACATATACATAAGTTTTCAAGAAATCCATCTCAATCATGAAGGAACACAGAAGTTCTGACTCAGCTCAACCCAGGTATATCTTTAAGTAAAATAGTAGAGATGATTAGTTATATCTATTGAATCATATTAATCTATTAAGAGGCTCTCCTACTAACCTGCATAGAATTACTAGGAGCTGACCCACATAGGACCACTGGAGAAGACCAACACAGGATCGTTTGAAGTAACTAACATATGATCATTAGGACTTGACCCACATAGGATCTCTAGGAACAGAACCACACAAGATTTCATGAGCTGACCCACACAGAATCTCTAGGAGATAACCCACAAAGGATCGCTTGGAGATGACCCACATAGGATCACTGGAGTTGTCCCACACAGGATCAGTAGAAGCTGACCCACACAGAATCACTAGGAGATGACCCACACATGATCGTTGGAGCTGACCCACATATGATTTCTAAGATCTGACCCACACGAGATCTCTAAGAGCTGACCCATGTAGAATCTCTAGGAGATGACCCACATAGGATAGTAAGGAGCACTCTTCTCGTCACAGCAAAATACTAGGTTTCCTCACTAGTTTTTCTCATCTCCATGAGCGTCCACTCCCCAAGACAGTACTTGATTCTTCAAATACCATGAAGAACAATGAAGAATTATTTAAAGGACTTCCAAGTCATTGAGGTCTCTACACAATAGAAGATACATCGATTGGACACCCGATCTGTTAGTTATCAGCCATTTAGTCCTGAGGATCTGGTTGGATTCATGCTCAATCCAACCTGACTATTCCCCAACATTTCCCAAATCTCCCGTTGGGTATACCAAATGTTCATTATCGCTCCAAGGTTTATAGTTCCATTGAAGGTTCATCAAATGGATGTTCGGAGCTAAATTTATGGGAAAAAGAATTTAAATTGTTCAGTGTGGGCCCGGGTCCATTCCAACGCGGTCGGACTCAACCGGCCAGACTCGGCCCAGGCCGACCCTGTTCGGGTCGACCCGTCCTGACCATATGGGTCTGGCTCAGCCTGCTATATAGCCCGACCCATTTGGTTCGGTCCGACCTGCCCGGTCTTGTCCGACATTCCGCGAGGGGATGCAGAGGGTTGTGGGTGGTCGTGAAGCCATGAAGGGTTCCGTGAGGGCTTGAGGTCGTGGAGAGGATTGACTGGGGGTTTCTGTGAAGGTACGGGGCCACGATGCGGCTCGGCCGGGGTGATTCGGTCATAAGGGCGGCGGTGGCTCAGGCGGATGCTCGACCCTGACGATGGTGGAGTCTTTGACAGCGGCTTGGCTTTGAGGTGGCCGCTCAGATGGCGGTTCATCCCAGATGGCGGTGGCGGAACAAAGGGCGGCATCTCCTCGAAAGTTGGTGGCGACTGGAGTCGGCTCGGCTGCAGAAAATGGGGAGTGGTGGAGGCCACGGGGTGGCGATGGCTGCGGGGCGATGGGGGCCGCCGATGACGGAGCACCGTGGGGCGCAGAGGATGCGGTGCGATGGGGTGTATGGCCTTCATCGGCAATTCTCGGGGTCCATTGGTTCCAACATCCAGCACCGGTCACCATCACCAAAGTCTCCTTCTTCCATCGTGAAGGATACACCATTCCAAAACAATGACTGAGGGGTCAGACCATGTTTTTTTGGCCCGCACCCTCCGTGTTATAGTGGTAGAAAGTGACTCAATAAGAACAAGAACGTATATGGAATATATTTAATAACATCAATCCCCATATCCTTTTCCAATCACTAATCCAATTACCAAATAAGAATCTTATAAGGGAAGAACATGGGAACAAAACCCCTACCAAGTTTGATTCGTCGATCGAGATCCCGTGGGAGAAGACGACGTCCTTGGGTAGGGGAAGATGATTGTTGATTGAAGACATCCCATGTTGTAGGATTCCCCGAGTATGAAAGTCAAATATGAGGTCGACATACTTTGTTGGTGTTCTTTGTTGGTGATCTTTCTCCCAAGTTCTCCAGCGCACTCTTCTTTTCCAAGACTTTTCCCCAATTCCACCAAAATGAAAAGGTATCCCAAGACAATAGATTATGATATCTATTATTTAATTTGTTGAAACAATTTCAAAATAGCTTAATTAATAAAATTGATTTGGCATAATAAATGTTGGAAGAGTTTAAGAGGCTCCCCCATAATTAATAGGATGTTTGAGGGTTTCTCCATTAATGGGGAGTTCAAGGGGGTTTATACCTCAGGTGGTCCCCACCACCATAACCTCTCATTGGAGGTTATTTCGGGTGGTCCCCACCATCATAAACGCTCATGGGAGGTTTAGGTCTGGTGGTCCCCACTTCTCAACTTGCATATGGAGTTTAAAAATAAAAATATAAATTAAAGCTCCACAAATTTATTTTGATTTTATTCTTCCACAAAAAACCAAAAATATATATTTCCCTATCGACCAACTGCGGTCAAGGTGATGGTCTCCATAAGAGAATATCAGCGTTGTAAGTTCAACGGTGTCCTCATATTTCTATTCCAAGCATTGGTTCAAAATTTAGATAAAAACCTGCTCACACGTATACTTAACATACGTGAACAAAAGATGAGAAATTCATTTCAGGCACTCTAGACCTCGGAATCAAGCATAGTAAATTTTCACAGACTCATAAAATTCCCATTTAATTAAAAACAAAATTTACATTGAAATTACTTGTCTTTACAAGAAGGTTAAAAATAAATTTTTGATGCCTTTTGTTTGCAAGGTTAAGAAGACTAATGGTGGGATATTATCAAGAATAAGATAAACTAAGATGAACCTGAATAAATTGATTGGGAAATTATAAAAAAAAATATTTTCGAATAATAACATTCCACATAATATTTACAAGTATTTGGAGAATTAGTATCTTGAGATAAATAAAAAGGATGATGAATCTGTTGTTACTTAGGAGGAAAATTTTTAAAGTCCACTGAGGTAAACTTATGGTATTATCAGCAAACATAAATGCAATGGTGATCAATTATTCTATGCCTTAAAAACATTTTCCAAAATAAAATTATCCTAAAGTGACGTCAGTATCTTTGAATATATGGTTTGATATTCCATCAAGTTTGGAATGGAGGTTGGAGTCACATATCAATATCAGGATTTTAATAAGAATAAAAAAGTAATTTAATGGAATGTCTAAAAACCATGGAGATAAAAAAAATTATCTTTCATTTATTCACAACATGTGGGTTGAACCAAAGATGAAATTTTATTTGGGGGAACAATTAAATGTTTCATGGGTATAAGGTTAGGTTTTCAAGAAATTTATTTCCTATTTTATTGGAAGAAGTTATATAATGATGATAATTTTGAGATATATGCATTGAATTCCCCACCCATTGTCCAATGTTTCAAATGGGAAGATCATGGAAATTATTAGAATCAATGGACCAATCTATGTGGTAATGATTATGATAAGAAATGATAGCCTATGAATACTAAGTATAAATATAATACTTTCGAAATAATTATGGTTGAAGTGTGTAATAATAATTAGGGAACATGAATCATCCCCACCATTTTTTGGAATTACATTTTTGGATTTTTATAAAAGATCCCTAATGAGGTATTATTGTTTATATATTTGTAACTTCAACGTAATTATCTCTCTTCACATTAATTCTGAAATGATGAAATCAAATTTTATATTCCATCGTTACAAGGAAGAACCCATGTTATAAATGGAATTGATTTTATATTAAATAAGAGGATATTTATAGAATAATGGGTGAGTTTTTATTTAAAATATTTTATGTCTACAGGTATGATTAATAATGAGTTATGGATAAAATCATGGGGTTTTGAATGTAATGTTGATCATATATTAAATTTCATTGATATATCTTTAGAGGTTCATTATGATCTGAATTTATAACGATTGAGGCTATTTTAAGAGGCATTTATTGAAATTAAATCATTTGGTTTTGTATATAGAGAAAATTTAATTTTAGGTGGAATGAATTTAAACACTGTGGACATATGATAAATGGAACTAGAAATCTTATGGTTTCTTAAATAATTGATGTTCTTATAATTATGGGTTGGACAAGATCACCTTGTGAGGTCAGTACACTTCATCACTATAAGATATGAATTTTTTTCATCCCCTTGCCTAAATATACATTAAGGTTGTGTTAAGTTTCCAAGGAGTACCAAATTAAATTGTATATTATTGGAATATAGAGTTTACCTCGATGTTTTTTTTTGATTTCTTAATCAATATATTTTTAATGTGTAGAGTTTCATCACCACCTATCATCCTCAAATAGATTTTTAGCTTCATGGAATAATTAATACCCTAGAGGATATGGTAAGATCTTATTATATAGATTTAAAAGGAGGATGGGATGAAAACCATACACATTTTGAGTTTTCTACAATCAAAATAATTCACGCAAGCATTTAGATGGATACATAATAAGACCTTTATGGAAATATGTTTATAACACGAATGTATTATAATTATGTTTCACAATGATACCTATTAGGACCTGAGAAAGAATATGGGATGGAAGAGACAATTAGACCAATTCAACAATATCTAATTACCTTAAATTTTTTGAATTAATATTATGATGATAATAACTAACTCAATATAGAATTTGATATTTGGTATGAATTTTATTGTTTGAATTTATCCATGGAAGATTGAAGGTCAATCTAAATCCATGTTTTGAGTGAAATTAAATTTCATGATCATATCATGAAGTATCTTATCATATGGTACTTCAATAGAACCCTTATAAGGTTCAAAATGTGTTCAATTTATCACTCCTATGAAAATACATACCCATTTTACCACATCTATTGAACTAAATGGTCATACCAATAGAGAATGATATTTCTTACGAGGAACAACTTGTAGTTATTATGGATCAAATTGGGAATGATTATATAAAATAATACAAATCAAATGATTTCTATTTTATGGAGAATCCACCATATTGAGGATGATCTATAAGAACATTATGACATAATTATGTAAATATTTCACTAGTTTTTTGAATTAAAGATCCAAAATTTTCAAGTGACATTATTATAAGTGATATAGAATTAACACCCTGAACTTTTTTGAGATGTTTTTATTTTAAATTAATTTATTTATTACTATAATTTTAATTACATGAAATATTTATATTAAATTTCATTACATAAAACACCCATTTAGATTTGTTTTCACATAACACTGACTTTAGCTCGTACTATACAAAACACTGAATTTAAACAAAACATGGAATTTTATTGAAATATTTTCGTTTAATATTATAGATATTTTTTAGTAATTTAAATAGATTGAATGAATATGACTACATAAAAATTTTAAATATAATGTTTACACATGTATACAAAATGATTTATTTAGAGAAAAATAAAATATACATAAAAATAAAAATTATTTAAAAATAATGGAAATCATTTTATGGAATGCCTTTTTATTAGAAAAACGCATTTTACCTCAAAAAAATAAAATAAAACAACTTTTATGAATTATTTTAATTGAGTTTATATAATATATATTAAATAAAATTATCATCATTTATAACATGTGTTTCCTATAAAAGAGATATTAATAAAACATATTTTATGCTTAAAAAGTATGATTTTATAAAAAGTGGTTATGTTACCTCTTCAAAAATTTATTAAAATGTTAATTATTAAAACACTTATAAATGTTTTGGATAAAATAAACTTAAATTTTTAAACAATAATATCAAATTTATCAAAGTGTGATTTTTTGAGAATTTTGTTGAAAATTTTAATTTTTTGATGAATAGTTAACAATACAAAATTTTAATTGAAAAATGTATATTTTTTTAAATTTTTTATAAATATATTATTAATATTATGTAGTTTTAAAATTAAAATTAGTTATATTATATATCAAATAATCCTATTTATGTAATTGATGAAAATTAAATATTCAAATTTGATACAAAATCATTTTAATCATTTTAACATTTTCTATTTGAAAACCCACTTTATCGTCACGGTTGTGGGATTAATTTTTAATTATATTTTTCTAAATATGATAATTTAATTTGTGGAAATGGATTAAATATTTTAAATTTAAATAATTTATATTATATAATAAGCTCCAAATAATTTATGGGCAAAATGAATATTGAATATAATGAAAATAAATATTTTTGTTTAAGGTAAAAGCAAGTTTTCATGATGTTAAACAAAAACGTTAAGTGTGAAAATGAACACAAAACAAGAAAAAACCCCAAATTATTTCTTTATTTACACTATATAACATATTTTATCAATTATTTTTCAATTATTTTTTCCTTGTGAGATGATAAAAATGTGGATGGAACACTTTATTTTCAAAAACATAATGTTGTGCCACTCATCTCACTTATAAAAGGTCACACCATATCTTCTATTATTCACACATTAATACACTTTTTCAGAGAATACATGATAAAATAAATTCCCAAAATTACTCTTATAATAGTTGAATAAATAATTTGGAAATAATTTTAAAATATGATGGATTTTTATTGTAATATAATGAGGATACCCGATGGAGAGGAGGTTAAATGTGTACGACAGAAGTCAAGAGTCAGTGTAATGGAATTATTTCTCACTTTTTACTCATATGATACACAAAAAATATTATCCAAAAAAATATATTGATGGTTTGTATATTTCCAATAAATTTACTTTAGTATCATTCTCCTATGATTAATTGGGATATACAAATCTATTTTAGTATATGACATTTAAGGGGATTATAGTTAAAATGTTACCAAATAAGTAAGGTATTTTTGTCTTTATTTTCATTCATTGATAAATAACTTATGTTATTCACCTATATGTGTGTATATTCATAGCCTTTTACAATTTATATAATGAATTTATTCATCATCATGATATTGTATTACTCATTTTACGTCATTCTTGTATGGGGATTACGATTCAATGTTACCAAAAAGAAAATATTATATATTAAAATATCATCAATGATCATGATTACTAATGATTATGATTCAAATGATACAAAATTATGATCCATATATCATAAAACAAATTTTTTTTTACCCAAACAACTCATGATATTTTTATGTAATTTTATTATTTTCTATTCCTTTGTACCTAAAGAAATTTCAAAAAATATTTTTCTAAAAATATTAATTTATTTCTCTCTTGTATCATAAATGTTTTTCCTCTAATACAATATATAATTAAAAAATAATTTTTTTTTCTCCTATGAATCCTAAAATCCATTTTTACCCATGTTCTAATTTTTACAATCTTTTTTCAATTAATATTCATGTTACCTTCCAAATAATGCACATTTGGATTCTACTACAAATGTGAAAGGAATATTTTTTTGACAAATATAGTTTGAAGAAAAAATCACCAAGTGATGTCTGTTGTTTAATTTTATTCTTAAATTATATGTTTTCAAAGTTATTTTTAAATAATTATATTATCAATATGTTTTATATTTTGAAATGTTTTTTCAAATAGGAAATGATATTTTCCTCAAGAAATGTTATAAATGATTGATAAAAATAATGTTTCTTCTTAAATGACATTATTTTACATTACCTATGACTTAATGGTGATATATTCCATGGATGACATTTTTATTCATTCCCTAAATGGTTTTTATTTACAATGTAGTGAATTTTATGAATATCATGTTATCTTCCCTGGATTATTCCATGATATAGTTATTATAAATCCTTCTTATTTTCAGTAGGTTTTTTTTTATGATGAAATGATTATAAAACATGTCTCCTTATTTAAGGTTATTGTATGATGAGATTTTTATGAAACACATGTAATTTCTTTAGTTATGATATGATGTATGTTTTATAATGTTTTAGAAAACAAAAAATCTGGTTTTATTATGATATAGGTTGGACCTATATCTCCCTCCATGGAATATAATAAATATTTATATGTCACGAGTTAGATGGGAATATAATAGAGAGGGGACTTAATTTAGTATGGGAATTTGTTTCACTAATATGGCCATGGGAGTAAACAATGACTACTATGACAATTTTGGGGGTGAACACATTCTAGTATGAATGTCATGGAAATGTTCCTGGACTAATATTGTAATGAAATATATGATTATGTGGTTTTTTAAATCTATGTCATATGCCAATGTTATTCCATCATGACTCATGTTCTTTGATTCCATTATTAATTTTTTAATATAAACTGTGAATCTTTATTACATGAATCCATATAATGTTATTTGATATGGATGGTGTGATTTTCAAAATCTATACTCATTCTCTCATGCCCTTATATTCATGTTATGCTTATATACATCAATTCATTACCAATACTAATGATTTAAGATATCCCATTATTTGGTTTACTTTCCCCATGTTGTGAAGAAATGTATTATGTTTATTATATGAATTGATTTTTCTATTTATAAATATCATAGTGGGAGGTTATGTAGATTGCCTATGAAATATTTGGTTATGTTTCCTTGTTTCCAAGGACACTAAAATATTATGGTCCTCAGGTGCATGTTTCTTTAATGTACAGAACTTAATTGACAATCATCTATTGTGTATGTTTAATAAGCCTAGTTCATTCTATTTATATCATTTTTCATTTATGGAATATATCACATAATCTATATTTTATTTTGGAATATTATATAATTTCAATATGGTTTTTAGTATATCATTTTGTTACCATGATTCATGAGAATACAAGATAAAGACACTCATATGTTTGATATGCGACCATAAAGAGCTACATTATGATACAAATGTGATTACTGTTAGGTTTATTATGAGAAATTTTGTTACCTTATTTATATATTTTTTATTTTGAAATATTTATATGTTTAACCTATATTTAATTTTTTTAGATCATATTTGAATGAATTTATAGAGATTAACGTATTTCTTCACCATATGAATATTTAACAATACAAGATAATAAGTGTAAAACTTTTTTTACATGATATATTAGGAATGAATTATAATTATTTTTTGTATCTGTTTTAGTGATTAATACAAAGGAATACAAAACCATCTCTTATACTAAGACATGAAGTAAAAACTGATCATGACTTAGTGAATGGTTGAAATTGCACTGATGAAATAAAAAATATATCAAGTAACTATATTTTAATTTGTTCTTAATATTGATGGAAATTAATCCCCCAAAAATAATAAATGGATAACAAAAATTAAAATTTTCCTCTTATCATAATTTTTAATGATATCGATGTCCTTTTTCAGGCCCCTATGTTTTATGGATTTTTGGTCATTAATTATCAATGAATCATACAATTTATTTAGATCGACACTCTCTAACACTATCCATCAGTATTTGGGGATTATATTTATTATCTATGTCCATAATTTCACCTTCAACCAATGTCCTCATACGTGGAATCCTATTATGGATTCATCCAATTGATTTATGAATATCTATTTCTCTTTTGAAAGTGTATTTTTTATTACACCTCAATATCTTGAGGGTTACTATGGATGAATTTTTAAATGTTAAATCATTGATAAAAATGATGAATTTTTATGGAGAAATTCATATTAATAGGTGTATAATGTATCAACCAGAGATTTTGTGATGTTTTTTCAAATTAATTTCATCTTTTCAATATCTTATGTTACACACAACAATATGATTTTGTTTAATTAAAAGAAACATAGTGTTTAGATTTTTTTATATGCAACAATGAGATTAGACTATGTTACATGTGAAACTGAGTTTAGCTTATGTTAATCACAATATTGAGTGTAGATTTTGTCATACAATATACATATTTTATATTAGATTACAAGAAACATATTGTTTATCTCGTGTTCATGCAATATTGATATTAAAATAAACTCAAAATATGATTAAAATATTGTTATGAAAGTTATATATTATATTTTTTAATGTCATCTATGAATATGATTAAATAAATTATAAAAATACATTTCTTAAAAATTTATATAAATTGAATTATTTGTCGACAAATTAATTAAAAATAAAAATAAAATGTTTTTTGTAAAGACATTTTTATAAAAACAAAAACATGTTTGACCATAAGAAAAAAATTTAAAAATCAAAAAAAATTAATGAAAGGTAAATATTATATATCTATCGAATAGATTAAAATTATTCTTATATAATTTTAATAGAAGTGATTAAAATAAGTCTGATTTTACAATTAAAAGTTGTATTTTTCTAAAAAACAATTCTATCAACTCATTTGTGCACATATATTAAAACAATTTAGTTTATATGTTTTTGGAAAATATTTGGTTAAAATAAAATTTAATTTTTAAATAATAATTTAAGTATATCTTATAGTGAAAATTTTATAATTTTCTTAAATTAATAACTATTTTTTGAATAGTGAAAAATTCTTGAATCTTAATTGAAAAAATTCATTAATTTTTAAGGAAGAAAAGTATATATCAAAATAATTTTAATGTGAAAATCTTAAATTATATATATAATAATATGATATGTTTCATTATAATCAATTTCATGTTGAAATTGGTTATTAATGCTTTTTAAACCTTTGAATATTCTCTCTTAAAAACCCCAGTATTGTATCCCATATAACAGGTTAATTTTATGTTAATATTTTTCAATTATATTAATTGAATTTATAAAATAGATTCAATATTTTTTACCATTAAATATTTTTTTTCTAATAATTACAAAATAATTTTTCCAAAAATAAATAATGAGTAGAGTAATAATTATTTACCACAGTTTATATAAAACTGGACTGGGGGAAAAACAAGATAATAATAGTTAAAATATCTAAAAACATATAAAATTCATATTTTATGGAAATGTTTAATTATTATACATCCCTTGTTCTTTTATATGATATTTTGAATTCCACTATATTGGGGTGACCCATTTTATTTTTCATTCATTTGGGATATTTCCATGTTGTTTCTAAGTTGGTTTATTTCCCCTAGTAATAATAGTCCAGCAACACCATACACTTTTTAGAGCATTAATGAAATATATTTCAGAACAACCCCACTAAAATCCATCCCCATCATCAATATCAATATAAAATTGATATTATTACTCCAAAAAAATACCCACACTATGTTCTTTAATTGGAGATACAATGGAGATTCTTCTAAGTTATTGTAATTATCTTCACTATATAATGTATTTATATTTTTTATTTTTAAACCATTAATTATTTACCAAAATTTATAATATAATAAAACCATTATATCATATTTTCTTAAATTTTATTATGTTAATTTAATAAATTACAACCATTTCCACTTCCATTAAATTTATAATGATATCATCATTCTTAGGTGCAAAAGACTGCTGACTCACAAATTGATGTCAATCATTTTTATATTACCACCACACATGGAATGAAATAATAATGTACTTATTATTGATATAGAATATTACTTATATTATTATACTTCTAGAATTATTATATCACACATACCATTACACTATCCAATTTGATGGAATACGATAAGGTCACTCGTGTGTATGGTTGACTATCACCTATCAAAGCGATGAGATTTGATCATGAAATACATGTAATGAAATAAATATTATTTTAGTGAAAATATGTGATATATATTAAATAAATGTTTCAATTATTATTAAATATATTTTAATTTTTTTATTGAATCTATCAATTAAAATAGAAATGAAGCTCATATGTACGTAAGACCTACCGTCTCCAAGAATGATGAGTTTTATTTCCAAGCATAGAAGTTTATGGATTCATATAAATACATATATACTGATTACATGTAATATTTATATCTTGGTTATAACTAATGAGATTATGAAAACATGATCAATGTAACTGTAAAAAAATTACAAATCCAATCATACATGAAAAATAATGTAGTTGTTGTTTGAAACACATATTTATCCTAGAATTGTTAATAAAGGGGCAATATATAGTCAAAATTAAATCATATATTTTATGATATATATTAATAATTCTGTAAAATATTTATGATATACACATATTTAATATATTAGGTTTGTTAATGATTAAGATGCAATTTATGTTTTGAGGTAAGGGATTGATAGTCTCTCTTTTATTTCTGAGAGATCTATTAACATTGAACACTAAATTTCTGTTTTTGTTTTATATAATTCCATTATAAGATTTTATATTATGAAACATATTATTTTCATAATTTTTAATGTACTATTTTATGTTTTCCGTTATTTCTAAATATTATTCCAATGTTACCAAAACAATAAGGGATTTCTGTCATAATTTCATTTATCTGAGTGATATAATTGCCTTATACACTTAATTTATTTTATGTTGTGTATATAAATACCATTTGATATGAAATATAAATAATTTATTTACCATAATGATATATTTTCCTTAATTTAGTGGTATTCCATCTTAAGGTTTACATTTTTTTGTTAAAAACATGGTAATGATTTTATGTTATAATGTAAACAATTTTTAGAATTTTATGACTATATATTAGATGTTTAAATATTATGATACATCACTTAGGAGACTCATGAAATTTATTCCCCTCTAGTTAGGCCATTTGAATAAATGTTTTCCCTCTATATTACTCTCTTTTGTACTTATGAGTTTTTAAATAATTATAATGTCATGAAATTTATGAATAATTTTATTTAATTATATATAGTTATTTTGAGACCGAAAAATATGATGGTGTGTGATTTTGTGGCCCGAGTGCCCGGAATGATCCGTCGAAATTCTGTTAAACATTAAATAGCATGCATTAGTGTTTTTTTAGAAAAACTGGAATACTCTTAAATGGGTGCCCAGCTTAGAAATACGAGGGAACTGTTGCATTCAGGATAGATGGTTTACCCTTGGCGTGACTTAAGTATAGTAGGCGCATGAAACCGGTGAGAAAACCTAAAAATGGAATTATAGTAAATAGAATATTTAAATAAATTTATTTTACCTTTCCAATGCATATAACCCATTAAAAGTGACTCATATTAAAAAACTAAGACCACCGTTGAGCACATGAGGGTATGATTTCTTTAGGCAGATACTGACATTGGTCAGAAGTGGCCAACTATAGATGTTAGTTTTTTCCATAAATAAAATAATTAACAATTATTCTGTTGTTATAATCCTTAACATCTAAATGGAAACTCAGATTTAAAATCTCAGAGTATTGTTCATTTATTTTGAATGAGATTCCCTTAGGTAGAGCCTAACCTCAACCGATGCTAGTTGAGGGTGGTTGTTAATAATTTTCTAAACTTTCTTTGGGTACGTTTAGTAACGTGCTGGTGACATTTCTTATATTTTAAACCAGTGTTCGGATTAAAAATATGAGAGTAGCATTGAATCCACCATGTTGAGATTCATTTAAAGGAGGTTTCACTTCGACTACAATAGGTCTGGAGAAAAAGTTATATTTTGGACTTTTTAATATAATAATAAAATACCATTATTATTTTATTTAGTTCTTTCTTTTCTTCCAACAGACATACAGCAGTGTGGGACCAATGGCATGTAAAGCCATCATATGTCTTGCCCCTTCATATCCTATGTAACAACATTGTTAGAATTTGGGAAGGTTCCTATTAAATGAACCCTCATTAATTATATGAGCATTGCTCACCCTCCCCCACTCCTATTTATATGAAGCCTGAGGAGAGGTAATGGCAAGGCTTCACTAATTAATTAAGTGTTGATTATGTTCTGAGACACCATCCTTGGAGGATGGAGCCGGTTCTAGTAGGGAGAAAAGGGTGACACTGAATCATGAACTGAAGGATGATGTTTGAGTGGCAACGTTGGTGGTCTGTTGAGGGGATAACAAACATCAACACTTCCTTGATCGCGAGATCTCTCTATTGTTCAAAAGGTATGGATTTATTTGTGTTATAATTCCAATTGATTATTGAATCCTACCCTCTTTATATTAATCAAATAAGGAGGGCATGGGCCAAACGAACAAGGCCTAGACCCTCCGCACTTGTTGAAATTTTTGTGTGTTCATCATAATCATTACCTTCATGATGGAGAAGACCTGGGATGATAGTTGATGGTAGTGGTCGACATTATCCGACAACAATGGACGCGACACACCATTGCACACTGCAGGAGGTGTCTGTGGAACGATTCCATGACGGTCAGTGGAGTGGATGACACCGGCCGACCCTAAAGGTGATGTCGTGTGCCGTATCTCGTTTTCAGTTGAGAGGGGCCATAGCTTTTCTGCCACGCCGGTCGACCAGGGCCACCAGAATAGGCCATCCATGGGATGATGTGGCCCACCTTCTCGTACCACCAACGGAGGATGTCACGGCTTCGACACCGCAGTGGCCGGTCCCTCAGGGGGTCATGCGGTTGACCTGGGAGCACCGAAGGGTGATTCTGTTTCACCTTTAGAATAGGGGAAACCCCCTCGTGCCAGCCTGGCATACCCCACATCACCAGGCCACACCACCTACGGTCCACGCACCACAATTGGAAAATCCATGCGAGACCACCGGGATGGGCCTCCATGAGTTGGGTTAGTCAAGCACAAGGGCCCCTACCGGAGCCTAGTGGGCTGAGCCCACCACAGCCCCACCCTGCCTGGTCGGACTCGGACCCAACCAGGCCTAGTTCCACTTAATGGTCTATAAAATGAAATCTAGGCATCAATTTGACAAACCATCCATAGTGCTAGGACCCATGGAGCGAGATAGTCCTTTAGTTATACTCTACATGAGTTTTTGAGATAGTTGGATTATAACTAGGTGGGATCGTACCTGAATCCAATCGGGACCTTAGAACTAAAATGCTTATAACACACATAATGGGGGTCTGATTGACGAACTGTTTGTCACGTGGGGACCCTTATGAAATTGAAGTCCTTTAGGTTATGCTTTTGGGGAGCATAGTGGTAGTCGAGTAACGACCGATATCTCAAGAATAATATTCTACAGAACATGGGCCCATAGAGTGCAAGGAATCCTATTTCTAGTTGTAATGTGAAGAAAGAACATTGATTCAAAGTGGTCCAACATCTATTGATTAAGCGTGGGATAGAATATATCAGATGTTATGTGGGTCAGTGCTCAATGATCATTTGTGGGTCAGTGCATACTGATCTTTTCATTGTCAGATCATGTGTGGTTCAGTGCATACTGATCTTGTGTGGGTCAGTGAGGATTATTATCTATCGATTCGGTGTGGGTTAGCAGTAGTGCTTCTTAATAGAATAATATGATCTATCTTATGACTAATCATATGATCTTTTTTTACTTAAGTTATACTTGGTTTGAGTGGAGTCTTTACCTTCTTGGTGTTATCTTAATGGTGTTACCTATGTGGTACATCTATCTTCATGGTGTTACCTATGTGGTAGTTCTACCTTTGTGGCGTTATCTTCATGGTGTTACCTATGTGGTACTTCTATCATTGTGGTGTTACATCAGTGCTACTTTTACCTTCGTGGTGTTACATATGTGGTACTTTTATGTTCATGGTTTTACCTATGTGATATGTCTACCTCCATGGTGTTACCTTTGTGGTGTTACCTTCATGGTGTTACCATCATGGTGTTATCTTAGTGGTGTTACTTGAGTAGTACTTATACCTTTGTGGTGTTACCGTCGTGGTGTTATCCTAGGGGTTTTACCTGTGTGGCACTTCTATCTTCATGGTGTTGCCTATGTGGTAACTCTACCTTCGTGGTCTTACCTTTGTGGTGTTACAATTGTGGTTTTATCTTTATGGTGTTACCATTGTGGTATTCTTCCCTCATGTATGAGATGAATGTATCTTGATAACATAGGTATATGTATGGGAATATACCTAAGTAGAGTTGATGTCTATTGCTCCCTTCTTGAGTTGAAGGTCTAGATTTGTGGTTCTTACTTTTTGGAACAATGAGTGACCTATGGGGGTGTTGGGATCCCCACTGAGTATTGTTATACTGACCCCTACATTGGCTTTACGTGCACCTTTTTGTGGATCATCCAGACGATAGACAACACTGATCGAGGATGAGGGAGCCAGGATTGGATGGTGCTTGAAGGTGGACCATTTGGCATGATGTGTCACATGGACTACTATTTGTGAGTTGTACCTACCCTTCAAGTAGGATCTTCGGTGGACAATCCGTGAGTTTTTTTTCACATTTTAGTTTTTATTTTTACATTTCAGTTGTACATGAACTTTTAAATTGGGCTTGTATTTTGCCCTTTATATTCTTCATACTTTTACTACAACAGTATACATCGAGGTTACTTCTTGTTGTTTTTTTGGGCTATGTGTTTTTATAGGTTAAAAAGTAAATTCTTTCCTCTTTTAGGGATATGCATTTCTGGTGCTAGTCGCATGCCCCTGGCCTATGGAAGGTGGTCTTGGGGTAGTCATGGCATGGGCCCCAGGGGACAGTTTATGACTACATTGTACTAGAGGATTCAGTTCTACTGAAGAACTAGGACTCTTATCTTTTTAATGGAGAAATAGTGTTCAGTGTTTTGAGTGTAGTTTTGAGTTTGGGGATTCCAGTGTTGGTGCGACGACCGACGTATCAGTAAATTAATACCCTGAAATATGATTCCTGACTCGTTTCACGAAAACACTGATTGTGTGTGTTTTGGAAATGTTTTCCCACTTTTTCATTGGTAGCATCCCACCAGGTATTACTTTATGACCAAGGAACATCTGTTTTTAATTAGGATTCTACTACATATAAATCAACCTAGGATTCCAGAGAGAGTACAGGATGATGGCCCCCTAAGTGATGAGGCTCTGGTGCAGGGCCCTCTTACAATGTTGGCACCTTCAGGTGGTGTACTAGAAGCACCACCACCCATTGGGCAGCAGTTACCACCATCCACATTGGAAGATGGTGCACAAAGACTAAGCATGTTGCATGACTTCCAACATTAGAGGCCTCCCAGGATTCAAGGTGAGATGAATCCCCAGGATTCTGGGGACTGGATGGAGGTTGTGGCTAGAGTTTTATTCCTAGTTGGGACACCAGCAGATCGGATGGTGATACTAGATTCTAGACATTATCAGGGAATGACCATGAGGATGGTCCACATGGTGATGAGGCTTCAATACAGGGAATATTTCCTGAGGTGGTACCTTTAAATAGTGTTCCAGCGATATCATTGCATGTTTCTCAGTAGTTACAACCACTGATACCGATAGAGGACACACGTAGGCTTAGTGTGTTACACATGTTTCAGTATCACATACCCCTTAGGTTCGGAGGCAAGCCAGACTCACAGGAGGCCAAAGACTTTATTGATGAGGTTGTAGAGTTTCCATTTAGCAATAGAACCATTCGATCAGATGGATATCCTAATAAAGATCCTTCTATGTGGATTTGTAGGATGATAAAAGGGTTTAGATTACCCTGATCATACGAAGAGGTTACTTTAATGTGGAAAATATTGAGAACCTTTCTCAGTGAAGGGGGTCTCTTTCAATAATGAGATAATGGATGAGTGTTCCCTATAGCTTCTAAAACTTTTAAAGGATGAAATTTTGGTAGCTGGGTATTCATTAAGGCATCTTGACCATCCCAAGTACATGATGAGCGTAGTATGAGCAGTGGTTCAGGGATTGGACTTCCGAGCGAGGTGTGTTTAAGGACATCCATACCAACTCTTTTCCTCAAAACATTCCTACTTATGTTATGGTTCTATAGAGAACATTTATGGTTGAATGGTCATGGGATGAGCAGTTATATCAAGTTAATGTTTTCATTGGGATACCAGGAAACTCACGCTAGTATCTGAGACATAGGCAAGTAAAATGTTTTGGGGGGAGGAGGTGTTAGGTATAAATGAATCTATAGGGCTACAGACATGGATGAGGACCTAGGAGAACAGCATGAGGTGGTATACATTTTGAATTTTACAACCAACTCCCCAATGTGGCCCCCTCCAGGCTCATGGAGTTGGAGGACAAGGTAAGTGAGTAGATGCATGTGGTCAATGAGTGTTACCCAAGGGATCTAAGAATTATTAGAGGTACAGTCTATGCCTACTACTAGTTGTGTATTAATAGAAATTAAAATTAATCATTCCTTCTTTCCATTAATCTTTTTCGAGACCATGATTTTCTAGTAAATCCGCTCACATCACCCTTACGTATAGAAATAACTTTTGGAGGAGACATGAAAATCTCACATAGGCTGACAGAGTGATCTGACCCTTGAGATGAGATTTTCGGTTGAAACAACTTTGTGGAATCATCGAGGCTTTAAGATGTTATTTTTGGTGTGAAATGGATATCAACAGTTTATAATTAGATTGACTGTATTAGGAAAAAATATAGTTGTTTATCTACAATGTTGGATCGAGGTTTTATTTGGTTGGCAAAAAAGGAAAACCCAATAGCACATGATAAACTCATGAATGGGAGGGTGCTGCCGATCACTATTGGGTCAGCCATCCTTACCCTTGTGGTAGTAGAAGTTTTGATTTTTCAATTCCCAACAGGAGTAGCAGAGTGTGGGTATATATTTTCAAAAGATGCTTCCAGGATTAACACCCCCAAAGGGAGAGGGACTTCTGATTTAGCTGGGTACTCCCAGAGTTTAGATCCAGACTTTTCTAAGGTAGAGGCTACCTTTTCATCTTTGATGAAGAATGGGGAGCCCATTATGTGGATAGAGATGTTTCAGCAGAAATTTCAGGAGAAGAGATAGAGACTGATGATCTGAACAATGCTGCCTATGACCTGGTGTTGGTAGCACTGGTCTTTGCACTAAAGATGTGGAGACACTACCTGATGGTTGAACAATTTACTATTTACTCTGATCACAATAGTCTCTGGTATATCATTTCAAAGAAGAACCTAATCCTGAGACAACGACGATGGCTATATTTACTCCACTACTCTGAATTTGAGATAGTCTATACTCATGGGAAGGGGAACGTGGTAGTAGATGCACTCAACGAGTGGTCTCGTCTATAGTTGCTGAGTTAGGCATTAGAGAAACTAGTCTCACTATGAATATCCTTTGTAGAAAAAGATGAATCATCGTACATCCAGTCTATGAATGTCAGTCCACTAATTCATTAGCATGTTCAGGAGGAACAGCTTAGAGATGTTGACTGTGAGGCCCGACGTTCTTCGATATCCTTAGGACAGTCTCTTGAAGGATTTTATGAAGGTGGGGAGCACATATTCGTCTTCAGAGGAAGAACCATTGTACCAGTGATTCTTTGGGAGGGGATGGTGATAGATATCCATAAATTCTCATTAATAGTACATCCTAGAGTGGCGAAGATTTACCAGGACCTCTGGTGTAAGTACTGTTGGCCAGATATTAGGGAATGATTGGTAGATTTGTATCATGATGCCTCACTTTTCAGCAAGTGAAGACTACACAGATTTGGAAGAAGTATTATACCGATAGTATAAATAGATCCTTGGAGTTTGAGGAGGGAGACCATGTCTTTCTACGGGTCTCACTCTGATGAGGATTGTGGAGGTTTGGCTGGGGCAACAAGATTTATCTGAGATTCATCATACCTTTCTAGATTTTCAGCAGAGTGGGTGAGGTGGCTACCATCTATCTGTTCCCCCATAAATGCATCGAGTGAAAAAAATTCCATCTATCACAGCTGTGATGATGTGTGCATGATCCATCAAACATTATCAACAAGTGCGAGTTGGTCTTTGATGATGGGGTGACTTTTTCAAAGTTTCAGGTGGTGATAAAGGAACGACAGGAGCGAGGGCTTTGTGGATAGTCGATCCCTCTGGTGTGAGTTCGGTGGAAGCATGGGGACCTCTAGGATATCACATGGGAGTGGGACATTCATATTCATGCGTAGTACATTAATTTGTTTTATTTTCCGTTGTTTTGGATTTCAGGGACACAAATCTCTAAGGTGTGGAGAATGAAATGTCCCAAAATTTCTGTATAATATTTTGATTTATATAGAATTATTTTGAGATAGAGAAATATGACAGTGCATGATTCTGAGGCCCGGAGTGCCCAGAATGATTTTTTGAAGTTCTGTTAAACATTAAATAGTGTGCATGAGTGGTTTTCCTAAAAAAGTATAATAACTCTTAAATGGGTTCCCAGATCAGATGTATGAGGGCACAATTGAGTTCAGGATACAAGTTTACCCAAGGAGCGACTAATGTTTAGTATTCATTGTACTCTGGTGAGAAAACACAAAATGGAAGATCCATAAATAATATAATTAAATAAAGTTATTTTATTTTTCAAATTTATATATCTCAAGAACGGGGACATGAATTAAAAATCCAAGACCATTGATGAACTCATCATGGTATGCTTTCTTTAGGAAGATACTAACATTGGCCAGCGTAGGTCAACTATGTAAGTTAGTTTTTGGCCATAAATAAAATTATTAATAATTATTTTATTGTTAAAATCCACAACATTTAAAGGGGAAATGAGATTGAATATCTGAGAGTACCATTGAGTTCGTTGGGGCATGTTTCCCTTAGGCAGAACCTAAACACAACCGTCACGGGTCTAGGGTGACTGTTAATAATTTTCTAAATTTTTTTCATGTATGTTCAGTAAAGGCGGGGGTGGCATTTCCTATCATTTGAATTGATGCTCGGATTAAAAATCCGAGGGCACTGTGGAATCTTCAATGTTGGGATTCTCATAATCGAGGATTCACATCAACCACAGTAGGTTTGGAGATAAAGTTTGATTGTGGAATTTTTAAAAGAATTATAAAATAACCTTGTTTTTTTATTTATTAATTTCTTTTATTCCAATGAATAAGTAGCTGTGTGGGAGCAACGGCGTGTCAATACATTAAATGTCTTGACACTTAAAATCCTATGTAACAATGTCATAATAATTTATGAAGTTTCTATATTAAATGAACCCTTATAAATTCTATGATCATTGCTCACCCTTTATCCTATATTATTTATATAAATCCTAGGGAGAGGTAGTTGCATAGCTTCATCATGCAACTAAGAGCTGATAAAGTGAATCAATTGCAATAATAGAAGACAAATCCAATTCTGGTGGGTGGTGATGGGTTACACCAAATCACGAACTGAAATACGGTGTTTGAGCGACAACGTTGAAGGCTTGTTGTGGGGACAAAGAACGTCGACACTTCCTTGATCATGGGAAATCTCAATCCTTCATGAATATGGATTTATTTTTGTTATAATTCCAATTGATTGTTGAATCCTACCCTCTTTCTCTCATGAATACATGGAGGGTGAAGACCAAACGAATAAGGCCCCGACCCTCTACCCTTGTTGAAATTTTTATGTATTCATTGAAAACATTACTTATGGGATGGAAAAGACCCTAGACAATAGTTGATGGAGGGGGCTGACACCGGATTACTGCGATTGAGGTAGAGTGCTGTCATGCACCGCATGAGGAGGTCGTGGCGGTTAGTAGAGCAGCAGACACCGGTCGGTTGTGGAGGTGACGTGGCGTGCTATCATGCACCGTTGGCGGAGAGGGTCCACAACTTTTCATCCACGGTGGTCTAGCAGGGCGGCCTGCACCAGCCAGCCGTGGGAGGATGAGGTGTGCCATCATGTGCCAATGATGGAAGAAAGCCACAGCTCCGAATTCGGGTTAGTGGGACCCACAGTGGGTCCTGCGGGTTACCTGACAGCGCTAAAGGGCTCTGCTGCTTTTCCGTCCATAAAGGCTAAACACCCTTAGCCAGCCTGGCGGACCCCACATCATCCGGTCACACCAAATGTGGGCGAAGCCGCACCATGTTCTGGGTCGTGTGAGCCTAGCGAGTCACACCTCTGCAAGCCAGGATGCGTCAGCCCAGTGGGCCTCATCTCCATGGGTCAGGTAGTGCAGGGCAGGACAAGCAGGACCGCGGCCTAGCGCATCGAACCATCTGAGGCCCTGTGGGTTGAGGCTTCCCTGGCCCATCCCATCTAGGTTAGACCCGGACGGAGTCTGGGTGACCCGAACTGGGTCGGGTCAGCCAGCGTCGGTTGGGTCGGTTCGTTTCGACCCGGTCCGACCAGACCCGAATCCCACCCATCCCAGTTACTCTTAAAGGTCCATAACATGAAATCCGAGCTTATGTTTGATAAACAGTATGCAGCACTAGGATCCATGAAGACATACGATTCTTTTGGTATAATCCAATTCAATTTTGCAGATAGTTGGAGTATGGCTGGGTTGGATCGAATCCAAATCCTACCGGGCTCTCAGAACTAAAATGCTTATAACTCACCGATTGGGCGTTTGATTGACGCACCGTCTGTCACATTTGAACACTATCAAAATTGAAGTACTATGGTATACTATTATGTGGGGCTTAGTGGTGGTCGAGGTATTCCTGATATCTCGAGGGGTAGATTCTACGGAGCTCGAGCGAACTGAGTGTGAGGAATCATATGGTAGGCTATAACCTGAAGAAATAGCATCAATCCTATGTGGGTCAACATCAATAAATCTTGTGTGGGTCAGCATCTATAAGATCCTATGCGGGTCAGAACTCAGTGAACCTATGTGGTTAAGTGCATATCGATCCTGTGTGGGTCAGATCGTATGTGGGTCAGCGCAAACTGATCCTGTGTGGGTCAGATCCCGTGTGGGTCTGTGTGGGTTATTATCTATCGATCTTGTGGGGGTCAGTAGTAGTTCTTTATAATATAATAAGTTGATATAGCATACGACTAATCATTTGTACTTCTATACATAAGTTATACTTGGTGTGAGATGAGTCTATAACTTCATGGAGTTATCTTCGTGGTCCTTCTATCTTCCTTATGTTACCTCTATGTTACTTCTACATTCGTGGTGTTATCTAATTGGTGTTACCAATTTGGTACTTCAATCTTCGTGTTGTTACCTATGTGTTACTTCTACCTTCATGGTGTTATCTTCGTGGTGTTACATCTATGGCACTTCAAGCTTAGTGGTTTTACCTAGGAGGTACTTCTACCTTCATGGTGTTAACATCGTGGTGTTACTATCGTGGTGTTATCTTAGTGGTGTTACCTGTGTGGTACTTCTACCTTTGTGGTTTGACCTATGTGGTACTCCTACCTTCTTGGAGTTACCTTTGTGATGTTACCTTCATGGTGTTATCTTCATGGTGTTACCTTTTTTTAATTCTTCAATCATGTATGAGATGAGTATATCTTGATAACATAGGTATATGTATGGGAATATACCTAAGTAGGTTTGATGTCTGTCGCTTTGTGCTTGAGATGGAGGTCTATCTTTCTTCTTTTTTCATTTTGGAACTCTAGGAGACTTATGGGGGTCTTAAGGTCCCTATTGAGTACCGTTATACTCACCCTTGCACAGGCTACACCTACACCTTGTTGTGTCTTGTGTATATGATTGACAGGATTGATCGAGGCTGATGGAGATAGGACTGGACAACGCTCGGGGTGGACCATTTGCCGTGATGTGACACATGGACTACTGATTGTGATATGTACCTACTCATCAGGTATAATCCTCGGTGGACGCTCCTGGAGTTGTTTTTCACTTTTCATTTCTATTTTTTACTTTTTAGTTCTACTTTTACATTTCATTTGCGCTTGTATTCTATACCTTTACTTTCTGCACACATTTTCGGTAGCTTTTTACATCGAGGTAACTTCTTATTGTGTTCTGGGACTATGTGTTTTTATCGGTTATAAAATAAATACCTTCCCATTTTAGGGAAACGACTTTCCAGTGCTAGTCACTTTCCCCTGGCCTAAGGATGGTGGGCTTGGGATAAGCACGACACAGTCCCTGGGGGACTGGTTATAACAAGAATATTTTTATAGAAAATCATCTTTTTAGTCAAAAATCATTTTATTCCTCTAAGACAACGTTTTCTGAAAATATTTTCAAAAATGTTATTGAAATTTAGTTGAAATTATTTTTAGAGACATTTTTACTCATTTATGAATTTTTTAAAAATGATTATAATGGAATATTATTGTAATTTATGAAAACAAATTCCCATTTGGAAATTACAAAAAATGTGAAATGAATCATTGTTTTAGTATGTATAGTATGAATGAATATTCCCATTGTCATGAAAACTATTATTTTTCAATCTTTGTTTATAAATTTTCAATGATATTTTCAAATAATAATATATTAAATTTTTTTATTTTAAAAAATTTATCTTCTAATAGGAAAGGATATTTTCCTTACGAAATGCTTAAATTATTTTTAAAACATCCATCAGATGAAATGAAGGTTATTTTAAATTAAATGGTTTTCCAATTTTTTTATGAATTTTTTGGAAGGTGAATTTCATGGAAATGTTATCTTTCTCAAGAAACATGCCATGTGATTTATCATTAAAAATAATTCTCAATATAATATGATACTATTTAATGTTACTTATGGATTTCTGGGGATATGAACAAAGGATACCAATAATATTATTTATAGGAACAACTTATAGTTTTAATTTCCTGATATTTATTAAGCCTGATTCTCTTCAACATGTTATTACATAATAAAATTTTTATGAAACTCGCTTCATTATCCCTGGGGAATGTTATATTTATTTGATGAAATTTTTATAAATCACATTTCATGTCAAGGGTTATAAAATAATGAATGATTAATATAACACCGCAAAATTTCATAGTATGTTATTTTCTCTAAAATAATTCAATAGCTTGCGCTACACGCAACACCGAGTTCGAAGGCACCGTGACATACCAAACAAGAAATTAAAAATGAATTTATGAATAGTGTTAATTGAATTTTTTATTTTATATATTATATATAACTTTAGAAACCATATAATGTGTTTATTGGAAATAATATAAGATATCATTCATTTTTTCAGATAAAAGAATAATTTTTCCAAAAATGAAATTTTACAACCGATTAATGGAAAACCCTTTTTAAAACCAATATTTGACACTTTTATATATTCAATTTAATGAAATTAATTTTATTTAGAATTGGGACATAAAAATTTATTTTGGATAAATTTTTGGTACTTTTCTTATAACTTTCATATTTTGATGAATATGGGAAAAAATTTAATTGAAAACAACTTTTATAATCTAAATAATTTATAGTGTTAAATTATGAATTTGAATGGTTTTAAAGTATAATTATATTCTATTTTTATCATTTAATTCAATATAGGTCATTATAGGTAATTTCACATTTAAATTTGTCATTAACACATGCCAATCTTGTGATGGTTTTTACTTTTTAAAAACATGCTTTTTGGTTTTGACAAAAGGAATTAATTTTAAATTTATTGATGAATCTTATATGTTTTAAATTTTTTAAAACTTAATTCATTTTTTATTTCGGAATATCTAAATTAGCTTATGGTAATGTTTTGGTATTTTTCTGAAAACATTCAATTTTTAATGACTAGTGAATAACACTAAGTTATACATTAAAACCAACTTTTTATTTAAATAATTATTTATTTTATGTAAAAAATATATATATAATATGTATATAAGTTTAATGTAATTCATTAGAGTCATTTTCTAATAAAATTTGTTGTATAAAATTTTATTGAACTTTTTACCGTCTTTTACCCACATTCTAGGAGCATTTACAAATTTTCATAAAACATAATTTTACAATTTCTATGAGTTGAATTTCAAATATCCGAGAGACACGGTTCACATTAGTAAGTAAAATGTGGTTCAATAAGATGAAAATAAGTTTTGTCAGATAGTATCTTTTGACTTTTATTTACCACAGTTTAAAGTAAATAGGGTAATTAAGGGTTCAAATGATATTATAATTACCCTAAAACATTTTCTAATTATATTGAATAATTTTAATTATTCAAAATAGAAACTTAGGAATAAAATAGGATCCTTTTGGTCCAGTTGTATTAGATTAGGACATTTATTATTATTTTATTTAAAGAAGAGTTAAAAGTGTTAATGTCCAAAATTAATAACTCACCCATTTTTAATATAAGGTTATACATAAGATAAATTATACTAAAAATATTAATTAGAAAGCTAAAACGATTTCCTAGATAATTATATTTTTTATATAATTTTTTTAAATTATATAATTTAATTTATTTATAACACAATGATGATACAGTAATTACTTTAGTAATGATATATTAAAACAATTGATATTATATATATAGAAATAAATCTAAATTGAGACTTATGATTAATAAATATAGTTTTATAGGTTAATATGACATGTTAGGGTTGATTAAATAAATTTTATTCGAAGTGATAATGTTTTTATGGCTTTTATAAAAATCAAATACTAAATAGTGTAAAATTGACATAATTGAGTTTTTAAAACAAATAATACATTATTAAATTATATAAGATTCCTAAATATCTACAATTCGGCCAAAGGACTTAGATAAGGTTATATATATTAATAATGAACCACTTGGGGTTCCCTTATCTTGTTATAGTACATTTATTAACCTTATAATATAAAAAATCAAAAATACATGGTAAATATCAAACTATTTATCTATGAGTTAAATATAATAGATATGGTTAATATGATGATATAAACCTGTCTAAAACCAATTAGGTGAGATTTTTTCGACCCAACCCCATTTTATCCTCGAAACTAAATCATTTTCAGCCTTTAAAAACCGAAAATTATTTTATTATACATTAATATTTCATGTTTTTTCAAAAGTGACCCTCACATCTCTTATAAAATGGTACATCCCCTTCTCATTATTTAACACACACCAAAGCCATTTGGATCATCCCAACCCTTCCCATATATCCTCCCAACTTTCCTCCCTTCATCCTAGAGTCATTCTGTTGTTCATAAAGCAATTGTATGGAGCCATTTTTATCAAATCAAATGGAAGAACCCAAAAAAATGTAAATATTTCATCACCTCTTTCAAGTTCTTTTTCATCTTCAACATCCTATATCATTTTTGTATCAATTCTAAAATATTAACTCTAGTAATTTATATATACATTTATATATTATAAAAATGGTACAACCATATTTATTATTCTATCCATAAAATGAATGACAAAGTCATCATACGTGCGTACATATGGCTTACCGACAACACGTCAGGGTGTAATTTGTTATTAAAACACTTAATTATTTGGATGAGTATAATAATGAATATAAATAATTTAAATAATAAATATAAAATGTTAATTATTCAATATATATTATTTACCATCCAATTACATATGATTTCACCATCAATATAATGATATTGTCGCTTGTGCGTACGTAGGGACTATCGTCCCGACGAAGGCAATGAGATTTATTTCACATCATAATCATTCAAGAATAATTATCATTTTATGATTAAAAATAATGTTTATGAACATAATATAAATTTATATATGAAGAAAATAAATCATATCCATAACAATTATGGCTTACGTAACCAATCATATAAAGGAAATCAGATAAGTTAACACCCGAAATGATGATACTACTAAAATATTACTTACAAAGTAGTATTAGAGGATCTTATATGATATCATATTTATGTATATAGTTATTTTATTATTTAATAACAATGATTTAACTATTATATAGGTCTTTAACATACCCTCAACCAATGACATTTACAATGTAAGGGGTTTCTTATGTCACTTTTTATTCTGTGATATTTCCATTATTTTCCACTTATTTGTTGCATATGATGTATGGTGTACTGCCATTTGATATATATTATCATGATTCTATTTATATTCATGGTATTCTATGATTAATTTGGGGGTTATTAAATTTTGGTCATAATACTCAATTGATAACAACATGATATAGGGTTTTCCTCTCACTTCTTATTTTTGTGAGATTCATGCTATATTACCACTATTTACTATTGTGTGGTGTATGTACTACCCATTATTCTACTTCTTATGTAATATAATTTAATTTTTTGTTATTTTGATATTCATTTTATGATCCTTCTTTCATGGGGTGTATGTTTCATTTGTCACCAAATCGTAAAGGGAATTTCTAATTTTAATTTCCAATCATTGGGTTTTATGCAAACTTCAATGATTATTTTACACCATGATTATGTGTGAAATAACTATTTATTTATGTAGTAATTTACACTCCACTTTGTGTGGTTATTATTTTGATACACATTATCACTCCATTGAAAAATTCCCAAGTCATTGATATGAACTTGATAAGAGTAATCTAAACACAATTTTCATTTATTGAGTTAAACAACATAGTCATTAGTGTTGTTGTTACAAGAATATGTGGGAATGTCCTTTGACTTTTTTATACTAAATATTCAATCAAATTTAGTGTATTTATATTTTTCACACATTATTATTTCATTTATTTGTCCTGAACCTAAATATACAGTCTCTAGAAGGAATTTCATCTCAACTTACATTCCATTGAGACTTCTTTGATGTTTTGCGCCAAATCACTTTTATTTGTTGTATATACTGTTCTTCGACATAAAATATCATGATTCCCTTTATTCTCATGATATTATTCAGTTTTTGTTACCTCAATTATTTGTATTCAAGTGTCTCTCATTGGGTTAGGAACTCTAACTAAAATATCATTTTAAATGTTTTAAATTTTTATTCTTCTAAATCTTTGTCTTTAATATCCATTAATAAAAATGGTTTTAATGATTTATTTATATGTAAATTAATGTTATAAAATTAAAATTCCTTATAAATGTCTCAATGTGGTATGGGAAAATTTGATTCAAAAATATTTTTTAAACCGCTTCTTGGTAAATATTGATACTTTATAATGTTTTCATAAAAAAGGGAAATTTCCATCGAAGATTTTTACTGGTCATTTTAAATTATATCATCATTATTTACTGGATATTACTCATAATCAAGATTGATTTATTATGATACAAATAATCTATACTATATTGAAGGTTTTGAGATATGTTTTACTATGGATGTGTTATTTTTATATTATTCATGGTTTATGGATAAAGTATTGACATTTGGTATGCTAGTTTTTATATTAATGTTTATGTTAGGATTAAACCTTTTCATGTGAGTAATAAATTGGACTTACTAAGTGACAGTGGGAGCCCGCTATAGCTCCTCGATGCATAGGTAGGTCTCATGAGACAAACTACTTTCTTGGAACAAGGCGTTGTCAAAATAGTATTTGTAGTCTCGGCACAAGGCCTTTACTATGTGGTTATGAAGTCTAAAATTATGCATTCCCTAATTATAAAATTGGTTGTTGATATTGCATGTGATTATTCGAACAGTAGAATATCCAAGTGAATAATTAAAATGTATTATTTGATTTATCTTTTTCACATTATGATGAAGTTTAATTTTAAGAGGATTGGGTTCTAGTATTATACATTTCCTTAAATATTTATTCTTATTTATGAAAATTTCTATTATATTATTATCCTTACAAATAATTTGATCTCACCAATTTCTTATGTTTTATTTTTCCTATGATGCAATGAAGTATATTACAATTAACCAGACGGAATAGGCTATTGGATATAAGAGTTTTCAAAGGAGACATAATGTTTTTTTTATTTCATGATGTAATGTAATACATATGTATGTATCTAGTACTTCCAAGGATACTAAATTGATCGCCTTTCGGGACATAATTCCTTATATCATGACAATGCTATGTTATAATGCACCGATTTTGGGTAACTGGGGTCGTGGAATTATTTTTGGTATCATAGGAAGTTTAGTAATAACCTTGGAAGCTAGATTTCTAAAAAACTATGAATATAAAACACTACCCTAAGATAGACATTGAGGATTAGTATAGAAGAACATCAAATTTTTTTATAATGTTAATATTATTTGGGTTTTCTATGTAATACATCTATGTCTGGATATGAGCAGGTAGAAGTGGCTCTAGCACAAATGTACCTAGGAGTGAAAATTCCATCAAGGAGTTTCAGGATTGACTTGGGGTATCCTTGTACATGAAAATGTGCCTTGCTTCACTCTTCATTACAACACTCCTAGGGAATATTCTTAAGATAATTCACATTTTCATTAAAAACTATTTTGAAGGATTTTAATATTTTATGATAATAAATAACCTTGGTTAATTATAAGGTGTTTTAGATTGAAAATAATGTTTATTTATATTCTTTAATGGATTTTATGACTCACACTATTCTTTCTTGTGTTAGTCAATGGCTGGATTCCAAGGATGTCATAGTAACATTGAACATGATATACATGGTAGGTACAGTGGTTGAAATGTGAAACAAAATGGAATCTTGATATGTGTAAAAGATATCATGTTCCTGCTGAATTAGTTTTCCGAAAATATGATAAGCAACATATATATTAGCCAACTCCCGGACTAAATAAAGAAGAGAAAGGTGGTGAATTATAAGAGCTCCAGTATTGGAGACCATGTAAAAAAGAAATCTCAATTTCCATCATGTTGGAAACGTGGAAGGAGAAACCTAGGGAAGTGTCTCAAGGGAACAGAGAAAAGTTTTATGTGTGAGAATGAATGACCTAAAGCAATGAATTACTGAGGGAAAAATGATGAGTACTATGGAAGAAAATAAAAATGATCACAAGAATACATTTATAGTCATTTATAGTAAATTTAGGGGACCTGGGCATTACCTGAGTGAATTCCATATTCTATTGGATAACCTATTGGTCATGGAGTAACCTATGTGAAGATTAATGGATTGTGAAATGTTTTGAAGTATTAATTCTCTTTGTAGATAGGATTACATTGGATGAGTTTTCTCTTGTATGTGTAAACTTGTAGTTTGTTATGTGAAAATGCTATTTTAGGAAGAATTACATTTTCTAATGTTTGTAATTTTATAAATAACCATTTGTGTATATATGATCCTTGAATTTTAGGCAATTACAAGATATTAATTTTTAGTATGAAAATGTGAGGATTGAGATAACATTTGCGGTGAAGTTATGTTATGGTTATTTTGAGGAATTTATCTCATTTTTGGAATGCTATAATATATAGATTTTGAAAAAATTACAACATGAAGATATTGCGAAAACCCGTCACGTTAGAAAAAACTGCGGGAATCAAACCCACACCCAGAGTGCGATTGGGATTTGTCACCTACCACTAGACTACACTAAGTCCCTATTTTGTGTGACTAATTTTTTTTGTTAAATGATTTTATTGATTAATAATATGTTTATTTTGGATCTTATGTCTTATCAAATGGATATCCCTAGTATAGGAAAATGACTTAGTGATTAAGCGATAAATGTTATTTTGGAATATGTTCACTTTGTTGGAAACACTATATGCCTAAGGAAAATAGAATACTATAGTATTTCATTTGAAGAGTAATGGTGGATTTTTATCTATGTTTTATTGTGGAATTATAGTGATTCGGGTTATTTATTGAAATAATTAACCTATCATAGAGAATATGTTATTAGTTTAATTAATTTTAAGTATTTGACATTAATAGTAGTCGATGTTATTTATATATACAATTTGATATGGAAGACTGTGTAATCAAATTATTCTAGGTTTTGGGTTTCAATATTAGTTTGGATTATATTGAAGGTTTTTAATGACAACTTTTTGTTGAATGGTATTTATTGAACTTTTTGTATTGTTGGATTAATTTTAGAAAATTTTATTTGTATTTATTTCTCTGAAGGATTATCCTTTTTAGAGATCATATGAGCTAGTACTAACCATTTTGGACTTGGTTAATATCTAAAGACATGATAAATATATATTTTATCCTTTGTGGATTATGTGATTCCATAGAAGTAGATTCTAGCACTTCAGGTGGGACCAAGTCATCTTGAATTATCATCATTACAAATAAAAAGTTGAGTTAGTGGTAGAAATTTTTTAATGGATGAAACTCTACTTAAAATGTAAGTATATCTCTTTATATTCTTAGTCAATTGCATAAATAAATTTCTCTACATTATGAAATGAAGTTTGAAACAAAAAATGTTGTCAATTTAATTTTTCTTCTGGGAAACTTATGATTGTTTATCCCAACACATTTTTGTGGTTTTAATGTTGTTAAATTTCTAGTGATTATGTTTTCTATCACTATCCATCATAACATTACACTTATTTTATCTTCCATAACCATGTTTTCCAACATGATATCCTAGTATGGGTTATCTCATGTTACCATTGTACTTCTATTTATTTCTTTTATAGTGATAGTTTTATTGAATCTTTTTTCCATGAGGGACATTCAATGAAGTTACAAAGACCAATTTTACAATATTAAGGAAGAAATTTCAAAAATGGTGGAAAAATGTAACACCCCAAGATTTCATACAAAGTTATTTTATTTAAAGTAATTCAATAGCGTGTGCTACACGTTACACCAAGTTCGAGTGCACCATGACCTACCAAACTAGTCATTCAAAAAGTGGTTATGAATAGTATTAACTAAATTTTAAATTTTAAATATTCCATATAATTTTAGAATCCATATTATTTTATTAGAAGACATAATATAATAACAAATTTATTTTTTCATATAAAAGAATTATTTTTCAAAAAAAGAAAATTTACCTCCATTTAATGGAAAAACCTTTTTAAAACCAATATTTGACACTTTTTTATATTCAATTTAATGAAATTAAAATTTCAATAGAATTGGGAAATAAAAATTTATTTTGGATAAATGTTTTGTATTTTTTTGATAACATTCATATTTTGATGAATACTGAAAAATACCAAATTTTAATTGAAAAAAAAATTATTAATCAAAATAATAAATAGTGTTAAATTATGAATTTTAATGGTTTGGAAGTATAATTAGATTATACATTTATCTTATAATACAATGTAGGTCATTGTATGTAATTTCACATTTAAATTTGACATAATAACATGTCAATCTTTTAATAGTTTTTTCTTTTTAAAAACAGTATTTTTGTTTTGACAATAGGAATTAACATTAAACTTATTAATGAAACTTATATTTTTTAAATTTGAAAATATATAATTTTTTTTTAAATAATTATATTAAAATTATATAAGGGTAATGTTTTGGTATTTTTCTGAAAACATTGATTTTCTGATGAATAGTGAAAAACACTATGTTATAATTTTAAAACAACTTTTTATTTAAATAATTATATATTTTAATTAAATTTGGTTTAATTAAAAAATATATATATAATAAATATATCTGTTAAATATAATTCATTGGAGTCATATTATAATAAAATTAGATGTATAAAATTTTATGGAACTTTTTACCATCTTTTACCCACCATCTATGATAATTTACAAATTTTCTTAAAACATAATTTTAAAATTTATGTGAGTTGATTTTCAAAAATCTAAGAGACACAGTTGGAATCAATGAGTAAAATTTTTTTCAATAGGATTACAATAATTTTTGGTGATAGTAATTTTTGACTTTTATTTACCACGGTTAAATGTAAATAGAGTATTTAAGGGTAAAAATGATATTATAATTAACCAAACGCAAGTCTTAATTCTATTGGATCTGTATAATTTGACCAAACAAAACATTAACAAAATATGTTACTTTTGGTCAAAATGGATTAGATTATAAAATTTATTATTAATTTATTTAATAAAGAGTTAAAATTGTTTAATTCATTGTTTAATAACTAAATAATTTTTAATATAGGGTTATACATAAGATAAATTCTAATATAAATATTAATTAGAAAGATAAAACGATTTCCTACATAATAGTATTTTATTTAAAAAATTTAAACATTATATAATATAATTTATATAAGACACAATGATGATACAATAATTACCTAATTAATGAATTATTAAAATAATTTATATTATAAATTTCAAAATAAATTTTAATTGAGAAATATGCTGAATTAAACTAATTTTTTATGTTAATATGACATGTTAGGGTTAATTAAATAAATTTTTTCTATGTTATAATGTATTTATGGCTTTCAAAAAAATCAAATACTAAATAGTGTCAAATTTGACAAAATTGAGTTTTTAAAACAAAAAAATATTATTAATTGATATAATATTCCATAGAAACTATGGTTCGACCAAATGACTTATAAAAGGTTATATATTTTAATAAATAACCCCTTAGAGTTATCTTGTCTTGTTATAGTATTCTTATTAACCATATAACATAAAAATACTAAGAGACCTGGTAAATGTCAAACTATTTAATTAAGAGTTAAATAATTACCATAAATTTAATATGGTGAAATAAACATGTCTAAAACCTATTGGTTGAGTGTTTTTCGACCCATACACACCTTATCGTATAAATGAATCATTTTTATCCATTATAACCTGAATTTTGATTTATTATAAAATAATATTTCAAGCATTCCCTAAAGTGAACCTCACCTCTCTTATAAAAGTGTACTTCCCCTTCACGTAATTTCACACCTCCATAGCCATTTTCCTCAGCCAAAGCATACCAAAATAAGCTCCCATCTTTCTTACCTTATTCCTAGAGGGCTTAATTTGGTCATAATTCCAACCTTTGGAGCCCTTTTGATCAAATAAAAAGGAAGAACCCAAAGAAGAACTAATATTTCATCACCTCTTTCATGTTTTTTTCTTCTTCTACATACACTTTGTTTGTTGTTTCTATTATAAATTATAACTCAAGTATCATATATATAATGTGTTTTTATTACCATAATGGTAAAATAATATTTATTATTCTATCCATCATATGAATGACAAAGTTCCCATACGCTCATACGTACGACTTTCCTCTCCACGTCATGGTGTAGTTTGTTATTCAAACAATTCATTATTTGGATGGGTATAATAATCAGTGTAACTGATGTAAATAATAAATATAACATTTTACGGATTCTGTATATATGATATACCTTCCAATTAAAAACTATTTCACCATCAATAATATGATATTGTCACTCGTGCTTACGTATGGATTATCGTCTCCAAGAACGCGATTAGATTCATTCCCCATCTTAATCATTCAAGAATTGTTTTCATTTTATGATTAAAAATATTGTTTAAGAACTTAATATCATTCTGGATATGAATAAATACATCTTATCCACCTCAAAAATGGCTTACGTAACCAATCATATAAAGGAAAACAAATCATTTACCACCCAAAATGATGATATTACTAAAATATTACTAACAAAGAAATATTAGAGGATTATATGTGAAATAATTTTTATGTAAATAATTTTTTTATAATTTAATAAAAATTAGTTTACTCTTATACAGGAGGTTAACATAACTTTGACCATGGAAAAGTATAAGGTAATGGGTTTCTTATCTCACTTTTAATTCCATTAGATTTCCATTGTTCACCACATATTTATTTCAAGTGGTGTATTGTGTAATTACATTTGATATATATTATCATGATTATATTCATATTCATAGTATTTTGTGAATCATTTGGTTGTTATTAACTTCTGGACATACGACTCGATTGATTACAACATGGTAAGGGGTTTTCATCTCACATCTTATTTCTTTGAGATTCATGCTATATTACGATGATTTCCTTTTGTGTTGTGTATGTACTGCCCAGGACTTTATTCCTTATGTAATATAATTTAATTTATGGGTATTTACATCTTCATTTTATGACTCTTCTTTCATGGGGTGCATAATTTGTATATCACCAAATCGGTAAGGGATTTTCTAATTTCGATTTCCACAAAATGGGTTTTACGCAAACTTCATTGATTATTTTACTCCAAGATTATGTGTGAAATCACTATTTATTTATTTATGTAGTAATTTCCACTCTACTTTTTTGGTTACTCTTGTGATACACATAATCACTCCATTGTTAAATTCTCAAGTCATCGATATGCACATGATATTATCTCAATTTTCATTCATTGAGTTAAACATCGAAGTTATTGATGTTGTTGTTACAAGATTATGTCTGAATTTCCTATGATTGTTTACACTGAATATCCAATCATATTTAGTGTATTTATATTTTTCAATCATAATTATGTCATTGATTTATCATTAATTTAAAGATTCATTCTTTATTAGGGATTTTATCTCAACATTCATTCCATTGAGACCTCTTTGTTATTATGCTCCAATTCAGTTTATTTGGTGTAAATACTATACATTGACATAATATATGATGAATCCTTTTATTCACATGAAATTGTTAAGTTTGATTTCTTCAATTATTTGTATTCAAGCATCTCTCATTTGGTTAGGAACTCTAACTAAAATATCATTTTTAAATGTTTTAAAATTTTATTCTTCCAAATTATTCTCATTAATGTCCATGATTTAAAAATGGTTTTAAGGATTTATTTATATGGACATTAATGTTTTAAAATTAAAATTTCTTTTTAATTTTTCAATGTGGTATTGGACACTTTGATTTCAAAACTTTATTTTAAACAGCTACTTGATACATTGTGATACTTTTAAATGTTTTCATGAAAAAGGGATACTTCCATCCAATATTTTTAATGATCACTATCAACAATGTCAACAACCATTACAAGATATTATTATATCTTGAGGTTGATTTATAATGATAGAAATATTCCATACTTTATTAAAGGTTTTGTGATATGTTTGACCATGGGTGTGTAATTTTTATACCATTCATGGTTTATGGATAATGTATTGACATTTCGTATGTTAATTTTTATACAAATGTTTATATTATGTTTAAAAAATTTCATATGAGGAATTCATTGGACTGAGAATGTTATAGGAGAAGGCCAATATAGCACATCGATGTATCAATATGTCTCATTAGACAAACTAATATTTAGGCATAAGGCCTTGACAGAATCTTATTTGTAGTCTTGGCACAAGGCCTTGACTGTGTGGTTATGATGTTTGGGATTATTCATTCTATAATTATGAAATTTAATATTGATATTACATGTTATTATTATACTAGTAGAATACCCATGAGAATTAGTAAGTGGAATTATTTGATTTGTCTTTTCCATATTATGCTAATGTTTATGTTTAAAAGGCTTGTGTTCTAGACTTATACAATACCTTAAATGTGTATTATTAGTTATGACAGTTTCTGGTATATTGTTATCCTTATTGAGCATATGGTCTCTCCCATTTCTTATGTTTTATTTTTCCTGGGATAAAAATATGTATATTACGATTAACCGGTAAGAATTGGCTACGAGATATAAGAGTTTTCAAAGGAGACACAATGTTGTTTTTCTTATTTCATGATTTAATGTAAAACTAATGTATGTAGCTAGTACTTCTAGGGGTACTAAACATACTGGTCTTTCGCGACCTTATTCCTTGTATCATGCCAATGTTATGTAACAATGCACTGACTCAAGGTAACTTGGGTCAGGCCATTACAATTTATGTTATTGTGGAACACATATGTTTGATATTAATCATATGATTAGTGGGACTTATATATCCTTATAATTCATTAGGTATAGATTTATATATCATGATAAAACAATGTGAAACATTTCTATGGACATGGTACACTATAGGAAATAGGTGCTTCCCAGTCCAATATGGAAAAAATGTGTGTCTTGATCAATTATGGGTAATATGTGTGTCCCAATCTACAATGGGAAACATTTGACAAGTCCTAATATAATATGTTGATTGTCTTTGTAATTAAAATTGACATATAAAATGGTTTTCGATTTTTATAATGGTGCCACACTTTTTTTGAACGAGATGATAGTGCATGATTGATTTATGATGATTTATCACCCTCAATAGAAATTTATTTTGTAATGATATAGATTATATCCACAAATCATGATTATGATGTGATTATTGGGTATATACATTGTAACTTATAATCATGATCATATACACTTATACTAATCTTATTATCTCATATGATCATAGATTGATATATATAATTTTTACCCTCATTGATAATATGATATCACCTTTTCTTATGTTTCCTTTCATAGGTTATGATAAAGGGTCTAGGTAGGGTATTCCTAATAGGAGTGTTATATGAGAAGATATCTATGGGATATGTTAAAGATCATCCACCAAATTAGAATATTTTGTACATAGTCTACAATGGAACTAGAATAGTACAATCCTTAATCGTGTGTTTATGTTATTTATTTAATATTCATAAAAAATATGTAATATCTATGTATGAAAATCCATGCTTTTTATAATAAATTTGATTCATTACTGTATCAGAGTTTTTTATTCAATTTAGGTGTTATGTGCGAGAAAAAATAATTTTCATTATATTTAGTTCCAGAAAAATTATTTACAAAATTCAATGGCTGTTAAATTCTACCCCCTTAAAAATAATATCATTCATTTAATATTATTAGTAGGATTAAAACATGTGATGTTACTTTTTCATTTATTTATTCTTAGGGTTCCACATATATTCATCAAACATATGTTTTGTTATATAATTTTTACTATATGAGTCATCATTCATCATAGTAAATTATTCTATTGATCTATAATCTCACATGGTTATTCCTTATATGAGGGATCATGGTCTGGTGTCACAACTCTTGAGTTTAGAAACCGAGAATTTTCTAATATGTATTATCACAGACATGATAGATGAAGGTCATCATGTTATTTGGAGAGGTCTAGAGAGTGTGTTTTGTGATAATATTCTACCTCAAAATGATACGAAATATTAAAGGGACTAATATACCTTTTCATTAACATCCTTTTATTCCAAACTCTTATAAAAATCTTCAATGTGATATCTAGAGGATCAATTTTTCACTAACATTATCCTCCAGAAGTCAGTGATCATCATCTTCCTAACTCTTTTACACCATTTCTTGATTTCATATATTGTTGAATACTTTGGACCTTATGACTATTTTAATGGAAATTTATAGGTTCTCTCACCTTCTTCTCTCTATCATAATCCCATCAAGTTGGTGATCAACATTTTTTTCTTATAGGGACCATTATATATTACAATTATAATGATTACATTGAATATAATATTATATTAGTTCTCTAATAGGTGAAAGGGTTTTTACCAATTTCTGGGAAGTCCATTAATATATATCTTGACATATCCATGAGTGTTTAAATTTTAATTTTAATCTAAGCATTTCTTTGAGTGTTATTAGCAGTGACGATGTTTATCATTATATAAAATTCTTACCAATGAAATATATAGAATCCTGAGGAAATAAGTGGTTATATATTAAATTAAAAGTGAGTGGTACTCCATGAATATATCCCACCTTCTTCATGTATATCATAGAGATAAAATAAAGAAATAGATATTCTTTTATTGTAATTAAAATTTTCAATTTTATAAGGAATTAGAACACAAAAAAATTGATTTATGGCCTTCCAGTTCCTGTGGAGTAAACGATGATAACCATGGATATGTTTTACCATTTAATAAAGGTAAAGGTAATGGTTTCATCATACCATAAGAAATTTATTACATAATTATAACATACTTGAATACCAACGAATCACAATACTCAATCTATAGTCTCCATATTCTTGATATCCAAGAAGATGTTGTTCCTATTATCACTATACATCTTCGGACATCCTAGGAAAATTATGAAGGATGATATATGAAAATTATAAAAAGAACCATTTTATTTTTTTCATTTTATTAGATAAATATTTTGGTTAGAAACCTTATGAGTCCCTATTTTTCAATGCTAAAGCATGGAATACTCATAACCATATTTTATAGCCCCACCTCAAATTTCTATACTTTTATGATCATCATGTAAGTAGATAATTGACTTTTAACTTTTCAAGGATAGTAATTATCACATATTATTATGGATATAAGATTTATTATATGAAAATCCATGAGTATTAGTCCTTTTTTAATCATCATCTTAGTTATTATAGCATGACCGTTTCTACAATGAGTATCATCCACTTTATTTTCTTTTCCGAGATATTACTGTATTCAGTTGTCATAAAATTATTATAATTCCAACTATTCATTTTGGTGAATATTCAAATATTACTCGAGTAATATATATTTAAATCCCATATATAATTATATTTATATATTATACCTCTAACTATAATGATAATGTATCTAACTCACTAATGTAATGATAACAAATTATAACTAAAAATCATATATCGAGTATTTTTATCATAGGAGTTTAATTTTATTGGGTTATATGGACCTAAAGTAACACTATGATAATTAATACAACTCATTCCATTTAAATTAGTATCAAAATATATTTAAAACCCCTAACATCAATAGTGTAGGGTTTGTATATGTACAGTGATATAATACTCATTTTGTTTATTTTTTAATTCTTCACATACCTCTATCAAATATAAATTTAAATCCTTGTTTTTTAAAATGTATATTGTATTTCATATCAATGAAAAACTACCATCAAAGCACATGTTATATCCCATTATCCCAAGTAATCTTTGAGTATCAGTTATATTGGTCTGTCTAGTTCTTTTCTCGATAACTTCCACCATTAAATAATGTGTGGATGTTTTATTTTAATATGATTACCTGACCTAAAAATGAAAACTTTTACAACCAAAAATAACATTTTCTAAAATTACCATATAATTTCTCCAATCCTATAGTTATCCTTAAAATCCACAAATTATAATCAACTTCATCCATTCTCTTGAATACATAATAATGTTATCTATGATGTCAATCCAAAATTGATCATGGTTGTCTAGAAAGACCGTATTAACTAAACACATGAAGATTTTGGGATAATATATAAGAAAAAATGGAATAACAATAAATTCACAGAGACCATACATAATTTTTATGGATGTATTGGAAATATCTTCCCTTTTAATCCATAGTTTATGATATCTAAATTGATGTTCTATAAATAAAAAATATTGAGATCCCTTGATTTAAAAAAAAATCATTGATTTTTTTGTATTAGATACTTGTTATTGATCTTGATTTTATTAAACTCATGATAAAAAAATCCATTGTTCATTGAACCATCCTTATTTTAGAGAAACGTGACCAGTGGAATCCATGGGAAAGCACAAGAATATATACAAATCCATTCCAGAAAATAATATAGATGCTTTTGATATTATTCCAACTCAATAGGGCCATTCTATACAAACATATTCAGATAGGAATCTATCCCATTAAGAGTTTAATGATAAACTATAACTCATAATATGGGAAAAACAATGTATTTTAGCTAAAAATATATCAGTAAGTGTCAAGTGTCTAATTTTGACATCATCCATGATTAATTCAGATAGAAGTACATTGTAGGTACATATGATGATCCATGGAATTTAACATTCATTAAAGGGGAGTTCATGATCATCCATACATTAATAATAGACAAAAAATGACTCATGATTGGAAATTATATTTCATTAACCAAATAATATATATAATGTTTATTTAAAGGAACACAATCCAAAGATAATATTTTTTAAATTAAAGCATGGTAGTAATATCTAGATTCAAACAAAGACTCTTGATACATACATAAATGAAATATGTATTATATATCATCAGCACAATCATCATTCCACAATGGTTTTTCATATAAATTTAAATTTCCAATGATATAGGTGGTCAAAAAATATTCTATAAAAACATAAATAATAGAAAATATTGTGATGAACCATAATCAAATATGAAATTAAATTCTATAGTGTGAAAAATGAATATAAATATTCATATTAAATTATATTGATCCATAAATGTGGAAGTGATGTCATACACGATTTAATGATACCTTGGATTGGGAGGATTCTATGGATTATTATATTCATTATCTCAATGGTTTGGTCATTGAATATTTTAATTCATCAAATCAATTAAATTAAATAATTAACATGTGGGTGGAATATTATATGTGATTTTTCCTTACTCCACATAATTTAATAGTTCTCCTAAGCCCCTTGCAAAAAATAATTTTAATTGTGATTAATATCTCAATTTAAGAATCACATCTTGTTTCCTTGGTATCAATTACCAAGCTTCTTTATTGGAGATTTTTTACATATAGGATATTTAATGTTCATTCCCACATATCATATATCATCACGAAGTTCATGATTATCTACTTCCTTTTTCCTATATAAAAATATAATGTGAGTCTTTAATTTCCACCTCCATATTGAACTAAGATAGAATAATTTATTTTTTAAACCCAAAGTTTATTGTGGATATTAAAATTTGATGAATTGTATTGATTCCACTAAAGAATAAATCATGATAATTATCAGGATGAAAGACAATAAAGTTTAATTCCTTGAAATCATTAAAAAATTTGATTCATAATATTAAATGTCTGCATACTTCAATTGTTTCAAATAAAATATTTCTATATCCATTTATGTGATAATATTCTGAGGCAAAATCATTGTAAATTACTATTTATAGAAGTAATCTAATTACAAAGTGTATACATCTTTATTTTTCATTATATTGTTATTTATATTCAATCATTGATCAGCCTCACCATCTAGATGATAAATGGATAGGAAATCCTTAAAATGATCTGATAATTAGAGAATATAAAATAACTCTTATATCAAATTAATGAAATCCTAGAAAACAAATTTATTGGAATAGCCACTAATAGTGGTCAAACGTTATCAGATAAGATACTTAACTAGACGCTTCACCTTTATATGCGTGTTCTCTGATAACATGGGATAGTTTACTGAGAATCGCCTCAAGATTCTATACTCCTTCCACCATACAATTTGTTTTATCATTAAGAAAGTCATCACATTACCCAACACATAATCTTTTAACCTTTTACCTAAAACTTCTATCACATGGAGTGTACATTGGGTGTTTATTTCAAAACATTTAATGTATTCTAGAACAGTTTGGTAACCTCATATGAGGTTTGATATGTGGTTTTATTGTAATATGGTTTTATAACATTCCCTCAAAGTGACCTCTTTTATTAAAATTTTAATTGGATGGTAAGAATATTATAAAAAGGAAATATACTAACACAAAACTTATAGTTGTTAAAATATATAAATATATATTTTTAAATATAGGATACTTATTGAATATGAGCAAATATATTCTCCAACCATAACACAAATATATTCTCATGTTCATGATAATGGTTCATAAATAGAATTTTATCAACAAAACAAAATCTTTTAGGAGTGTCTATCTAGATAATAATTCATATGAAACCCGATAATGAAATAAATGATGATCATATTGACACTAACCCGAGGAATCCTAGAACCATAGTTGTAGGTCATATATGATAAACACATTCATTAATAACTATCTTTGAGTCAAAGAGATATAAACATATATTTATTTTAGAATATTTCCATATTTTAATCATTTCATCTAATAAGTAATTACACAATCCGAAAGATATATGTTCTTGTGTCCTTGGAAATCTCCTATATAAGCTACACCATTAGTGATAATATTTAATGTTTCCCTATATTTTTCCCACAATAGAATACCATAAAAATGAACTTATGTTATAATTCTTCTTATAAACATGGAAATGGAAACATAAGAAAAAGAAGAGTGTTAATGATCAATAAAGGGAAAACTCATCTATATTCAATCAAGGGAATGATTGTAAGAATATATAAAAAATAATAAAGGGGAAATTGTAATAATAAACTAAAAGAATAAAAATAATAGATTTTTATAATCCATGACATCAATACATGTAATGTTTAAATAAAAAAAACTATAATGTAATAAGAGTCTGAAAACATTAGGGAATAAACAACAACAATGAAGCGTAATCATATGCCTAACAATATGGAAGATCATTGAAAAGAAGCATAACATTAAACATTAACAATATCATACATGCAGATATAATAAAATAGTATAGAGGTAATGACTTCATGTTCCCCATTACAATGTATTGCATGAATCACTACATGATTCCCCTAATGGAATTGGAATCACTAATTGATTATTTTAAACATAATATAGAAGGAACTATTACATGATTCCAACAATATAATAGATCATTCATCAATTCTTAGTTCTCGCAATAATGAAATAATCCCTACCATATACTCATAAGCATTGTTGGTTATGCCTGACTATAAAATACACATAAAATAACGGAGTATGCATCACTTCTTGACAACCACTATGTTGAGATCATTAGTAATGGACTCATATTATTCTCTCATGATATAAAACTACATTAGAAATGTATTCAAGAGAATCACAGGGTTCCAAAACTCAAATAATAATCATCTATATATATTAACTAAATAAGAACATAAATACATTGATAATAAACATATCACATAAATAAGCTCTATATAAAAATAATTATTCAAGAAAAAAATTCCTAGAACATTCCATAATGAATTTAGAGATCAACGTTTGATGGTGGCAATAATGTATCAAATGTGTAACATATCCATCATAAATGTTATTGATATAGATAAAAAATAACATTTAATTTTCATTAGATAAATAAAATTCAAAAAATGAGAATACCACAATTATAGAAGTCATGGAAACAATTTATTAATGTTTTCAATAAAATTTTATATCTATGTTTCATAAAACATTAAAAAATCCTTTAAAACCAAAATCACATCTTTATTTAAAAAATATAATTGAATTACAATTTTAAAAAATCATTGAAAATACATAAACAACTCTGGGTGAAATATCCCTAAAAAATAAAGCCTTTAAAATTTCATTTAATATCATTAATTCAATTAAAAAAATTATTACACTTTCGAAAAAAAAAATACTAAAACATTTTATTTAAAAATGTATAAATATTTTAAATAAATTGGAAAAAATACATAACATGGAATGAAATATTCGTAATGAAAAACGCTCATACTATGATGGAGAACATAAAATAATTTTTTAAAAACAATTTTACTTTATTCATAAAGGATGAAGTTAAATTTTTTATTCAAAAATAACTATAAAAAATGTGATGTCACTATATCTGAATACATTATCTTTTAAGATGTATATTTTTTAAAAGATAATTTAAATGTATCTCAATGTATTTAGGGACAATGAGGAAAATAAATCATTAAAAATAATTAAATTCTCCATAATGAGATGCATTTTTAGGAAGGTATTCATGAAGATAATGTATTTTAAAATAAACATTCATTATACCTATAAATGTTGATAAAGTAAAAGGAAATAAAATATTATGGTGTAAGAAACCAATTATAGAAGAAAATAGTAATTAAGACATGTTTTAACTCAATAAAATTATATTTTAGTATTCATAAGTCCTTCTAGATTATGTAATAGTGTAACACCCTAAGCTTCCATGGTACACTTACTTTTTAAATAATTAAATAGCGTGTTATATAGTCAACACAGAGTTCAAGCACACCATGACCTATAAAAATAGAAATATAAACAGTTTTTATGAATATTATTAACAAAATATTAAATTTTATATACTTTTAACATTCATATTTGGTGTTTGATATACATATTATAGAGACAAATTCAATTTTTCAGATAAAAGAAGCATTTTTAAAAAAAATTACAGTTTTCCACCTTTTAAAGGAGAACCCTTTTTAAATCCAATATTTGACACTTTTATATATTAGAATTTGTGATATTAAATTATTATTTTTAATAGGGACTTAAAAATTTTGTTTGAATAAATTTTTGTTACTTTTCTGATAACATTCATATTTTAATGAATATTGAAAAAATAGTACATTTAAATTGAAAAAAACATTTTAAATAATATAATTTACAGTGTTAAATTATATATTTGATTGGTTTTAAAATATAATTACATCATATTTTTACCATTTAGTCCAATTTTGGTCACTATAATTAATTTCAAATTTTTATTAGACATAAACACATGTCAATATTTTGTTAGTTTGTAATTCTTAAAAACCCTCATTATGTTATTGACAAAAGGAATTAATTTTAAATTAATTTCTGAAATATATATTCATTTAATTTGAAAAAATATATTACATATTTTAAATCCAGAGGTATAAATTCTATAAATGGTTAACATTTATTTTTAGACATTATTAATAGTAACGTCAGTAAATATTTTATTTACCATTTCCAAAAAGTATACTGGTAAATAAAGGCAAAACAATATTATTATAATAATATTAAATTACTCTAACACATGTACAAACCATATTGGGTGATAAAGTTATGACCATAGTCATCCTTGGGTCAATTTTGTAACCCCATGGATCCACTTGTATGTGAAAATGAAACTTTATAAAAATTAATTTAATGATAAGAAAAATGTAACATAAACATATATCTCTTAATAAAACAATTTCTATATGGGGTTATAAAAGTGATATTTTCAACAATAAATCATCACTATAAATATAAAAATATTTCATACATCGTGATAGTTTGTTTATAATTTATAGACATAAAATAAATATATTTATGTATGACATAGTAATGATGCAATATTTTCTATATTAATGGACGAATAAAATAAATTATATTATAAATATTACAATAAATATAATTTGAATGTTTTTATACCATACAATAATTTTATAGGTGAATATAACATGTTAGGTTTGATTAAATGTATTGTTTCTAAAGTAATCATGTTTTTATGACTTTAACAAACACGAAATACTAAATAGTGTAAAACTTTACTTAAATGAGTATTTAAAACATATATTATATTATTAAATGACATAATATTCCTAAAAATATAATATTATACCAAAATACTTAAATAATGTTATAAATATCATTAATCAACCACTTGAAGTTTTATTGGAAAATTTTATTTCGATTATTAACCCTATAATATAAAAATACAAGAAGACATGGTACATGTTAAACTATTTAGCTAAGAGTTAAATCTAAAAAAAGGATAATATAGTGATCTAAAATTGTATAAACAATATTGGATGAGGGTATTTCGACCCATCCCCACCATATCATCGAAATAATGTTTTTTTAATTTTAAAAAACTGAAAATTATTTTGTAATAAATTTATATTTCAAGCTCTTCTAAATATATCCCTCACCTCTCTTATAATATGGTACTTCTTCTTCTCTAAAATTCACACCTCCAAATCCATTTGGCTCGGAAAAACACTACATAAATCTCATAAAAACTAGCCTTAATTAATCACATAGGATATAAATTTATCTGAAATCAAACATAAATATCACATTGGATCAAATTTAAAAGAAGCACCTACAGAAGAGGTAATTATTTCATATCCTCTTCCAAAGTTATGTTTTTCTTCCACTTACTCTTTCTTTTTTATTTCCATAACAAAATAAAAAACCATGTACCTTATACAGACGGTGGTGTTATTTTAAATATGGTAAAACTATATTCATTATTCTATCCATCCTTTGAAATAAGAAGTCCTCATACGAGCGTACGTACGGCTTACCATCTCCACGTCGTGGTGTAGATTGTTATTAAAAACAAAATTAATTGGATGGGTATAATAATGAGTGTAATTATGTAAATAAAAATAAAACATTTTAATGATTATTTATATATAATATACCATCCAATTACATATGATTTCACCCTCAATAGAATGATATTATCTCTAATGCGTACGTAGGGATTACCATCTCCATAACGTGTTGAAATTTATTTCAACATTCACCATTCAACGATGATTATAAAAATATATATTATAACTAAGTATGTTATATATGAAATAAAATTGCTAATAATATATATATATATACATATATATCATTCACATACTTCCATTTAATACAATATGAAAATTGAAACAACATTTAAGTGTACGTTCATCCTACTCTGTCCCTAAATGGTGTTTTCCATTTCATATATCTATCTATTATACATATTTTTATTTTAAATATACATGATACATTAATAATGTTTAATATTATGGAATAAATTAATTCATGATATAAGTGGTACGATCAAAAATAACAAGTTAAAACATATATGATAAAGATAATGATTATGACTTAAAATGTTTTTTTAACATGGAAATTAATTTTAAATGGGTAGTATAATGTAACAAATGAATCATGTAAGAAATCATAAATATGAATATGGTTTTGGTATAATATAATAACAAACTATGGTCATTATACAAGAGAATAAATGTACCCTTGACTAAAAGAATGTACTAGGTAATAGTTAATTCCTCAAACTCATTATTATCGGAGATAGTTTATGTGTATGTTTTTACTGGGATGTTATTATTATTCATGTCCATGTTTTATAAAAGTGTTTTCAAAAATATTATTTGAATGGAATATTTAACTAATAAATAATTTTAAATGTTTTAAATATTTATTCTTCTAAATAATTATTATCAATGTACATTTTTTCAAAATGGTTTTGAGAATTTATTTATATGGACAAGAATGTTTTAAAATGTAAATTCTTTTCAAAATAAACAAACTTGTATGTGAAATTTTGATTCCAAAATATCTTTTAAATTTATCCTTTTAAAAATTGTGCGACTTCTATATGATTTCATGAAAAATGGGAATTTCTCTTACAGTGTTTTACTAATCATTTTCAACTATATCAACATCTTTTACTGTATATTATTATTGATTGAGGATTGAGTTATTATAATACAATATTCTGTATTTTATTGAATGAGATATGATATTTTTTATTTTGGATGTGGTATTTTAATACCATTCATGGTTTATAGTTAAAGTATTGGGATTTTTTGTTATAGTTTTAATACAAATGATTATGTTATGATTCAATATTTTAATTTTAGGAATTCACTGGACTAAGTATGTGACGAGTGAGGACATCTATATCCCCTTGATGGATTGGTAGGTCTCATGAGACAAATTAGTGTCTTGGAACAAAGCGTTGACAAAATAAATTTTGTAGTCATTGCATGAGGGCTTGAATATGTGGTTATAATGTTCGGAATTATGCATTCCCTCATTATTAAATTAGTTTTTACTTGGTATTGTTCAGCTAGAAAAATATCCATGTGAATGTTTTTATGGTAATGTTGGATTTATTTTTATCCATATAATGTTTATGTTTAGGTTTAAAAGGCTTTTGTTTTTATTAAAAATCTAACCTTAATAGTTTAAAGCATTCTCTAAATTATTTACCCTAACTGCGCATCTGAGGTCACCCCTTTTTATGTTTTGTATTCCTAGGATTCCAAAAAGTGTATTATGATTGATATGCAATGATAATCTAGAGGGATTAATGGTGTTATCAATGGATAATTTATGTTGTGTTTTATGTTTTAATGTGTAATGTTGCATTCATGTATGTAATCTATTTTCCTAGACTTCTAAACTAATCATTCCTGCATGAATTGATTCCATGTGATCATGCTGATGTATTAAAATAATGCACTGGCTCCGGGCTTCTATGGTAGGGTCATTAGAAACACCTAAATAAAAAAACCGTTGAAATATAATATAATGATGGGTTTGTAAATCCTTATGATTTCTAGAAAAATCATAATAAATTTATCTATTTTAAATATATATAAATGAAAAAAATAAAAATGTTTTTAATAATAATAATATCAATTTGATGTAAAAGTGAGATGCATAACTATGACTATATTAATATCCTCTCAATCAAATGGAATTTAATGAAATAATAGATATGTATCTTCGAACCCCAGGAAATACATAAATATATTAAAATACATACATATGGTAGTAAATAAGCCATATAAAAGATATTATCGTGCACAATAAGAAATATGTATCCAGAAATGAAATTTGTAACTACAAACAAAATTCCATAATTTATGTATTCCACAAAATCACGTGAGTCTCTTGTATAATAAAAATAAAAATCAAAAACAATTTTTATAGATCTATTTTCCTATTTATTGACATTGAAAACATCATTTATAATTGTTGAATACATTTATATTAATTAGTTATTATATATTTTTCGAATCAGTTGTGAAAAATCAAGAAGGCTATGAACTAATTTCATAATTAATATTTTGTTCATTATTCTATTCCCAAATTTAAACATTACATAATCATTTAATGTTTTGGAATTTATGATTCATAAATATTTATTTTTTTTGTATTTTAATTCCATTAGACTATTTCTTATGAACCGTATTTTGGAGATGATAATGTTTCAGTGAAAATTATTAAATGAATATGAAGCTTCGTAAATAATGAGTTCATCATTATTGAGTTTAATATTATCAATAATTATGTTATCATAGTTATGTAATAGATTTTTTTACCATTGTTCATTTAGGTGGTTGGACCGATCTAAACATGAGCATACCTTAATAAATGGATGATTTTGAAGTAATATAACTTTAATATCATCTTTCCAGAGGTATAATGATATTTTTATTGTTTTATTAAATTGATAAATTGTAATTGGAGATAAATATATTGTGAGTCAACGGATTTGAAACTATTAAAAAAACTAATAAAAAATTTATTATCCTTATATGTATATTTTTTGGTTGAATTTACTACGAATATTCATTTATCATATTACAAATTTGTTATCTAATTTGTCTAATATATACCCGAGTAACATTATAACTAGAATATTTATCCACATCATTCCCTATTTGGACTATCTATATACGATGGTGATGGAAAATGAAACATGAAGAATCATGGAATCAACAGTCCACTCGTATATTCAAATGAAATTTATATATTCTTTGACGAAAAATTGGAATGGTAGATAATAGATATTACTATAGTTAGAAGCATTAATTATACTATAAATATTTAATTAAACATATAATAATTGAAAAAATGACTTAAATTTGAATTGTATAAATGAACCAATGTTAGGGAAATGAAAGTATTTATTTAGAGAATTTAGTATCTCTCATTGAAATGTTCTTATATATAGATGACTTAGGCTAACTAATTGACTCCATAGTCGTATAAATATGAAAAATATTTCTTGGAAGTGAAAGATGTTTATTTTATGGATTTAAATTCAAAGGGTTATGCATGAATTAATATAATTGATCCCATTAAATAAGTGATGAAAAATAGAATTTTAACTAAACACTTTATTATTCAATAATGATAATAATAATATTCCAATGAAAATTAATCAAGAGTTAAGAAATAATTGAATATTTGATAATTAAATGTATTAAATCCATATAGATACATTTTCATACAACACTAAGTTATTCTTGGGTTTTCCCCTTAGATTTTTTAACAGTAACAATACTCAACTTTAACTAGGTACAATAATTTTGTACATCTGTAATTAATTTTAAATAAAAAAACTAACAATAGACTTATTACATAATTTCAAAATTGTGATATCTAATATTTAATTAATTTTATCAAATAATATTTCTCTTTAATAGAAATTATTAATTCAAACTAAAAAAACATATCGAGTAAAAGTTTTTTTTAAGAAAAATGTATTCAGACATAAAATTTATTATATCAGATAAAATTATATATTTCATTTATTTTCATGATATAAACTATGTTTTTTTAAATATGTATTTTATCATTCAGAAATATTAAAATAAAAACTATTATCTACAATAAATTTATTAAATAAACGGAAACAAAGAAAACCATTTTTAAATTGAAATTTAAGCTACAAATAATCTAATTTTTTAACAGAGGTCCTATGTGATTCAAATATTAATTAAAAATTCCTAATTCCAGTCATTAATTAAATAAATAAAAATAACTGTTTTATACTTATTTAAATTTATTTAATATATAATAATAGTCTTTAAAGGTATAATTTTTTTGAAATCGTTACATTTTACTATTCAGATTAAGTTTTATTATATTTAAAAAGTTTCAAAAGTATATAGTAAGATAATTATTTCATTATTAAATCAAATAAAAATAATTTTTAACAAATTATAAATATATAATTTACACATTTAGTTTTTACACTAAAGTAAATATATAAAATGATACATAATTTATTGAAAAAATTAAACTATTTAGGTTTTATTTGATTTTAATCCTATTATGTAAAAATGTTTAAATCATTCAAGTAAAATTTTTTACTTCATTATATATTATTATTAAAATTTCCTAATAATATTCATATAATATCTCATATAACCATTCATTTTAGGGTTATGTGTAGTGAACCATGGATTTTATACATTCATATCACATTTTTATAGATAAGCATTCATAACATAGCCTAACAATCCATGAAAGAATCACATGGGTTGTAGAATTTGAATACAGTGATATATAAATAAATATTCTATAAATTATCTATATACTCAACCATTTTGTTATTCAAAATTAGGACCCCTATTAGAACTAAAATATTTAAAACCTTTTTTCATAACCTTGTTAATTAAGACATAATAAAAGGGTGAGCTATGATGCTTAGTAAGGGTAAACTAGGGGAAATAAATTATCATGTAAACATAACATGAAGAAAATTATTTGGGAATATGAAAAAATCATTTGATATCCAGAACCTGCATATTATTGAAGATGATCACAAGTCATATCAGAAATTTTAGCATATTATAATATGCTAATTAGGAAGTAAAAAATAACATGAGACCTGATATCATATCATGGGAATAAAACAGACAACTTTTTTCTTATAATTATGAATAGAAAACCATTTCCATATAAGTTAAGGAATACATCTGAGATTATGATAGTGGATTGGGTTCACTCCATAAACCATTAAACTAGTCATGATTCACTCTCAAGGCTATCATTGTAGACCTAGTCCCTTAAAGGACTAGGTTCACCCCCCCCCCCCAATTGAGCCTTGTTTATAGAATGAGATATACATATTTTAAATTTTCATAATATGGATATATAATTATGGTTCCACCTATCATATAATAAAAATAAAACATAAGTGTTCAATAAGATTTTAATTAATTTATCGTATGATTACCCCAAAAAAGGATACATGTTTTATGAAATAATTTACTCATGGAAAAGAAATAGGTTTCACTGAATCATCATTATAATAATTTATAAAAACAATAATCAAATATATATAAAAATTTCATTTTATAGTGTTTATTAACTAGAGTATTATATAATTAGGAAAAACTAATACAATGTGAATTCATACATTACATGTGGACACTTCAACAAAATGTTTATTTCCTCAAGAAAAATGGGTATTTAAAATAAAACAAGAATTCTCTTCAGGATAAATCATCCATATTTTTTTGCTAACCTTATACTTCTCCTTAATATTCCTTATTCATTTGGAAAAACATTTGAAACCATGGTATGAGTACATAATCATAGTAAAGGGAAAAATGAATGGAAATCTCTATTCATATGAAAAAAATGAAAATTAAAAATATACATAACCTTATCATATTATTTAAGGAACCTATGAAAATAATCATTTGTATATGAAAAACAAATTACTGAAAACTTCTAAAATCATTAGAAAATATAGATAAACAATGTTAGAAACATGGGTAATCATTGTAGTAACCACTACTTCTAGTTATGGAATACCGTTACAATTAACAAACTATAATTTCCATTAGGTAAGAATCACATCTTCTAATGATTAAAAATCATTATTCATCCTAAACATATAAATCATATAATATTCCCATTATTACTAAGGATAAACATAATAAATTTACTATATCTAATATAAGTAATAAAAAAATGGTTGACATCCATATTTTGGGTACCCAATGAAATGAAGGTTATTATTTAACCACCCATTTTTTGATTATCATGGAACCACATATCATTTTGTTATATCCTAACCACCCTTTACGATAAAAAATTTCTATGAACAACATTATAATAATAAAAAATGAATGATTTCATCATAATAATAGTCGTAAGGAAAATAAATTTTTAATTTTAACAATAAAATTTATTTAAAATGAATGCAGATACAAAAGAAAATATTTTCATTCAGAATAACCAAATTATATTTTAATGGAACCTCAAAAAACATTTTCCTTCATGATGATAAAAATATCTGGCCATTACGTATAAGATTAAAAACACACCTTCCTCATATTTTTCAGAAACATCACAATGAAAATCATTTTTAAATTGCGAAAAATTTAATTACATACATTTTATAATATGTAAAACATGAATAAAATTTAAATTTGAAATTCATAGAAAAAAATAAAATTTTCTATTAGATAATTTCATAAAATAATCAATTCAATATGGAAGAAAATTAGATTTTATATGGGAAAATTAAAAATTTAATTATAATATAATTTCCCCTACTTTGATCCAAACTCATCACCTATGTTATTTATAATATTGAATAATAAATTTTGGTTAATTTATAAATAATACAAGAATCAATTTCAAGTTAATTTTTTATTTTGTAACTCATATTATTGTTTAAAATAAAGTTATATAATAATATTTGTTCACATTAGAAATTTACATGATATTTGGTTCCAAAGTCCTGAATTAAATTCATACCTTGACTATAGTCAAACAGATCAACATTCCATAATCATTAGAATAATATTACAGATATAATTATTACTTTTATTCCATAATTATACATTTAAATCTAACAAATTCCTAATGGTTCTGAAATATTTTCTATAATACAATCATGGAGATATTAGGTCGTACAAACACATGAGTTAAATTTCTATTTTTCAAAGTTCATTATGGAATGAAGTTATATAAAATTATATCATTCCATAATGATCATAATTTCATATATATATATATATATCATATTATTTCTTTAAATATACTCATATATATAATTCATGTGATTTTGTAATGAAAAACATATCACAATGTTTTGTAGTGGTGGTAGTCTTCACACACACAAGAAAATTATAATCATATTTCACTAAATGAAATGGTTAGAAATTATATGGAACAAAAAAATTTAATAATTGAGAATATTTCCTTAATATCATATATTATCAATAATTACATTATTATAATTGTTTTCAAGATATGGTCGTGTAAAATGAATTACATCGGTTTCGGAGATGGTTGTTAGTCACACACAAATAGGATGATTTATTTTTGCATTTGAAGGAATAAGAGATTTACATGGGTCATTAAATAATAATAAAAAAACTCATTAGAAAAATTATACTATAGTAATTGTTTAATCATTTTTGAAGAATATATTTAAGATGTTTAAGATGATTCAAAAAAACGTTGAGTTGAAAACTATACCTCTTATTTTGAAAACCTCTATTCTTAATTCATTAACTGTTAAAGGTTTGTTATTTATCCTAAAACAATAAAAATATAATGTGGTAATGGATTATAGTAATGTATTTTTAAGGTATTTTCTTAGCCAATATGGTTTTTATTGTGTATGAATCAGAAGAATATGTGCCTTTTATAATATAGGGGATGAACACTCTTAGACATTCTAAAAATATTAATTTAAATTAAAGTAATTTTAGATTTCAAATGTTAGAAATGAAATTAATTTATAATATAGTATGATGGTGTCTAGATATAACCAAATATTATAAAAATTATAGAATACTTGACTATATTTTCAACCTTATCCATTCGTTTTAACCCATATTTAACCCCTTTCACTATTACTGTGACAAGATTGATTATTATTCATTGAGTGTCTATATTTTCACTATAAAATGAGAAAAGACACATAATGGGACCATGAATTATATTTTAATCATCATCATAATCACTTGGATGAATATTAGATTTTTATGATCATTATGTCATAAAATAAAATAATTTGTTTTATAAAATATATATATTGTAAATTTTAAGAAATAATCATTTCATTAATGTTATTAATATCAAGATAACAATTATAATTTTAAAAAACTATTTTAATATATCCTAAAAATTATATTTAATCTATAAATTACTTTTTTAAATTTTATTATCTAATATTATAATTCTATAAAATTTTTAATATCGTTTATTATATTTTTGTAATAATTAAATAAATACTGAATCAGTGTTTTGAAGGTATATATGTTTATAATATCATATATTAAAAATTAAAAACCAATTAAAATGGAGAATAATAATGATCCTTATTTAAATATAATATTTATATTAGAAAATATTTTAATGTTAATAGAATATTATAAATACTACGCGTATCCAAAACCAGAGTGTGACATGTTCGACATTTCATTTAATAAAATAGTATAATGGTCATAATCTTATCCATATGGCCTGAAAATGAAATAAATTAGACTCATGGATAATTAATGTCAATATACCCTCATAATATAATATTTACATAATTGTTTGGTATATTAGATAGTTATTATCATTCATTTCTCATATGTTACCCAATTTTCCCTTTACATTGGAAACTTGAAATACTAATGTTACTATTACTACTTAAGAAAATTGACCTATAGAATAAATATTATCAAAATGACATTAAACCTATAATCTATTTTTCAAAATTTTAATCAGATATGTTTCAGAATGTAATTGAAATTTAGTCTGTAATAATACTATAAAAGAATGTTCTTATAAAAAATATACTTTTAAAATATAAATTTTTTTAATACTAAATTCATTTATAAAATAGATTTTAAAAATATTTTAATTTTTTTTAATTAGAAAATAACTATTGAAAATAAACTATTAATCTAAATAATAAATTTACCAACTATTAACTTAATAAAAAACATTGTTTTCAACAAAAAACGAATATTTTTCACTATTTCTTGAAAAATATATATATTTAAAAATATTCATAGAAATTTATTTTAAGATATATTGGAAATAATAATTCCAAAATGAGGGTAATTTTATCCAATAATGATTCTATAACTTAGGAAAATTATAATATTATATTATAAGAAGAAGAAGAATTCATTTATGTGGATTTAATTTAAAATAATAAAATGACATTAATAAAAAAAAATTGTTTAACAATTATATAAGAAAATACCCCAAAAGTTTTATTGATTATGAATAGTTTATTTGAAACATATTTCATTTATTACTGTCCATACCGTGAAATTCAATAGTTAGTTTATAACAGTCATATTTAAATAATAATATTTTGTTTTTCATTTGTTCTCATAATGGCATATCTTGTATGCTAACGAACATAGTTCTTTATTTTAGAATCTCAGGATGTTACATTTTATACCCTTTGATAACTTTTTCCATCATAATATTGAATTCGAGTTCCATTACCTTGTTTGGACATATCATAATATCTTTGTTGAAATCCTATAGTAAAACAAGTTTAATAAAACATCCACATGATATGAGAGAAAAGAGAATTACGATGGTCATCTAGAGTAATTAAAACAAGGTTTCCGTGTTTTAGAAAAATATTATTTATGTGGAAAAATGGTTATGGGGTAAAAACATTACACCAATGTATGGATAAATGGTTATGGTAAACATGTCCATAAGAAAGTTAACCACTAACAAATCTTAAATTTGTGATGTTTTAAAAGGTTATTACTTCCTTGTATAGAAAATTAAATGGATAAATTTTTTATTCAAAGAAAATTTTGGAATACTTTTTGAATTAATTTATAATATATAATAAACTAATTGGGAGATTTCTTGAAAATTATCGTTTCATCCTGTAATAAATTTCCACTAGAAACTAATCTTTTTCACCACATTATTAGAATTGATTCTTCATTTATGAAGAAATATAATCAAAATTAATGAATAAAAAATAACAAATAATATAAAAAATATTCATCATATCAATTGTAATTTAATAAAAAAAATTACAAGATATATAAATTCACAAAAAATAAGCCTTTATTTGATAAAAACTGATTTAATCTCAAATATTATAAAGTAATACCTAAAGTAAATAATAGATCAGTCAATAATTAGTTATCCTTAAAATTAATCAAAAATGATCCAAAAAATGTGGTTGTTGCCAAAAAATAATAAATCTTTGATCATATAGTCTTCGAAGAAAAATTGAACATTTCTTTTTCAATAATAACAATCATTCTTAATGTATTCTAACAAAAATATGATTTATTAAGTCAAATAATATTAAATAGATTAAAAAATAATAAATAATATGAATCAACATAAATACACTATATAATAACATTATATTATAACATTTAATTTTTTTACATTATTTCTATAAAATCTCAATCTATTCAATTTATCATAATCAAATAGCGCACCAAAAATATTGAACACCTTCTGAGATAACATTTATCACTTAATTGTAAAATTATTATCCAATACCATGGTTATCTATATTATAGACCTTATTTCCCAAAAATTAAAATATTTATCATGCCTTAAATAATTTATCTAAGAATAAAAATTAAAACTATACAATAAATTACATAGGATATTCGTAGGTGATGGACCCTTATAGAACTTCAATTGTGGATTCAATCCCCATGGCCTTTTTGGATGAAACATATTGTCACCCATCTAGTGATTGTTTCTTGTTCTAAAACATTAATAATATAATAATTATAAATTCAAAAAATTGAAGCAGAATACTCAAAAATAACATTAATATATTCATTATTAATGAACAATTTTATCCCCTATGTTTTTCTCATACCTTTCATTATACATACAAAAAACAAATAACCCATAATTACATCAATAATATATGACTCCAAAAACATCACAATTCATCTTAAGATTTCATTTCTTAAAGCATGAAATGTGTTACATAAGACATTATGCTTTTTTATCAAACATAAAATTATAAAACATTGATGTTATCCATAAATCTTAAGATAACCTCTACTTAAATCATCACACTCACTAATTTTTTCTAAAACATTCTCGAATACCAACCCTATGGGACCGTAGTTAATAATAACATATTATATTATTTTTAAACTATAATTATATTTCATAATCATAGACTGATTTTTTTATTATACTTCTAGAGAATCAGTAAATAATATTACACAAAAACCATATATTTCAAGTGGACACTTCTATAAAGTATCAATGTTTTCAATAAAACCATAGTATTTAAAATTAATTTTTTTTATTTTCATGAAAAATTATTAAATTTTATTATCAGACAAATAGTTTTCACTACTCTTCTTTAATTCCTATTAAAGTCAATTAAAAATTTTGGATGATAAAAAATATTATTACGGGATATAAAAATTAATTAATACAATTGTCTAGTGAAAAAATGAAACTCTAAAATATACTTAACATTATCACATTATCATTTGTCCAAATGGAATTATTCATTTATATATGAAAAACATACAAATTCATATAAAATATATATTTTTTAAAACAAATAGAAAACACAAATAAAACATGTTGGAAACTTGGGGACTCATTGGTGTTACCTCCACATCTACAAATGAAAGTCCACCATAACTACCATATGATGATTACTATAAAATAATAATCAAAACTACTCATGATTAATAATAATAATTAATATGGGAATGACCATTAAAATATTTGACGACTACCAATTATTTGAAACCTAATCTGTTTACTCCAACTCATATATTGAATAGCCATATGGTTACCATCCATATACGGAGTACACAATGCATTAGAGGTTATAATTTAACCATATGTCCTTGGTTTATCATAGAAACACCCATATTTTCTCTATATCATAACCACCCTTCATCATAAATAATTCCCATGAAATATTTCATATTCATAAAATAAGAATATTTTTTCATAAAAATATTCTAAAGGAAAATAACCTTTTCAACTCTAAATCATATATTTTTTATGAACTGTGCAAATAAAATGGCATAAAATTCCCTCAATTTTCAATGTAAACATGTAAATAAATCTCCAAATAATTAATGTTTCATGATGGTTGGAAAATTTTCTCAAGCCATATCATTTGAAAAAAATTCTTCCATATTTGTTTTGAAAATTTCACAATGTACCTCATGTGAAAATTAGCAAAGAAATTACTTTCAAAACATTTCTCAAAACACCAGACATGACAAAAAATGACATTAAAAACTAATAAGATAATAATTAAAAAATTTAAATTTTGTTTAAAATCAATAATTTTGATGTAGAATAAAAATATTCATATGAGGGAATCATTAAAATATTATTTTTAAAAGAATGTCCCTTACCATGAATCTGACATTTCATGTAAATTATATATATTGCTGAATAACCATAAGATACTTTATACATGATTGATAATATTTTCATTTATATTATTCATTTTAATCCTTTATAACCATGTTATATACAATTACTTAATAATTTATGGTCACAAGCGATATTTTGATGATATTTGTTACATAAGTCCAGAATGAATTTGGTAGGATGATTACAACCAAATAGATCAACATTCAATCTTTTCAAGAATAATATTTATAAAATTTTTATCATTATAAAATAAAAATTAAACTTTTAAATCCATCCATTAATTATTGTTACAAAAAATGAAGTATGTAACAATCATATAGACTATATAATTTACATATGAATGAGTAACATTTCTATTTTTCAACGACCATATCGAAGTAAGATATATTTTTTATATTATTAGAATTATATTAATAACATATATATAATAAAATTTATTTAAATAAAAATAAAAATATATAATTAATGTGATTTATTGAGGAAACATTAATCACATCAATTCGTTGAGGAGGTAGCCTACACATATACATAAATGTCATTACCATTTTTTAAATTCATGGGAGGATAAGAATTTAAATTATCTACTATTTCTTATGAATGATAAATATTCATGAATAACATATTTCCAAATTTCATCCATTATAATAAATAGTATTTTTATATGGTGAGGGAAAATGAATTAAATCGTCTCACAAGGTAGAAGTCCACCATGTACAGAGACAATGAATTATTTTCCCATTTGAAGAAATAAAATATAGATGTATTTTATTTAGACTATATTTATTATTTTACCTTTGTTTTAGAATATCTTGTGGAATTATAATAAGAAAAATAAATAAAAATGCGGAGTTTAAAACTATAACTCTTATTTAGAAAACCTCCAATACAAAAAACATTAAGTACAATTAGTTTTGTATTCATCTTAATCCATCACCACTAAAATGTGGGTAGGGATTCTTAAAAAATATTTTAGTAGGTCTTTGAATATCGAAAAGGGTTTTTAAGTTTTTTTAATTTATAATAATAAATTCAAAATTATAAGATTAGGGGATGAGAACCAATTCTATTTCTCAAAATGATAAATTTATATAAGATATTTTGAATTAAAATATGATTCAAATTGAGTAATTTATATGTGATGATTATAATGTGTCAAAATAACCTATTAAAATGAAATTTGGAAATGTTAGTTTACTATATTTATACCCTTATCTTTTTGTTTTACCACTTTGTAACCACTTAAAGACTAACCTAGAAAACATGCATTTTTCCTCATTAAGGGATAATATAGATAGTATAAATGGAAAAATACTCATAAATGGACTTTGATTTATAATTTAAACCTATTCAAAATAACTTCCCTAAATTTTATATTTTTATAAATTTGAAATCATTTTTTAAGGTAATATTTTTTATAATATATATATAATTTTATTTTTTATAACTAATCATTACTCAGGCTTTAATTATATAATTATAATCCTTATTATTCAAAAAACTAATATTATATCTATAACACTGTAAAGATGTATTTTAATTTTTTTATCACATTTTTTAACTCAAGATATAATTATTATAAAATTTCCAATACCATTTATATAATTTTCTAATAATTGAATAATTACAACATTAGTGTTGTTGAATTGTTTAATATAATTATTTCTTATCTAGAATATTCAAATAAGTAAACATGATAATTATAAATATTTAATATTTCAAAATATTTTTATAGTCAAACATATCCTTTTTTATCACCATATTAAAAAAAGTACAAGTACACTTTTTAAAAACACGCACGTGACATGTTTTACATTCCATAAAATAATATATCATAAAGGATATAATCTTGTAAAAAGTTCCCCAAAAAGTCATAAATTACACTCATAGATGATTATGGTCGAGATGGACTCATGTATTGAAATTTAGTTCAATTTTGGGTTAATTTTTGGTTATAATTATTTTATTTTTAAACTATGTTACCTAATATATCCATTAATGTAGTAAGAAATATAATTAATATTATTACTCATATTGACCAAAACAAAAAGATAAATTTTTACTATATTTGGAATAAATTATTTTAATGTTGGATTATGTTTTTTTAAATTCAATTCAATTAATTTTTAAAATTTATTTTAAATGAATCTTGTAAAACACATTAAAAATTCATACAAAATCACAGTTAAAATATATAATGTTTTTATATTAAAATAAAGTATAAAATATATATGAAAAAATTATTTATATTATTTTGAAAAAAAATCTAATTAAAAATTAAAATCATTCTGAAACATATTTTTACTTTGTAAACAACCTATAATAAAATATAGTTTTCCATAAATTATTTTATTTGTCAGCATTCCTTGAAATTTCAGTATTTTATGAAAATTATAGAATATTAAATTTATGATAATATTGAAATTTTGTGTTGTAAAAATAAAATAAAATTTTGAACTAATTTTTTTAAACTTATGGAATAAGAATATTAACTTACAAATATGATAAAAACTAATTTTTTGAAGACAGAAAATTTTTGATGAGTAAAATGTATTCAATAAAAAAATTTGTAATTATTTTATAAAAAAATATATAATCATTAATATAGAGATATAAAATTATATTTATTTCATAAATCAATTATGTCTATTCATACTCACCAATTCAATGACTGGTTTTTAATGGTCATATTTAAATAATAATATTCAGTTGTTTGTCTAACCATGATGTGGTGTATCTTGTACTATATCATACACATTGTATCCTTTTAAAATATAATATTTTAAAACAAGATTTAAACTAGATGGTATATTCATAATATAACTTTATAAAACCATAAATAATAGAAAATGTTTTCTTCTTTAACGAAAATACCTTTAATAGATATCATGATTATTTCTTCAGTATAATAACCATTTCATTTTTAAATTACTTCATTAAAATACAAAAAATTACCCAATTGTAAATAAAACGTATTACTTCAAAATAAACATGGTAATTTTTAATGGAGTCCATATATAATTTAATTCATATGATAATGGTAAATTACATACATACCATAAAAGTTAAATGAAGTAATTCAATTCACACTTTTGTTAACAAAGCCAAATAGTACATCATTTGTATAACAATATAAAGATTACTTTTAAACCATTATATAAAATTTTTATATTTTGTAAAAATTTAAGAAACTTATTTTTGTAAAATATTGAAAACAATATTGAAAACATTTTTAAAAATAATTTCCAACAAAAAAGGATTTTCGACCAAAGAGAAAAATAAAAGTCAGTTTTCATTAAATATCGCATTTTAGTCTTCTAAATAAATAAAGAAATGAAATTGAAATAAAAACATGGAATATATATATATACCCATATGAGTATATAATTAATGATTTTATTGAAATTCAGATTATGAAATTTAATCATCTAAAACTCAATCCCAAAAAATAGTGACTAATTTAATTGTAACATAAAACTCTTACATCTGGTATAAGTTCATTAATACCTATTTGATACTCATTTAAAATAAATATAAGGTTATTATATAAAAATTATATATCTATACTCATATATATAATACTATATATGATTTAATTGGTAAATTGTTTCATCTATTTATTAAATATTTGATATTAAAATCACTATTCATTGTGATAACTACTTCATTTCTCTTATATGTTTTGGTATGAGAGTTTTGTCACTTATAATATAAGATAATTAAAATATAATCTGTATTATAAATAATAATATAAATATCATATATATCCATTATATATATTTATTGATTCATTAATAAAATTTATTGATATGAAAATGAACGACCCTGCTCATGGAGGGGGTATGTAGAACGTACAGTTCAATATTATTTTTTGTATCTCAGTAGATTGAATAATTTAAATATAAATAATAATTCACATTTTAAAATATTATAATATCATAATTTATATTTATTGAGAAAATAAAACATTATTAACTTCTTGTTAATCATAAATGTACAACCAATCACATAACATTATAGAGGTAGTAGTCCACACATACGCACAAGCAACACTATCAATTTCTTAAGTGATAAAGTGAATGTGATATTATGATTATTGTAGTATTACAATTTAAAGAATACCCTATATATATATATAAATTTAATCTATTTAAATTTCAATTTTTTATAGTTGGTGATGAAAATTGAATTACATAGATTTATGGGGAGGTAGTCTACCATACACATGATTGAATATTTCGGTCCCCATTTAATAGAAGATGATATGGATATTTATTTTTACATTAACGTAATAAATTATCTTAAACTGAATATAAGGGTTCTACAATTTCAGAAAATTTGAATATGATTTCATAAAATCGAAGAATAAATAAAATGAAAAGACATGGTAAACATAACACGTCTTCTTTAGAAAAAGACTTTATAATTTTACCTAAAACCTTCCATGAATTTTTATTCGATTATAGTGTGGACACTAGGTCATTGGGTGGATGTATGGACAAGATGTTTATACAATGGATGATCTAAAATCCCCTTAATGTTCAGGTAGTTGAGGGGAATAAAGGATAGGGGTTTCATTTTATATGTTTGTTTAAGATCTAATGGAATTTTAGAATAGTGTAAAATATCTTATCATTTTATTCTGAAAAATCGAACCAAAAGATATAGTTACCAATGATTAAATGGTATAGGGTGTAAATATATACATGGAATATAATTGCACCTATTTTTATGTTATTTTAACCCATATATTTATTATTTTTCCCATGGATCACCAGTTTAACCAAAAAATATGAGAAGTTATTGTTACAGAGTTTACAACTCATTATGAAAAAATAATAAATTCAGTACATTAAGTAATATTAATTAATTTTTTCTGAATATTGATGATGTATTATCATACAAAATTATGAAATTTATATGATTTTAATTTCAGAATAACATGTTAACATGAACACAAATAGGTTTTTAAATATGAGATTTCATAATCATAGTATGTTTTATTTCCAAATTTAAACATAATATTATATTTGGAGTTTTTATAAATGAAATACTATGTTAGATAGTATAAAAATAGGCCACAACAACCTTAAATGAAAAATTAAATAATTTAATTTAAATATTTCAATTATAACCATGCTCATAGAAAAGAGTATATAATTGAGAATAATTCAATTATAAATTTTTTTTTCAAATATATATATTCTTAATTATTTTATGAATAATTAATTATAAATGAAAATCAAAACCCATTTTAACGTAAATAGAATTGTTTTTATAAATACATATTTACATGTGCATAAGTATGTTCAAAAATTAAACAATTCACTCTTGTTAAAATATATTAAGGAAATATATATTCAATAATTTTTTTGAAACTCCTCTTATGTTGTTTCTAGAAATTATACTAGAATAAATCCAATTTTACTCATAAAAATATATTTTTTCTAAAAATATGGTTCTCCCGCCATTTGATATCACCTTTATTTTAAATAAAATATTGGATAATATAATAAATTATATTTAAAAAATAAAACCTCATTTTAATGTGTATTTTCATTATTTAATTTGTTTTTCTTTTGGTATTATTATGATAAGTTTCATTTTTATATGAATAATAAAATGTATTGTATTTTAATTTTAAATATCCTTTTCATGTAAATACTACGTTAAGTTAAGTAAACTTGTTAATTAGTATTAAAGTATAATTAGATAAATTTTACATATTTAAATGAAATTTTGGTCATTAGAATCATTTTCCAAATGAATTAGTAAAAAATCATTTCATTCCTTTGAATAATTTCACATAAATAACATGTTTTCTCAACACATCAATGGGAATAATTTTAAATTCATGTTTCCCACATATGTATTTTTAATTTGTAAAAATTTATTCCAGATTTTATATTAGAAGCTTCAAATTTATTTAAATTTTCAATTCTATTCTTGATGAATATGAATAATAATATTGATGATTTTTATTACCACTGTTAATTGTAAATCAAAAAAATAAGGGTAGAAATAATATTATTATTATTATAAAATTAGCATCAAACATGTACTAATTTTATTAGATGAGTTATTATCGATGATTATCATCCTTGGTATTATTTTATGACCTCGTGGATCCACTTGGATCCACTTTGAAGACTTTAATCCCATTATAGTATTTTATTTTAATGAAAAGTGAAAGATTTCATACATATGTTTTAATAAATTTAATTTTTTTGTATAGGGATAATTAGAATATATATTGTACTGTACAAAATACCTTTGAAAACTAAAATATCTATCTTCTTCATGGAAATTTGTTTTAAATTCTTATGGAATAACTAATTACCTTGAAGGATTACACAATGATGATGTAGTAAATATTTAATTAATTAAAACATCAAATAAATGATACTAATAATATTAAAATTAATATAATTTGAGATAATTTATTTCAGAAAATAATTTTATATATTATATTTACATTTTAGAGATCTTTTATTACAAATGTTTTGAATTTTCCTTGTTTTTATGATATTTTGAAAAATTTATGTAATTTATAGTGTCCAAATTGAAATTAATGATATTTAGAAAAATAATATTTTATTAAATGATAAAAAATTCATAAAAATATAAATACGGTCAATGTTATTGGGATAATGTTTAATATGTCATAAATGATCCATTTTTGGTTATTTTGAAAATTTATATTACGTTTATTGACCCTTAATGTGTGGAAAACCAAGATGTCCTGGTAAGAGTTAAAGGGTTTAAAAATAGTTAAATCTAAATTAAAATGATTAAAAACTAATTATAAGATTTTTATTTTTATTTTGATATATTTATTTCGAGACCTAAGAGGATTATATTTTGAAAATTCATTTTTCATCCATTTGGAATTGAATTATAATTTATATTAATTTAATGTTTTGATGAATTTCAAGAGTATTTCACCCCTCTTTTATAAAACTGAACATATTATTCTCTTTTAGTCACACATAAAAATCATTTTTTATTATAAAATAACAACCAAAATACATTTATATAATTTGTTCCCACAATTTGGTTCTCTTATTTTAGGAATTACACCCTTCTTTTTTGGTTGTATGTTGTTATGAAAAGGATTCTATTCGAAGAAAATGTATCATTTTAAATTTATGTGTTTCTGTTTTTTTTTTCATCCAACTACATGAAATATTTTTCAAGCATGGGGAAATAGTGACCCCAAAATCCAAGATTTACTGAGATTTATTATGTTAATATTATCACTTATTTATATATCCACATTAATCACATGGGAATCAAATTGATTGTCGGTTTGTACGACAAAGTACCACTTTGCGAACCGATTTAATTTGATTCCCATTACCATATATGAATAATGGTTGTAATGATGCAATAAAATTTCATATATTATAATAAATAAGTATTTATAATTTTGAAATAATAATATAGCATTTACATTCTTACCTTCCAATTCACATATAAATGATAACATCGTATGTGCGTACATGTAATCTATCACCTCTATGAAGTGGTGTAAATCATTTTACATAACTAGATGAAATGGATAATATATATATATATATATGTATATTAAAATTATTAATATGATACTTATGATATTATGATATTATAGAAATATAAAATAACATTTACTTTTTCCCACAATAAAAATGGAAAAATTGGATCATTTATCATGCTTATGTAAAAACTATTGCCTCCAGGATCATAACATATGTTATTTTTTCATAACCATAATCCATGATCTTTTCTAGAAAAATAATTGATTTATAAATATTTGGATTATATCATTCATATTATTCTTGAGATCATTTAATAACAAGCACGTTGACTAGATACATTGTATAAAAGTCATTTTGGACATAGGTATCGAATGTTATCAAAATGTCTTATGTGAATTTAAATGACCATGTAGCGTTATAAAACATATAAAATTGTGGTTTTAAAAGAAAAATAAATATCAAAAAGGTTTCTAAAGAATATATAAATTACCCTATGTTTAATATTCAGAAAGAAAATGAATGTAGATGACGAGTTAGAATCTAGGTAAATGACATTTTAACAAAAAACCTCATTTTAAATGTCTTAAATATTTTTTTTATAAATCATTCTTTATAATTAAAATTTTTCATGAAAATTTCATTTTTGAATTTTTTTTATGGAAACTAATTTTTTAATATTTTACATTTTAATTTGTTTTAATTGTTTCAATGTGGTATGGGACATATTTATTTTAAGAATAATTTTTTAATTGTTTAAAATGGGGTTAGAAAATGGATTTATTATTAAAAAAACATGAAATGTTTTTTGGGTGAAAATGAAATTTAATGAGTGAAATATTGAAAAATAAAATATTTTACCTATTATGATTATATAACGATACTTTGACATTTTATGGGTGGTTATGAATAAATCAAGGGTGGGTGGTTACATTATAACCTCCAATGCATTTAGTGTAGAAGTGAGTTGTATAATTATTCCATATAAAAGTGTGACATATATGGAATTAATATTTATGGTTATTAAATTTGTAGGAGTGAAATTTGAGGTAGTTGCTCTATGGTTATTCCATATATGTATAAGTATGTCCCAAATAACCTACTTATATCTTATATACTTGATTATTAATTTTCATGAATTTTTTTTGATTTTCAAATTTTAGGAAAATGATCATTTTGGAAATTTTATTTATATTTAGAGAAAATGGTATGATTATAAAATGATTTTTTTATGGGTTCTCAATGGACTATTGGTTTTTCTATTATTTTCCCCTGCTGTGATTTGTTTCTCATCCCATGATCTAAAATATTGTTCAGAGGGTTTGAGGAAGACTAGGGAAAGCATGAGGTCATGTAGAAATTTTAATGATTAATCACCATAAGAAACCATTTGTTAGTTTAAAGCGTTTAATTTTGTGTGAAAATGGATAATGTGTAAAAGTTTCCACTGATAATGTATTGGATTAATTTGAATGATTTTTTTCTATTTCTCCAGAAACTAAAATAAAACGATATTTGATAGTACCAAAACCGTATAATGTGTATTTTTTAAGGTTGGGTCATTATATATGGTATCAAAGAATGGTTTAGTAAACTTTTTATACTAGGATATTATCTTGGGAGGTTATCTTAATAGTTAGGGATAACATCATGGGTTTATAACATTATGTCTGGTGATATGATGAGTGTATTAAAACCCCTTTTGGAGCAGTATGTTATGATATTTTTAGCTGTCAAATATTATTTTTGAGACATTTATATTATTAATAATTATGGTCTATTGCATTTTGGGATGAAAAAATATAGCCCTGATATGAACCTTGAGGTTAAAACATATTAATGATTTTTCTAGGATTATTATCCAATATATTGGAATTTTATACAAAATATCATTTTAGAAAAAAAAAAGGACAGCCCACTAGTCTGATGAATCCTTGTTGTGTATGGTAAGGGTGTGAGAATTAAACTTACAACCTATGGGAGACATGGGTGCATCACTTAACACAGGCCTATGTGAAGTCCCCATTATTATGAAATCATATTTTTAGTTTAATGAATTTATGGATAAATAATAAGATGATTTTTGTAAAATATGTTTTATATAATAGATAAACATGGTATTGGAAATTGATTTCGTGGTTATGTGATTAATCTTACATCAGAAGATGTTCACTATTTTGGTAACCCTATATAATCCAGGTAAATATACAAGTATAATAACTTATTTAAATAATAAAGGTTTAATAATATTTTGGATGAGTCTATTATTTATTGTGGATTTATATTGAATTATATATGTGATTATCTTATGTTTGAGATTACAGGATTTGGGAATATATTGTAGCACCCTAAACATCCATGGTACGCTTCTTTTTATATAATTTAATAGCTTCCACTACAAGCAACAACAAGTTTGAGCATAACAAGACCTATCAAACATGCTATTTAAGTAGCTATTAAGAATATTATAACCACATTTTTAATTTTATATCTATTCCATATAATATTGACACTCATATTATGTGCTTCTTAGATGTAATATAAGAACAAATAAATTTTTTTGGATAAAAGAATTATTTTTAAAAAATGTTGTTTTAATGCCATTTAATGGTGAACCCATTTTTAAAAAAATCCAATATTTGACACTTTTATATATTTTAGTTGAAAAAATAAATAAGTTCCTTTGAATAAGGGCATACAAATTGAATTTTTGATAAATTTTTGGTGTTTTTCTGATAACTTTCATATATTAATGAATATTAAAAATGCTACTTTTTAACTGTTAACAAATTTTTCATATAAATTATTTATATAGATAGATTATATTTTTAAATTTTTTTAAATTGTAATTTAATTATTTTTTTAACATTTAATAGTGTTATGTTCATCAGATGTAATTTTACATTTACCTCGGATATAAACACATGTCAATCATTAGATAGTTTTTACTTCTTAGAAACCCATTATCTGTTTTTGACATCAAGAATTAATTTTATATTTACTAATGCAACATATTTTTTTCAAATTTAGGAAAAATAATTCTATATTTTTAATCATAATGTAAAAATTGTGTAAATAGTTATATTTTATATTTTTTCATTATGAATAGTAACTTCAGAAATTATTGTTTATTTACAATGGTTAAATTGTAAATTTGGTAAATAAGGGTAAAAAAATAATATTATATTAATATAAAACTCGCCTATAACACGATATAATACTATTGTATGATATATATAAGAACATTATCATCTTTATGTCTATTTTTTACCCCATGGAGTCACTTGGGTGTGATAATGACAGGTTATAAGGTTTAATACAAAGAAATTGGAATTAAATCATAAACATGTATCTTTTACTAAATTAATTTTAATAAATTGTAATATAACTTCTATATATATCAATAATTACTCATTATAAAGATAAATTTTTTTCATATTTATTGGTATTTTATTGTAATTTTTATACATTAAATAAATATATTTATTTATAACACAATGATGATGAATTGATTACCTTTTTAATGAAAGATTCAAATAAATGAATTTATACATAATAAATATTATTTAATTTGAAATTTCTTATGATGTAAAATAATTTTATAGATGAAATTGAAATATTATGATTGTGTTAAAGCCTTTGGTTTTATGTAAGAAATTTGTTATGTCTATAACAAAAATCAGTTAATAAATAGTGTCAAATTGACATAAATAGGTTTTTAAAACAAATATTAATTTATTAAATGATATAATAGTCCTAAGAATATAACATTCTTACAACTGACATAAATTGTGTTATAAATTTAATTAATTATCCATTTGAGGGTCTCTTGGCATTTTATTATAAATATATTAACCATAGAGTATAAAAATACAAGAAGAGATGGTAAGAGTTAACTTATTTAACTAAGGGTTAATAAAAAAGATAAGGTTATATTAATGACCTATATTGTTTTATAACTTATTGGTTGAGAGGATTTATACCCATCCAAATCATAACCTATAAATAATTAACATGATCCATTATATACTAAAAATTAGTTTATAATAAATTAATATTTCAGTCTTTTCCAAATGATCCCCTAACCTCTATTATAAAAGGGCATGTATACTTCTCTTTTATTCACACGTCCAACACCCTTTGGCATAGCCAAACCAAGCCCCAAAATCCTCCAAATTTCCATCACATCATCCTCTAGGCCACATTTTGGGACAAAATACAACTTTACGATTCCTTTCTATACAAATGAAAATGAGACACGCAAAGAAGAGAAAATCATTTTTTCCCTTCCTTTAATGTTCTTTTCAACTTATTCATTCCCATGGATTATTGTTTCCATACCAAAGTAATAAATCCAGTATCAACCAAATAATAAGATATTATTATAACCATGTGAGACAAATATTCATCATTTTATATATCTTACAAATAATAATATCACCATGCGTACGTACGAACGACTTACCGTCTCCCTGTTGTGGTGTAAATTGTTATTCAACATTACATTATTAGGATGGGTATAATGCTGAGTATAATAGAGAAAAATAATAAATAAGAAATGATTATGATTATATATAATTAATATACCATCCAGTTCCATATCATCTAACCATTAATGAAATGATATCGTTGCTCATGCGTTTGTACGACTTACTAACTCCACAACGCGATGAGATTCATTTTTCAAATTACCTATTAAAGAATGATTAAATGTTTATATATACTGTATAATTATGAAATATATGACATAATAAGGCTACTTTAATAATATATATATACATATATATCATTCACAGACATCCATTCAAAATGATAAAAAAAGGAAACAACATTCATGCATACGTACAACCTACCATCTCCATGAACGGTGTATTCTATTTCATATATATATATATATAAATCGATTATATTAATTTATTTTATCAATATATATAATATATAAATCATATTATATATTCTAAAATAATTTAAATCAAGATCTAATTAATATGATCCAGAATAACTAGTTATAACATATACTATAAACAAAGAGCTTATTACCCAAAATGATGCATTAACAAGGAATTGATAATAAACGAGTATTATAAAGTCCGAAAAGGGTTGTATATGATATAATAAATATTATTGTTATTCTGATATAAGTTATTAATATGTTTAAAAATATTATATTTTAGTTTCAGACATGTATTGAGAGTATCAGACCTAATGTAAGGGTTAATTTCTCAATCTCATTATTATCCGAGATTGTTTATACATAAGTATCTTCTGGAAAATATTTATCTTCCACATTGATGTTTCTTATAAATGTATTTAAAAATAATTTATATATTCTAAGACTGTTGTTTATTTGTTATTTATACCCATTTTTTAATTTTATAAAACATTTTGAAAGGAATCTTTCTGTACTTTTCCAAATGAGGTACTATATGACATTTTCGACAAATTACATAATGAATTTTTTTAAACTTATATGGTGTAAGTGGATATTTTCCACTATTATGATGCATTAAAATTTTAATGCTTCTGTTACAATATTAATAGATTATTTTCAAAGGAAATGTATTCTTTAATATTTACATAGGCTTTCAAATGATTTCAATGTAAAAAAATGGATATTTATAAAAAGGTTTTAGTGATTTTGTTAGATCACTTTAATATATGTCAACATCAATTGATGTATTTTATTCTTTATCAACGATAATATATTATAATAAAATCTTCCATATTTTAGGGTTGACTGTAGATGTTTTATTTGGATATTATTAATATATTAGGTTTATTTATTGACATTCGTATTTTTGTTTTAGTAAAATTTTTTATGTCGTTTATTTTTTAGCCCATTAATAAGTCAAATATAGTGGACTTTTTAAGTGTTAGGCGGGGCCTAATTTAGCCCCTATATGGACCAATAGTCTCATGAGACGATTATTTTTGGGTTTGGGATACTGTTTTACCCAATTATGTATGGTGTCTTCGTCGAGTTCTTGAATCTATGTTTAAGATTTCCCACATTATGCATTCAATCATTTTTAGATTAGTTATTGATTTTAAATGTGATAATTTTACTAGTACAATATTGATTTGTATGATTAAATGAAATTATTTTATTTATTCGAGCTAATTTTGGTGACTATAATGTTTCAAAAGGCTTATGTTTTAGTCTTGTACCTTGTATTAAATGATTTATATTAATTTTGATAGCTTTCACTATATTGTTTATCCGTATAAGGAATCTAATCTCACCACTTTCATAAGTTTTATTTTCCCTGGATGCTAAGAAGTGTTTTTTGATTGATATGATGGGTTAGGCTAGAGGACAATGGATTTATCAAAGGATTATATATGATGAGTCTTATATTTGAAATTTTAATATAATGTTTATGTATGTAACTATTTTTCGAGACTACTAAACTAATCGATCTATCCAGACTTGATTCCTTGTAATTATGCCAATGTATTAAAATAATGCACTAGATCCGGGCATCTGGGGTTAGGGCATTACAGTTGGTATCAAAATAAGTTTAATAACAATCATGGAATGTAGATTTAGAAAAGCCATGACCAGGCACCATTAACCTAATATATAATTTGATGATAAATATAGAAGAATGTCCTATAATTTTTGTAATGTGGAGATTACAAGGGTATTCCAAGAACACACATCCCTGTATAGATATAATAAGTGGATGTGGTTCTAGAAAAAATCTACCTAGGAGCAATAAATCCAAAATTCCTTTCAGGGACTCACTTGGGTTGACATGGTACACGACAACAAGACTTTTTTTCCACCTACAGTGACATAGCCAGGGGACATGCTTATAATATTCAAATTTTCATTACAAACATTTTTTTTGGATTTATGAATAAATATGTCCCCAAAAAGACCATATATATGATTATGTGACTAGATATGAGTAAATATTAATTTAATGGTGACCATTTTAAATGATTTCATATTATACATTACTATACGGTCTAAACTAGTGTGCATTGTCATTTAGAAATGGATCCCATAAGAAGGAGTGAGAACTCTAGCAATACACCTAATCCAAATAGTATGAAGGATCAAATCGTTCGTGGTTATAAGAAAAAAAATCCAAGGGAAATAGTCTCCCACGTATTCTCATAATATGGAAAAATAGTATCATGTGTTAAAAAAATAAATAAATAATTCTCTGAGTTCTATGGATTTGAAGGGAAGAAATAGAATAAGAGGACGTTAGAGAAAAAGATAGATAAAGGAAAGAAGGGAATGAAGGATTTTCCATCATGTGATAACTATGGAAAGAATCCCCTTGGTAAATGATTGTAGATAATGGGAATTTTTTATAAGTGTGTTGAAAAAGGACACCAAGTTCTTGATTTCAAGGGTAAGAATAATGTTTCAAATGTAAAATGTTTTATCTACAAGGAGATGGTACACTACAAGAATCAATGTAACAATCATTATAGTATACCCCAAATGATGCTATTGGATATTAATCAAGTTATGTTACTGTCATAAATGAAGAGGAATTATTAGTATTCAATATGTTTTTATTGAAGAATTTTGGCATTTGAGTATTGTATCAATGATTTACTAGTTATAAGAATTATAGAGCATATAAGGATTGTACTACATATTTATTTCATTAAGGATTTGAGATTGTATAGTCCCATGTAATGTGACAACATTCCATGTTAAGAATTTCTGAAAATATATGGTTGGGAGAAATATAAACCTTAATATGTTTCTGATAATGAGATAGTGTTTTCATAATTAGAGATATTTTATTTGGATAACGTGGATTGGAAACTATTTACAGTATTGGAATTGACTAATAGATTGTTTAAAAAGATGTTTATAAAAAAATTATTGGGAGTTTTTTACATTTTTAGATTTATGCTGTATATCCAATATTCTATTATTTACATAATAAATAAGGATGAATGAACATATTCAATATGTTTTTTCTAGTAATTAAGGTTATTTTAATGTTTCTATGGAATACACAATGAAACAATTTACATTAATGTCATGTGACATTCCTTATAACTTTTTGGACTGTGAGTTTGAAACCAAGTATTTTAGAGAATCCTAATGGTTGGAATGGATTATGTTTGAAATTGGATACTACCATTTAATGTTAAAACATTCGTTAAGATAATTTTTTGGAATGTAATAATTTTTTGAAAAGTACATCCCATGGGTTGGGTGAAAACTTGTCATGTCTAACAAGGCCACAAAACATGAAATGACAAAGATGGGTGACAAGGGTGAATCACCTACTACTGGACTACATAATTTCTATGTTAGTATAGAATATTTTTCTTTGTTTAAATGTATAATTTTATATTTTTATCCATATACAATTATGATAAATATAATATTTTTTATCATTAATATCTTTTGAAGAGAAAGATGATTTGGTGGTAGGAATTAGTTAAAGGATTAAACTCCACATGTCAATTAAGTATTCCTCCCTGTGTTATTAGTCTATGAAGTAAATTAATTAAAAAAAAATATGGAAATGACCATGAAACCAAAAATGTTTTCCTATTGCTTTTTTTTCATTGAATCAAATGGTCCCTTATATCATAAATGATTTAACGCTTTCTGGTTGTTAGTTATCCCCTAATAATGATCTATATAACACTCCATTAGAACATAATGGTTACATTTTATTTCATTTCCACGATTTTATACACATAACTCTAGTATGTTTTATTTCTCATAACCTACTTACTCCCCTTTAAATATTTAAAAGTATAAGTTTTATTGAGAAATTTTCGTATGCGGGATTGCAATAAATGGATATCTAATACTCAAACCATACATACAGAACCTAAATTTGAAAATTGCGAGAACTCAATTTATTTAATAAGGGGAAAATTTAACACCCCAAGCATCCATGATGTGCTCCTTTTTAAAAAATTCAATAGCTTTCACTACACACAACACTGAGTTCATGAACACCACAACCTATCAAACAATCCATCTAAGAAGATGTTATGAATATAATTAACCACATTTAAAATTTTATATGTATTATATATAATTTTTTCATTCATCTTATGTTGTTATTAGATATAATTTGACTACAAATTCAATTTTACAGTTAAAATAATTATTTTAAAAAAAATGCAGTTTTACCTCCTTTTAATTGGGAACCCTTTTTTGTAATATAATATTTTCCACTTTTATATATTTTATTTGATGAAATAAAATTCTTCTTTAGAATGGGGGAATATAAATTTATAATGGATAAATTTTTTGGGGTTTTATAATAACATTCATTTTTTAATTAATAGTGAAAAACAATGCATTTTATTTCATATCTACTTTTCTATCTAAATTTTTTAAATATTTAGATTATCTTTTTAATTTTTTAAAATTCTATTTGGATTACATTTTTATCATTTAATATAATTAGGGTAATTATATATACTTTCACATTTAAATTGGATTAAGCGTATGTAAACCTTTTGATAGTTTTTTACTTCTTAAAAACTTGTTTTCTGATTTTGACATCATGAATTAATTTTTAATTAATTATTGCAACATCTATGCTTTGAATTTGAAATATTTATCTCCATATTTGGAATCAGAAGTTCAAAATTTTCTAAATATATACCTTTTATTTTGGGACATTGTCAATAGTATCTTGAATAATTAATTATTATTCACCATGGTTAAAGGTTAAATCACGTAAATAATGGTAAACAAATAATATTATAATACTATAAAACTACCCAAACACATGTAATAATCCTATTTTATGAAATATATCTTACCATGAACAATATTTTTTCCATTGTAAGATCCCATGGAGCCACATGGGTGTGATATTGAACTTTTATAATGTCAAATTTATGGAAAAGGGAAATAAAACATAAACATGAATCTTTTACTAAATAAATTTTAATATAGGGTTATAAAAATTATATCTATGAATATAAATATTCATTAGATATATAAACAGACTTACTAATGCCTGGTATTTTATTTATAATTTTTATATATTAAATAAATTTATTTATTATAACACAATGATGATCTATGGATTACCTTATTAATGAATGATTCAAATAAATGAATTTATATATATTAAAATAAATTTAATTTTAACATTTAGATTCTATATATGAATTTTATTTATTCTGTTTTCAAATTATGGATTATTTAATGACTTTTTTATGGAATCAAGTGGTTAATATTTTAAAAAAATCAATTAATAAATATTTTCAAAATAGACAGAAATATGTTTTTAAAAGAAATACAATTTTATTAAATGATATAACAGTCCTAAAAATCTATGATTTAGAAACATTACAAAGATAGTTTAAAATTTTAATTAATGATCCACCTGAGGTTCTCATGGAATTTTATGGAAACATTATTAACCATATATTATAAAAATACAAGAGGACATTGTAAAGGTTAACTTATTTAACAAAGTGTTAAATCCAATAGATTTTTTTAAATTCATGACCTAAACTTCACTAAAACCAATTGGTTGAGAGGATGTAGACCCATCCTCATATTATCCTCGAAATAATTAACTTTAGTGAAATTAAGTACCGAAAATAAATTTATAATAAATAAATATTTCAAAATTGTACTAAAGTTCCCATAACCACTCTTATAAAAGATAACATCCCTTATCATTTATTCACATCTCCAAAGACCATTGGTTCAACCAATCATTGCCCAAATCTTCTCCAAAAATTCATAATTTCATCCTGGACTCCACCATTGTTGTATAAAACCAACATAACGAGTCCTTTTGTAAAATCAAAAGGAGACACCTGAAGAAGAGGTAATCATTTTATCCCTTCTTTTAAAGTTATTTTTTTCTTCTACTTACTGATTATATATTGTTCCCATACCAAAGTAAGAAATAGAATATCATAAATATAAAGACACTTTTTATAATAATGGAAAAAATATTCATTATTTTATCCGTCATAAAAATGATAATATCACCATGTGTGCGTACATACATCTTACCATCTTCATGACGTTGTGTAATTTTTTATTCTACATTATATTATTTAGATAGGTAAAATGATTTTTATAATAGACATAAATAAAGAATATAAAATGACTATGATTCTATATAATTAATATACCATTCAGTTATATATCATATAATGATTAAGGAAATGATATCGTCGTTTGTGCGTTTGTACGGCTTACTATCTCCATGATGCGATAAAATTCATTCTCCACATTAACCAATCACGACTGATATAATATATACAAAATAATAATAATTATGAAATATATGAAATTATAAGGCTACTAGAATAATATATATTTATACATATGTTATTCCTTACTTCCATTCAATACGATAACAAAAAGGAAACAACGTCCATGTGTTCATATGGCCCACCATCTCCGTGAACAATATATTCAATTTCATATATATATATATATATTTAAATTATGAATATATATGATACTTGAAAAAAATTATAAATTCCAGAAAATTTTAAATCATAATATAATTACGTTGATCAGGAATAAAAATTCAAAACACATATGATAAACAAAGAGATTATTACCCGAAATGTTGCATTAACATATATTTGTTAATAAATTAATAATATAAATTCATAAAATAATATTATATGATTTCATAAATATTATTTTTAATCTTATATAAGTTGATAATATTTTTAAAAATATTATACAAGAGTTTCAAATGCATACTAAGCATATCAGGCCTATGGTATGGGTTATTTTCGCAATCTCATTATTAATCGATATTGTTTATACGTAAGTATCTATTTGGAAATATTTATCATCCACATACATGATTCATATAAATTTATTTAAAAATGATATTAATATTCCTAAAATATTTTTGAAATTCGTTTATACCCATCTTTTACTATTTACTAATTGTTTTGAGTGGAATATTTCTGTCATTTTCCAAATGAGGTACTATATGACCTTTTCGACAAATTAAAGAAAGTATTTTTTTTAGCTAATACAATGTGATTGGATATTTTCTAACATTTGGACACCTTAAAATTTTAAATCTTCCCTTATAATATTATTAAATTACTTTTAAAGGAAATATTTTCTTGTATAATTACGCTGGATTCAAATGATTTCAAATATAAAAAGCGGTATTTCTAAAAGAGTGTTAATGAATTTATTAGACCACTTTAACCTATGTTATCATCCATTGTTATATTTTTTTATCAACAAAGGTTAATATATTATGGTACAATTTTTCATATTGTATGTTTGACTTTGGATATGCTATTTTCGTATCATTCATAGCTTGTGGATTATGTATTTACATTCATTTTCTAGTTTTAATATGAATGTTAATGTTGGTTATTTTTTACCCTATTCATAAGTGGAATTCATTGGCCTTTGTATGTGGTGGGAGGGGCCCGCTATAGCCCCTTTATACATCAGTAGTCCCGTGAGACACTTATTTATGTGTTTTGGATAATTTATTACCCAATCAGTTATGGTCTCTTGGTCGAATCCCAAATGGTATGTTTAAGATTTCCCACATTATGCATTCTCTCGTAATGAATTTAGTTAACGGTTATAAATGTGATTATCTCACTAGTAGAATATCCATGTGAATGTTTAAATGACATTAATTTTTTTTCTTTCCATGTTATGCTAAAGATAATTTTTTGAAGGGATTTATTTTAGTTTTATACCTTTCCATAAATGTTTATGCTTATTTTTGATAGCTCACACAATATTATTTATCCTTATAGAGAATCAAGTCTCACCCCTTTCTTATTTTTTATTTTCCTATAATGAAAATAAATGTTTTAGGATTTTTATGCCAGGTTAAGCTAGGGGATTAATGGGGTTCCCAAAATATTATCTAAGATGTGTTTTATGTCAGAAATTATCATTTGATGTTCATTAATGTAATATATTTTCCAATATTTCTAAATTTATTGGTCCTTCAGGACTATATTCCTTGAAATCATTACAATCTATTAAATTAATTCACCGCCTCTAGGTTTTTACGGTCAGGGCATTACATATACATTTCAGAGTGAGTCTTTAGTGTGATTAATTTTATTTGGTGGTAATTATTAAAATATATCTTAGTAGAAATTGTGATAAAATCAACCAGATTCTTTGATTTTTGTACTAGTCTGGAATATACATTTTTTTGTATTTTAAAGATAGTTGTTTTTATAATAATCTATGTTGACTAATGGGTTTCACACTTGAATTTTGGAAATTGAAGTATTTTTTTTCATATAAGGCTTTATTATTTTTGAAATATTATCTTATTTTATAAATAAATTTTTATGGTTAATTTCATAATATATGAAGAATATATTTTTCTCTTTTTAAGAAGTATGTGATTCTCTATATGTTGATTCATGTGTTTCATGTATGAAAAATGCATTTTAAATAATCATATTTTTGAGAAAAAATTATTTTGTTGTTGAAATTGATTGAAGGATGAATCATTACACATCAAGTATGTATATTTCCATATAAACGTACTCCATTTAACAAATCAATCCCACAACTCTACTAAACAAATCTTGGAAAAAAACATTATCCATTTACTTTTCTTAAAGACAAATCAATGTCCTTTAATCACTTAACTGATATATTGTTTTGTGATGGTTTACTTTATAATGACCATGTTATCTATCTCACTCACAAGGATCATGAGAGTTAGTTTTCTATTCAATGTCCATGTTTTTCAGTCTGTTATCCTATTATGCGTTATCTTATGTGACCATTGTTCCACCCTTTTATTCTTTAATAGTGGATGTTTTATTAATCCTTTTCCTAATATGGAATCTCAAGTATAGTATTCTGTATAATTGTACCCTGGGTACTAATCCCACTTTAAAAATTTGTGGATGCAATTTATTATCAATTGATGAATGTAACATCTCGTGTTTTTAAAAATTATTTACTATTTTAGAAAGAATAAAAAATATGAAAAATAATCATAAACTAATAACTAAATATTATTTTCATATTTTTACCTTTATAAGCAAGCTGTAAGAATGGATAGTATGAAAATAATTAAATAAATTATTTAAATATTGTTTACATTTTTATAAATAATTATTTATTTGTCGATCAATTAATTATCAAGGAAAATGAAACCCTTTTTAAAATAAAATGATTTTTTCAATGAAATAATTAAAATGTTCACAAGAGTTATTATAAAATAAAAAATTAAATTATTTTATGAATATATTAATGAAATAAATATTATATATAATATTTACTATTCATCATATATATTTTATTTATATGATGTAGGAACAAATCTAATTTTACGCAAAAAAAGATATATTTTTCTAAAAACAATATTTTTCTGTCATTTAATGGAGAACATGTTTTCAATTTAGTTTTTGACACATTAATAAATTCTATATGAAATTATAATATTATAATTTTATAACAAAATATCCAATGTAAGTATTTTTTAATTTATCATATTTTTTTAATTAGTTTAATAGTTTAATGAATAGTAAAAATATTGTATTTCAATTAAAAATAGAGTTTTCTCTAAATAATCTATACATAAATATTATTATTGTTTTTAAATTGTTTTAATGAAAAATTAGATTGATTTTATAATATTTAATCTTTTTTAATTCATTTGAATCAATTTCATAGAAAATATAAATATAAAACCTTTAAATAATTTGAATTTTTTCACTTTAATAACATGTTTTCAAACCCCATCAATGAGGATAAGTTTTAATATGTTTTATATAATAAATTATATGAATTTAGAAACAAAGATTATTTAATTGGAATTAGAAGGAAAAAATTTATTAATTTATTCTATTTTATTTTTGAATAATATGAGGACTAACAATAGTAATTTTTATGAGTACGTTATGGGTAAATCCTGAAATTATGAGTAAATAAAATATTATAAATATTATAAAATCACCCAGACACTTGTCCTGATTTATTTTACGAATTAATTTTTATATAAATCATCCTTGGTCTTATTTTATTAAATTTTGGGGCCACATGAATGACTTTAAAATGTTAATTGAATTTTATTTTAATGAACCTCGAAAGATGTCATACTTATAATTAGATATCTATTTTGTTTAATATATGTAAAATTTGAAGTAATATTCAACATAAAATAACATTTATAAATATTATATATTAATATTAATCATGTAAGTTTTTTACATTTAGGCATAGAAATAATCACCTTAACGGATTACACAATGAAGATGAAAATTTTGGTTAATTAATAAAAAATTAAATAAATTATAATAAAAATATTAAAATAAATATAATATTAGAGAACTAATTTCACCCATGACTTTTATAGATTAATTTTACATGTTATTTATGTTTTATAATAATTTCATCTAATTTAACTTTTTTGATATTTTTGAAAAGTAATGTAATTAATAGATTCAAAATTGACATTAGTGATATTTTAAAATAAAAAATATTTTATTAAATGATATAATATTAAAAAAATATAATACTCTAACATATTTTTAGGAATGGTTTTTAAATATCATCAATGATCGATTTTTAGATCATTTTACATTTTATAGAAAATATAGTAACTGTTAATGAGGGAAAATTTGTGTTGTTAGTGTAAAAGTAAAAGAGGCTAAAATAGAGTTGATGTTAAAATATAAGGATTGACTAATACTCATAACATGTATAAATTTATTATGTTGAATTTATTTTGATCAATTGATGTCATATATAGGAAATAAATATATTTCGATTCATTTGGAATATAAAGTAAATTTATATTATTTCTTGTTTTTTGATAAAGTACAAGAGTGCCCCTCCCATATATTATAAAAGGCAACATGTTCATCTCCTTAATTGAAAATTTAAAAAATATTTATTTCAGAAAATATCATCCAATATAGATTTATATAATCCCTACATAAATTCTATAGCTATAATTTTATGAATAACAACCTTCTATGCGGTCACAAGTTGTTAAGAAAAAGAGATTTCCTGAAGAAAATGTACTTTTTTTATTATCATTTTAAGTTTTCTTTTTTTCTTCCAGCTTCATTAAATAATAATCAACCATGTTGAAATAATAAATCATCTATCCCTAATACACATTGACGTTATTATGTTAAAATGGTCACTGAAATACTTCTGAACTTCTATAAAATGGGAAATGTATTATTCATTCATGCATTGGGTGAACTACCACCTCACGAACTGATATAATTTTTATTCCAACTCCGTATATCAAGACTAGATGTAATGATATAATTAATATTTATATATAATATTCATGAAATATTATTAATATTTCAATTATAATATATCATTCAAGTAATATCTTTTCCATGCACGTAAAAATGATTACGTTGTTCGTGCGTACGTGTGAACTATCACATTCATGAAGTGATGTGTGTAGTTTTTATCAACACATAACAAGAATGATATATTTGAGAATACATAAATTATTTACATGATATTATTGGTATTATTATCATAATGTAAAGAATAAATAATAATTACCTTCTTTCCGCAATTACCATTGAAAAAGGGAAACATTACTCATGCATACAAACGACATACCATCTCCATCTTGGCGCCAAAATATGGTAAGAGGAAAATGGTGTGAAGAGGAAACCCATTCCAAAATGAGTTTCCTCACAAAGATCATTCGTGGATACCCTCATCACCATGGCCGACACGAAGTCGATGTCACATCTATCTTCAACATAGAGTAAAGGAGGTATGAGGCTCTACGGCTACGATGCAATTATGCAGGATCTTCGTGTTGTAGAGGGAACTGAACCAACCTCTGTGATCCCATAAAACATGAAGGAAGACTCTAAGAGAACTATATAGGGATCCCAAGAGAGCTCAGTGCTGAGGAGGGGAAGATGGTCGACTCCTCTATTATGGAAAACTAGATGTGATATCCTACTGATTGCAGGTCACCACATGGCTTCCCACCGAGCTGCCCTGCTTTGCGCCACACCATGCTTATAAATAATGGGCTTCCCTCTTTCCCAAAGGACGAGTACTCTGGCCTTTCACCTTATCAACATTCAAATCATGAAGCACCTTCTTCTTAGTAAAACCTTAATAAAAATGGTCTCTTCAATGTACATGATCATTGGAAATAACCCTTCCCTTAGAATAATCACAATCACTCTTCAAGTAGGAATGCCTTTATAGAACCCACAGGCCATCGAAAAGGAAAGAGATCCCTAAGGGGATTTGGGTCTTTACAAAGTACTCATGATTCCCGAAGTACCATCCTAGCACATGTGAACCACATGCTAAGGTGGGGCCCATGTGCAACGCAAATCAAATTTCCTCGCAGGGCTATGATTTGCAAGGTACCCTTGCATCACCAAATCCTACATCGCGATAGCCGTTCTACATCACAATGAACCCTTCATATTCATATATTCTCTATACCCAATCTAGGATACTCCACATCACGAAGCATACCCCTTTGCGAAGTCCCTCCCCTACATAGAGCACCAGAGCATCACAAGGTCCAATCATGTGATCCCATTTGCTTCACAAAACCTTCTCCTATACTAAACACAAGGTTTGTATGAAGTGAGTTCAATGTACATTGGGTGTTTCTTCAGGTTATGTTTCATATAATTATGATTCTTTTCATTGGTACACTAAATGTTATTACTTCTTCGCATAGCCATGATAATAAGGGCCCCTTAGTGGATCACTCCCCAACACCGCCCCAACACGACATTGATGATTCCTTCCCATCCCCAAGGTTGGGTGGGTATTAGTAATGTCAATCCTAGGGGTGTGGATTGAACCAGCATTGCCCAAGCTGTAGGATGTTAAAAATCCAATCACCATCATCCTCATCACATGACGTTAAAATGTTCCCTTACCCCATCCATTATAAATGGGGTGCCCAATATCGAACATTCTCCATGTCTACTCGTCTACACGGGAGTGAGATCTTCCCCACATGGAATGAGATCATCTTTTATAGAGTGGTATCTGTCCATGAGGAAGGGAGACCATCATGGTATAAGCCCCTTACCTTTATTGCATATGGTAGCATCCATGCTCCTCCTCTCCTCTTCCATGCCATTGACATCAAGAGATATGTGCATGTGGACCTTCGTTACCCCATCCCTCTCCCTATGGTCTTTGTCACCATCGTTCTTTTATCAAAGATTAAGTCCCAATCTTCACCTCTCTAGGTTGCTAACCACTCATAATCCCTTGTTTCTTCATTGGTCTGCATACCACATTTAGGCCCCACCCAACATTCCGTAAATGCAACGTTTACCACATGATCATCAGGTATTTGCTGCCTCTTGTTTCCCACACTAAGAATGACTCACATGGGGTTAGAGTAAGCATTGACCATGGAATCATTCCTTGGAAACCTTAGCGTGTAAGCCCCAAACCATACAAAATGATGTGGACTTTTATCATTGTCTCCTAGAAATTGTACATAGGAAGCCTCCATAAGGTTTAATCCCAACACCTACATGTCCCAACCCCTTCAAATCGGGTCACCTTTATCCATCTATACATTAAACAATATCCTTCATACCAAACTAAATTAACTTTGATCCTTGTCTCATAGTAAAGGTACGTAAGAAGCCTCCTTGAGGTTCATTTCCAACACCCATCAGTCCCGACCACTACACAACGATCCACCATCATCATTCATGACATTAAAGTATATTCCCCCCTTTCATCTCAAATTATGTTAAACTGTACGTTGCCGAACTATGTGGGATTTGATCCTTTTCTCCTAGACAGGGTATGTAGGAATCCTCCCTAAGGTCCATCCCCATTAAACGATAATCCATTATCAACCACAACAAGTGGTATGCCACTGGAACCCTAGTCAGCGTTAATCTATTGTAGTCCCCTTTGATGGGACCCACATCCCGGGTCCCCCCATGTGGCATTAGACCAAATCCCGATCTGCTAACCATGCGTAAGACCAATAATATCATCAGGTCACTATCCTCTCCACACACTCTGATTCTATACCCCCATCCCAAACTACATGAAAATTTATTAACTATCATGGGGATATGTAGGTAGCCTCTCTGAGGTTCAATCCCATCATTCATGTCCCAATGTGATCTCTCCCTCGATCTCTCATGTGTTATGAGAAGATCAAACCCCATCTTAGATGTTCCACTTCCCTTGGGCCCCATCCATGCGTTCATTCTCCAGGGTCACCTCTTAAGGTGTCCCATCATCCCACAAACCTACGTGGACTTTGATTCATTATAACGGGGATACATAAGAACCGTCTCTGAGGTTCAAGCCCAATAACATCGTCTTCACTTCAGTTCAATCTCATTATCCATCCAAATCAATCAAAAATCCATATCTGTCATAATTTTTACCAAGGATGCCACATCCTGGTGATATCATGTCACCCACTATGTCACTATTCCTAGTAGTACCTCATCCGCTAACCACGCGTAAGCACTAACACATCTTAGGGTCGTTGTCTTATGCGCACACCCCAATTCATCAACCCATCGAACTATTCTTGTTTTGATCCTTGTGACCCGATATAGGGTACATAAGAAACCTCCCCGAGGTTCAATCCAATTTAATGAAAAACCATAGAGCCCGATTTCTAGGGACCCAGGAATACTCATATCCACCTTCATTAGGCGTCATGATCGACTCATTGTGTAATCCCATTAGGTTCATCCATTTGGGGATACATCAATCTCTTCCACTACTATTAGTGTTCAGATCAGTTCGATCCATCTCTTATAGAAGTTAACCTCACCGCATACCCATTTTTAAATATGGGAAGCTGACAAAAACCTCATATACATGCCTATGGAATATAATTCCCTGCACTCGATGTGGGATGCCTCTTGCTTCTACACCCTAGAGAAGTCCAATCATAAGCGGAGGAAACCCAAATGTACTAGTGTTCCTGTGTCTAGACACTCCATTTATGTCCAACATGAATACAACCCCGATAGAAGGTTGATGCCTTTAATGGACCCCTTAGATTGTCACAATCGAATCAACGTAATTAATCAGTGTCCATGAGGACATGGCACTAGGAAGAGTTTCATGAAAAACATCTTCTGTCTATGAGGGAGACCCAGACAAGGTAACATGTTTTGACTATGAATCCATAGAATAAAGAACCAAAAACCCATCAACCCATTTTGATCATGGAGAAGAAGTCCTAGAATAAGAGAGGGATGTCACCTGCCTTTGGAATGCTGGAATGCGGGGAAACAGTCAATGCGTCCATGACGAATAGGCATGCGCCATGGTAAAAGCGTTGGAAATAGAAATTGGGAACCCAGCGTGAAATTGTTCTCTTAAATATGGAGATTAGTATCATTCAATACATCATTGGATTAGCATTTCACTAGATCGAGTTATCAGGTGCCATGTCCCTCCAAAAAAATAGTGGGTCTGGCATCAAACTCAATAGATATTGGGATAGTTGAACATTGGAGATATCTTTCTAATAAATTATCAGTGAGGATCCTTCTTACCATCCATGGAAGACAGAATGTAGCTGGTAAAATGGACGTTACTTTCCATCTTTCAACACTATTGGTTAAAAATACTTGCTTTGCCAGACCCAAGCTATCATTACAGGAATCCAATAACTGTCCACCCACCAAAGTAGGGGTCAGGATAATGTCAAAGTGGAAATACTGTGTGGCCTCATCTCTTCCATGGTAGCCTTCACGTCTATGGAGGTTGGGCACCCACGCCCCATCTACCCATCTAAATTCATTCAGAGAAGGATAATTAACAATCTTGTTTGATGATATGAGGATGATGGGATTATCCCAACCTAGGATATGGCCTGAAAAGACCAAAATGATTCTGGGCCACATCATCACCACCACCCATAAGGACCGCACAAGGAGCCACTACTACCCATTCCGACGTATAATTGTTTTGGGATCCTATCTTTATAATTCATTGATTACTCAGTCCCCTAAAATAATAAGGTGATGTATGTTTTGGATAGCCTATCTTGAATCCTGCCCTACGGGATCCCAAGGAGTGTTCCCACTAGGCCTGGTAAGTGCCACCACCTGGTCACACGGGCTAAAGAGCAGGTGAGTTATGCACCTGTACCACTGGCCCCAATCCGGTTAAGCCGACAACAGCATCTGGAATAGGCTGAGGATGACATCTGTTGAGGGGAATCGACATCAATAGCGACCATGGCCCATTCCACCACTGGCGCATACCATCAGTACCAAAGTTATTCCATTTAGGAGAACACATACACTCGTCCTAGATTGCTCCCCTAACCACCCCACATGAAGGCTAGTTCGACTCTCATAGTCACTGGCATAGGTGGAGTCTGACTTTTTGTTGTCTGATCACCAACACTAATAAAGTGATGCACTCTTGGAGGGATTGAAACAGGTTGCGGACTATCAAGCGTCATTGGAGGTCATTGGCCCAGAAACAGTTTTTTTTATATAATATAAATACACTCAAACCTGAAGGGGTGTACATTATCAGGGGGATTCCCTTAGCCTTAAAACTTTTAGACCTCCTTAGTACCCTTTCATGGGGATTTTTTGGGGTTTAGGGGTTGGTGTTTACCCCATTTCTTTAATAAAAATTTAATTGATGATAGGTGGACTCCACCGCGGGCCGACCCATGGAAATGACATCCAGTACAGAGGTCCTCCCCACACTACCAAAAATGAGATCACATGTTCTCCCCACTCCCAGTAATAGTGTAGAGTTCATCCCCATAGAAACATAAATCATATTGAAGGTCCTCCCCACTACATTGGAACACAGTGAAGAAGATTATTTCTAACATGTGACCTTAGTTATGGAGTCGTTCCTCCTATCACAGGTCACCGATGTGAAGATGCTACACATCTGGTCAACCATCGGTCTAGGATTCAACCCTATTTCCTTACAAAAACCGATGAAGGTCCCACTCCTACCCATAATCATAGAATTTTAGGATTTCCCCGCCTCATGGGAACCCAACATGGAGGTAATACCCATGTCAGCTACACTAGTACGAGTACCCTCCTCTTACAGAGGCTGCCAAAGGAAATAAGCATGGAAGGCTTACCCATGCTCCTACCAGCTACAATAGAGGTTTTAACCACTCCATAACCTCAAACTGAGAATCCCTCCATGAATCATTTAGTGTACATGGAGGCCCTCCCAATGTTCCCTTTTTCATTTGTGTTGGTGCTCCATGCACCCCGACTCACCCAGGTATAAGTCCTCTTCCCCCAAGCATCAATTTGGCTGATGTTCCACCTCTACCCAAAAATATTTCCTTTCATGAAGAACCACCCTAGGATAGGAGGGTGGTTCTCTGATTCCATAACAAGTATACCTAGATGTTTCAACCCCTGATTAATCCCATCTAATTCTCAGATACTAAATCAGAATGCAATATGGCAATGGAACCCTCACCTCGATGCTTTGTGTCAAGGGAAAGGTCAAGAACGAGGTGTATCAGTCTCATACTTTCAGAATGTGTGGTCAAGTATATTCTCACCTCCCTCCATAGATACATCTAGGTGGAGGATGATCTGGCCCCTTCCCAGGGCCTGGCCATACCATCCTCCCAATCGTCAAAAAGGTCATTCTCTACCTCGACCAGAGATCATGGAGAGTTACTCTGGGGACCGATAGAGGACGAAGAACATCATGGACCACCACAATTAATTGCATCAATTTTTTAGGAGGCTATGTCCACTAGATAATCTTACCAATAGATATCATCTCAGTCGTTGCATTCGTCTCATGACAAACCAAGATGTGGCGGATTGTCATCATTTTTTCTAAATTGTCCATTAGCCAGTCTACTGTCTTAGTGGACTGTTTCTGTTCCCTTACCAGTCCCATTTCCACCCCCAGTCGACGAATGTGGAAACCAGGGGCTGAATCCCGAGTATGAGCCAAGGATCTAGTGGGACGTCCTTGCATCGGATCGTTTCATATTGACGTTCAGGCCAATTAAGACTACGAACTTCAGTGCACGGGAATGAATTACTCAAGAGGAAGCTTCATGTTTCTGCAAAACCTTATGGGGGATGAAAATATATCTTCATCAATAGAAAGTGGCATACCCTAATAGTCCAGCACACTTTGATGTTATTGACTTGGAATGTTGTATGGTCTACTTGGATGCGCTCCCTATGTTCTAGTGAGTTGAGTCGCCCGGTTTCCATCAGACCCTCCAATAATAATGAGTTCAGAGTTTTAAAGTACTCTGAGGGATTATCAAGGAGGCTTCCCCAAAATTCTAGTATATGACAGGGGGGAGTATTCTTCCCACCATTTATGTTCTATCCGACCCCAGCATGATTTTCCAGGTGATATTGAGGATATGCCACCAGGTAGAGTCCTGGTCAACAAGGATGACCTATCATAGGAAGAAAATGAAATAGAACTCCATGGATAGAACATTCCCTCCAGGGGATTTCTACACCTATTGGATCCACTGGGAAGGGTAACATAGTAGTAAATAAATTTATTGGTCCATCCTATGCCCACCGAGTGATTAGTCCTCAACCGAAATCCCAATAATGGAAAAGAGCATCTTGGGGCCGTCAAAATTCTTGACCCATCTTGATCAGTTCAGAAGACATATGATTATCCCAAAACAAGGTGCATTGCACCAAAAGATCATGTAGGATGGGAAGATGGTCGATTACCACCTTTTTGACTGTGGAGTGGAGTGCCGGCCAGACTATGGTGATCCTCGGCCAGGGTAGTAGGGGTAGGTACAACTTTCCAATTGTGACTCGCCTCTAGGAGACCCTGACAATCCTAACCACATAGAATTTTTAGATTCCAAATATTATGGAAAGAGGTCAAAATATATATCACCAACTCCACATGAATGACATGATAATCTTAGATACCGGGTTCGGGTCCCCCCAGCAACTCCATATGTCATCTCACCAACCGCTCCACGAGCTGCTGGGCCTGCATATCATATTGAAGAACCTTCCAACACATTAAAGGTCGGGGATCCACATCAATGTGAGAACCCCGAACTAGATGATTTTATTTCAATGCTCATTTCCCTCTTAGATGCATTAGAAACTTTATAGGTGGAAATCCCGCCTGATAGAAAGCCATGTCTATCATGGGTTGATGATATACCAACACACTCAAGTTTTAGAAACCCCTTCTTTTCTCATTCTAATGGGACGAGTGATATGCTTTAACATGTGGACCACTTCATCTAAAGGTGTGGACTCATTCTGGGATCTTCGACGTAGCAAGTGGGAGCCAAAATCTATTGTTTCGTACTGACATTGGAAGAGCCTATGTTTGTATGGTACAACTAGCTACCCATTGGGTCGATCACTACCTGTGATGATCTTCGTAATCAATTCATTTTCCATTTCGGCTCTACCACACGAAATATGAGTATTTCATACCTATAAAAATGCATGAAGTGGCCTGATGAGCACATTGCGGACTTCGTCACCTAGTGGAAAGGCCTTGCCAAATCCAATGACATGACACTGACTCAGGACATGCTTTTAAAAATGTGTGTGTTTAGAGTCAAAAATGAATTGGTCCCCTCTCTCAATACTCAAAATTACCCTGTGTTATTCTGATATTTCATTAAAAAGGACTATCATTTAGTATAATCCTTTTAGAATTCTAAAAAAGCATGTCCATTTCCAACCGCAATTCCTGTGAGAAGAGCCGCTAAGGCTGAGCCTGCAACGGTATCATAGTTAGAGGCCCCCAAGAAGATGGAGATTTTACTAGTGGAGCCACCTCCACAGCCTCCTAGAGGCGCTCCACCTCTGGGTAAGCCTCTATCCTTGCAATTCCCACCTTATAATCAATATGCACCTCCATATAACATGCCACCACTACCTAGGTGAAATAATTAGGTCGCACCACATTGGCAGTCACCTCTAGACCCTCTCCTAGGCTAGGATCACAAATCCCACATCCTAGACATGAGAAACTGGACCTACTAATTCAATTAGGATCATGTCCCCGATTATTTCTGATGTTCCATGGAATAGGGAATTCTACGGTTTCCCAAATGGAGGAGGACCGAAGAGGCGGATCTCGCTGATCTTCCAAACCACAACCCCTATCACCAGATCTGAGGGCACAAACTCGAATATTTCTATGTGTTTAAATAATGGATTCAAGAAAAAGTTGATAAAAACATAGTCAGGTTAGGCCCAACTATGTTATAGGATGAATGTGTATTCGTGAAGCCAGATAGCGGTAGTGACAGCGAATGTGAGTGGCATCAGGTTCCTAACCGTGGGTCTGAAAAGTACGTCCAATGGATGGCTCATAGGGAAGTTTCCCATAACCATGGTATTATCCATGCATTATTGAATCCACTTGATCCTTAATAATATGTTTCACCACCCAGACCACTACTTCTATGTCATCTTCTTAGCCTCTCTCTTCTCAGAAGAGCCAGCGTTTGCAACAAAAGGAAAAACAAATCCCCCCACTGAAGTCATCTTCATCTGGTACTCTTAGTGGCTTTATGCCCCTATATATGAATATTATCCCCATAATACATCCATTGGTGGATTATTCATCATGTGAGAATCATGGGTATGATTCATTTAACATTGTGAAGGTGGTAAACCCCTACATGATTTCTAAAGACAAGGAATTCAAGAAGGATCCTCCTAACATCCCCACCTATCGCCAGCATTGACAGAACCGTGGATATATAAGCTATCAAAAAGCCCCGATAAGTACTTAGTTCTAGGCTAGGCATGATTCTTAAACTAGAAAATATGCCCAGCACAGAGCTTCGCCTATGCAGTCTTCTCTTCTGGTGTCCTTAGGTCCACCTTCGTCGACGTTTGTGTAACCTGATCCGGGAGAGCCACCCCAACAGTGCCACGATCAGCCACACACTATTATGGACTGGCCTCAATCATCTAGATCACATCCATTAGTTTCTCAATGGGCTTTTATAGTGAGAAATGAGACATTCCCAGCACCACTCAACTACCGATTCAGCAGGAATGGCCAGTCATACCCCTTGTCGCAGAGCAACCTCCTATAAGAAGAAGTTCACGCATGGAACAAAAGTATGATATCACCTAAGAATATTTCTATCATTATTGTGAGGATCTCTATCCTTTAGTCACATCTACTTTTAGTGGATATGTGTGAAGCACTCGCTGAGGCTTTAGGAATCCCCAACCAGTTTGAGACGGAGGTAGCAGGTGGAGAAGCCTTCCATATTGAGAAATTCGAGCATGCTGAATGTTAGGCCATTATCTCATTCTATAAAGAAGATGAAGGGTATCCCATACAAGGGAACTTCTTAATATTTTATATCACCATACATATATATTTTGGGGTGTATCATTGTTTTCTTTTTGATACGTGCTCGAGAAACCACCTAATCTCGACCCGGATACTTCAAAGAATGGGGTTGTCTGTGGATGATCTGAGTCACTCCAACCTAAAAATAATTGTTATGATAAGACATAATAGACACCTGTAGGTAGGATTTTTTTGAAGTCCCAATTTTTTTTCATTGTATCCTGCACTAATTTCATGGTTGTCTCCTAAGATACCACCTACAACTCATTGATGGGTAGGCCATGGCTTCACCTACATGTGGAGGTCACTTCATCATATCACTATTGCCTTAAGTACACCCTTAATGGTCGAGTAAGAATAATCCAAGGTGAAGTGTATCCATTTGAATTTTGCGAACCCCACTACCAGTATTCTATCTATTACAAGAGCATGGCCAAGCAAATTCAGTTTAATGATGTCGAACATGCTATATCTGCGACTGAACCATGGAATGTCCTTAACGTTACCTACATTTTTTCTATCCACTTATTAGAGGCTATGACCCTTGATCTAGGGAAATGATTATTGGTTTCTAGAATGAGGGGATAGCATAGTCCCAAATCTAGGGGATGCCTGATGATCACCTTATATTCCTATAGAAATCAGGAACAAGAAATCCCAGAGCCCCCTACTCATATAAGGTATCAGGATGTCTGCCACATGAAAATGGCAAAACGTTGTGCTTTCTTGTTTCACCGAGATGGGTCGAGCTGGATCAGGATAACATACCACTATTTCAATGATGTCATCATATGTTTCCCCTTAGGACAAAGACCAAAGGGGATCGGTTCAACTTCATTCATTACAATGGTTTTGGTTGCACATGATTCCCCTGATGTAGTGTCTACCACTGCCCAGGCTAGCACCAACTTCCCATCAGGATATGTTGACTCAAAGAAATATAATACCTCTGAGGATCCGTCATTCATAAGTGAAGAAGAGTATTTAGAAAATTCACATCCTTCGTTCAAAGAGGGTGTCTCAACCACGGTCTATGAATTGGTATAGGTGAACCTCAATAACGAGACAGATCTAAAACCCACATTGATCAGTGCCACTATACATGACAATGTGAAACAACAGTTCATGGGATTCCTGATGAAGCATCATGATGTGTTTTACTATAGTTATAATGATATTTCGTGAATAGATCATCAGGTCATCATTCACCACCTCTTTCTTCCAGTGAATCTTTGTGGGTTCAAACCACCTCTCAGAAAGATGCACTCGTCTCATACGGGCATAGTAGATGCCTAGGTTAATAAGATCATCATATCAAACATCGTCAGTGAGGTCTAGTACCTCTGATTCTTTTCTAACATCGTTCATATCAAGAAAACGAACAAACAGATCCGAGACTGCATTGATTTTCGGTATCTCACCCATCATTGTCTGAAGGATGATTTTTTCCTTCCTATGAAATAACTATTTATTGACACCCCCACTGGGTTTTAGGCTCTCTCTTTCATGGCTGGGTATTCCGGGTATAACCATATTCGAATGGAACCTAGGGAATAATAGTCTATAGACATCAAGGAACAACAAGGTTCTTTTTATTTCCAGGTCATGTCCTTCGGTCTAAAGATTCATGGTTCCACTAATCAACATTCCATGCATCACATATTTAAAATGATCATCGGGACATTGTTGGAATGATACATAGTTATCTAGTCATCAAATCGCACAAGCACCAGGAACCTCAAAAAGGCCATGATAATGTGTATGGATTCTTCTGTTCTCCCCTTATGAAGATGAACCCACTGATGTGTGCCTTTGGAGGTCCCCTCCGGAAAGTATCTTGGCTTCATTTTCAGATATATATGCATTGAGGTTGATTAAGAAATGATTAAGTTCATCAGTCTGATGTCTTCCCCAAGCATTATTTAAGAGGTTTGAGGTTTTCAAGGCCACATGGACTACATATGTCAATTCATCACTGATATGGTCGGAATGTGTAATCCATTTTATTGGCTCAATAACAAAGTAACTTTCTATCAGTTGGAAAAATAATTTTATAATACTATCGAGGAAATCATGAAGTGCCTATTATATCCTCCGGTCAAGATTCCACCCATTTCTGGAAAACCATGGGTCCTTTTTCTGACCTCCCTAGAAAATTATCTTTGCACCCTTCTCAACAAATGAATAATGAGGGAATGTAGAAAAATCTAAAAAATCTCAACAGCATGCCCTTTAATACAGGGACTAGATAGTCCCCTATCAATAAAAGATTCCTTGTTATGGTATTCATAGTGCCTAAATTGTTACATTACTTGTAGGACCATGATATACCACTAGTTTCTTGAGAGGATCTGCTGATGTACATCCTGAATCGCCCCATATTGACATGTCGTCTAGATTGGTGGGAAGTAATCCTACACTATTACGACATCAGGTTCATCCCCTAGAAGGCTATTATAGGGAATGAATTGGAATAATTCCTTTCCACCCATCCGACTCTCGAGGACCAATATCTATACCATGAATTTCCATATGAGGAAATCTTCACTGTGGAACAAGATGTTCGGTGTTGGAAAATGCACTTTTATGGCACATCCAAAAAACCCAAATGGTAGAAGAATAAATGATCCCAAACTCAACAGAATGGGCCTAGGTATCTTCTTCATCACACTAGCACAAACTAGTCTTCCATATTCATTTCTTTTATCACAAGTCTGTAACAAGAATGATGCTGACTGTCAGACTCTCATCACTGGCCTCATGCTATCCCTCAAGATTGATGTTCCCAACATTTATGTGTAAGGGGACTCCAAAATATTCATCTATAAGATAAATGGTGACTATGTTCTTTGGACTCTAGAGCTTGTACCACTATTGGAACATACCTTCTAGTTGATGGAAACTTCCCATATCAGTAGAAGATAATCACTTTCCTTGTTTTGCAGAATGGTCGAGTTGATGCCTTTTCCATCTTGGCTACTTCTCGTACGACACATGACTATGATGATCTAATTATTCATGTGGAGAACTGGGGAGTCATCAATCCCATCACACCAAATGATGATGAGAGCCCACAGGTAATCCACATTACTACAGGAGCCTCCATTTCAGGTTCACCCAGTCCCCTAACACAGTGTTGGAAGTGAATTTCGATTGGAGGACCCCCTTTATCAATTATATCCAATATAGTAATTTACATGCATATCGAGCTGGATGCTAGCAAATCCGACGATGTGCCCTGCTGTTTACCCTCCCGAGTGACACCGGTCTTCAGAAAATCCTCGAAAAATGTGGGTCTAATAGATTCTGCATCCATTTCATTCAAGGAGGTGATATTTCTTAGGTTATACAAGAAGTTCATATCAGTTCCTGTAGGGAAAATCAGACCAGTCTGAAACTATCTCACTAGATCCTGGGACTGGTGTATTTTTGGACCTCAATGATCCGTGGTGGTATCATATTTTACCTGAGGATCCATTTATACCAAATCCATGTAAATGTTTTGTATCAGCCACCATAGCCTCTCCACAATACCAATTATTATTTTTCATATGCAGTTTGGGGAATAAATGTTGTGGGACCATATCCACCTGCAACAGCTCCCCAGTTCAGGTTCATCCTGACCGCTGTGGATTTATTTTACCATTGGGAAGATGTAGTTCCACTCAAGGTGGTCAAAAACCATTCTATCATTGAATTTGTGAGTGTACACCCTAACCCCAGGTTCCGAGATTCAGTGCATTATTACATAACATTGAAATGATCACAAGGAAATCATGTCTCAAAAGACCAATCCGTTTACTATTATTGGAAAGAAGATCCATACATAAGGTCAACATTGCAACTTTAAATGAAATACAACACGAACTTATTCCATTGAAAATATCCAAGCCTCCTAGATAATGCCTACAAATCTCTCACAACTAACTTCTTCATATCCTGCGAAAATGAAACATACAAAATAGGTGAGCTCAAACTCTAAGTAAGGGTACGCAATATAGTGGATGATAGCAGAATTATTAAGAATGATGAATGATTGAAACCTCATGATTTTACCAATCATAAACATGAAGACTATTATGGTAGGAATATGAGATGAGTAAATAATTCTATAATAAAACATAATCATGAGTATTCAACTAGTCAAATGACCACATGAACCATCAATAATATTTCCATAATAAGGGAATGTATAATTCCAGAAATTCTGAAACATTTTTTCAAGGCCTCAACCAATATGTCTAAAAATGATTAAGGCCTCAGCCAAAACCACATATCAAATTATTAAAATCCTCAGCCAATTCCACATCTAGTTTTCTCATGAGACCTACCGATGCATCGAGGAGCTATAGAAGGCTCCACCCATCACATACTATGTTTAATTTATTACTCATATGAAATGTTTGAAAGATAACATAAACATTTGTATTTAAACAACCATAAAAAATGTCAATACTTTTTCCACAAACCATGAATGGAATAAAAATAGCACATCCACAATCAAATATCACTAATTCAATACAATATGGAAGATTTTATTGTAAAATATTAACCTCAATCTAGAATAATGAAGGATATTGACATACATGAAAATAATCATCAAAACAAGTTGAGATAAATATCCACCTTTTTCTTGAAAACATTTAAAAGTCACACTATTTGTAAAGAAGTAATTTAAAAATATATTTTTGAATCAAAGTGTACCATACCACTTTGAATCTTATAAAATGGAATTTAATTTTGAAACTTTAATTTCCATATAAATAAATACTTAAAACCATTTTTAATAAATGGACATTAATGAGAATAATAAATCATTAAAACATTAAAAATGATATTTTAGTTAGAGTTCCTAACCAAAAGTGAGAAAATTGAATACAAATAATTGATGTAATAAAACCATTATAATATCATGAAAATAAAGGGATTCATGATATACTACATCAAAGTAAATTGTATACACCATATAAAAGTGCTTTGGTGTATAACAATAAAGAAGTGTCAATGGAATGTAAATTGAGATGAAATATCTTATAAAGACCGTATCCTTTGGTTAAGGATAAATCAAATACATAATTATGTGTGAAAAATATAAATACACTCAATATGATTGGATATTCAGTTTAAATCAACCAGAGGACATTCACACATATTCTCGTAAAAAAAACACCAATGAATTGGATGTTTAACTCAATAAATGTAGATTGAGTTAAAATTATTCTTATAATGTTCATATCGATGACTTCAAAATTTATCAATGGAGTGATTATGTGCATAAAAAGTATATCAATAGAAAGGGGAGTGGAATTATTAATGAAGCAAATGAATATTGATTCCACAGATAACCTTTGGAGTAAAATAATCCATGAAGTATGCGTAAAGCCGAATGAGTGGAAATTGAAATTTCAAATTCCCTTATCGATTTGGTAACATATGAAACATACGCCGATGAAAGAAGGATCATACAGTGATGATGTAAATATCCATAAATTAATTTATATTACACAATTTATACAATCATGGGAATTACACACACCACATGCAATAAATAAGTGGTGTACAATGGAATTCTCACAAAATTAAAAGTGAGATAGGAAACCCCTTACTTTGTACTTTTTCCTTGGTAGAGGGTATGTTAAACTCATTTATAATGGTGAAATAATTGTTATTAAATTATAAAATAATCATATATATTAATATGATATCATATATGATCTTTTAACATTGCTTTGTTAATAATGTCTTAGTATTATCGTCGTTTTGGGTGTTAACAGATTCGTTTTCCTTTATATCCTATGTTATGAGAGTCATATTTTTTATGGATGGGATGTATATTATTAATATTCAGAATGATATAATGTCTCTAAAAATTATTTTTAATCATCAAATGTAATTTATTCTTGAATGGATACAATGGGGAATGAATCTCATCGCGTTCGTGGAGATGGTAATCCGTACGTACGCACGAGCGACAATATCATTTTCTGATATAAAATTAATATATAATTCGATGGTATATCATTTATTAAGAATCATTATGATTTTATATTTATTATGTAAATGAATACACATCATTATTATACCCTTCCAAATAATAATGTATTGAATAATAATTACACCACGATGTGGAGACAGTAAGATGTACGTACAAACGTATGGTGACATGTCATTCAAAGGATGGGTAGAATAATGAATATATCTGTACCATATTTATAATAACATCAAATTATATAGAATATAATAGTGTTATTATTTTATAATGGAAATAACAAAGAAAGAAGAAGTGGAATAAGAAATGAACTTGAAAGAGGGTGGTGAAATTATTAACTCTTATTCAGGTTCTTCCTTTTGATTTGATCAAAAGGGCTCATTAAGATGGATTTATGACTAAAGGAAGGCCTATAGGATGAATTGAAGGATGTTTAGAGTATATTTGGTATTTGTTTGGAAGACAAAAAAGGCTTTGATGGTGTGAATTAGAGAGAAGGGGGAGTGCCCTTTTATAAGAGGGGTGAGGGGCACCTCAGGAAAATCTAGAAATATTATTTTATAATAAACTAATTTTTTTTATAATCACTACAAAATGAATTATTGAAAAGGATAAGGTGGTTATGGGTAGAAAAACACTCAACCAATACGTTTTAGATAGGTTTGGGTCACTATATTTACTTTATCATTTATATTTAACCCTTAGTTAAATAGTTTGACATTTACCATGTCTCTTTGTATTTTTATATTTTATGGTCAAGAAACATACTACATAATTCCAAGAGAACCCCAATTGGTTCATTAATGAAACACATATCATTATATAAGTCATTTTTCCAAACCGTAGATTTTTAAAAATATAATATCAATTAAATATATAATATTTGTTTTAAAAAATCATTAATGTCAATTTTGACAATATTTGTTATTTTGTTTTTGCTAAAATCATAACAGATTTATTACGTCAAAAACAATTCATCTAACCAACCCTAATATTTCATATTAACCTAAAAAATCATTATAATTCATTAAATGTCTCAAATAACATTTATTTGGGTATTTATAATATCAATTATTTTAATATTTCATTAAATAGCTAATTACTACATCATCATTGTGTCATAAATAAATTAAATTATTTAATGTCTAAAAATTATAAATAAAATACCATTATATAGGAAATATATTTAGCTTTCTAATGAAAATTTATAATAGAATTTATCTTATGTATAACCCTATATTAAAAATGTTTTAGTTATTAAACAATGATTTTAACTCTTTTATCTCTTCTTCGAATTAAATAATAATAAATGTCCTAATCTAATCCAAGTGGACCAAATAGGTTCATATTTTATTTATAATGTTTTTTTGCCGAATTATACTTATCCAACAGAATTAGTACATGTGTTAGGGTAATAATATTATCATTTTTAACCTTAATTACCCTATTTACTTTTAACCGTGGTAAATATAAGTAAAAAGATACTATTCACAAAAAAAATATTTTTATCTTATTCATCCACATTTTACTCCTTGATATTAACTGTTTCTCTCAGATTTTTTAAATTCCACTCATAAAAGCGGTAAAATTATGTTTTATATGAATTTTAAAATTTTCCTAGGAGATGGGTAAAAGACGGTGAAAAGTTCAATAAAATTTGTATATATCTAAAATTATTATAAACTAAATCCAATTAATTACATTGAAATTATATAGGTATTATGTATCTATTTTGACCAAAAATAAATTTAAATAAAATAAATAATTATTAAAATAAGAATTCAATTTTAAACTATAACTCAGTGTTTTTCACTATTCATAAAAAATTAAATGTTTTCAGAAACATACCAAAACATCACCCTAAGATAATTTTGATATTATGAATTCAAAAAGGAATTCTATTTTATCAAATTCAAAACATATAAATTTCATTTATTAGTTTAAAATTAATTCCCATTTCCAAAACCAAAAAGCGTATTTCTATGAAATAATTACAACCAAAAGATGACATTTGTTTATGTCCAATTTCAAAGTGAAATAACATTCAATGACAAACAATCTGATTAAATGGAAAAAATATAATCTAATTATACTTAAAAACCATTTATATGTATATTTAACACTATAAATTATTTTGAATAATAAATTTATTTTCAGTTAAAATATATTATTTTTCACTATTCGCCCAAATGTGAAAGTTATCAGAAAAACACCCAAAATTTATTGAAACTATATTCTTATGTCCGGATCTGAAAGAAGATGTTTGTTCTTTAAAATTTAATATATAAATGTTTCAAATATTGGATTTAAAAAGGGTTCTCCATTAAAAGGCGGTAAAATTGCATTTTTTGAAAAAAAATATTCTTTTATTTGAAAAAAATGAATTTTTACTCACATTATGTATAAGAAACTCGTTATATGTATTCTAAAATTATAAGGGATAAATAATGTTCAAGATTCTGTTAATACTATTTTTAACCACTTTTGAACAGCTAGTTTGGTATGTCGCGGTGCGCTTCAACATGATGTTCCTTGTAGTGTAAGTTATTGAATTACTTTGAAGAACTAACATACTTTGAAATCTTGGGGTGTTACATTCTTCCCTCCTTCAATAAATTTCATCCTTGAAATTTTTAAAATTGGGATTGGGAATATAATGGAATGTCCCACTTTAGAAAAAGATTCAATGAAACTATCACATTAATAGAATGGAAGATAAGTACAAAGGTCACCCAATATAACCCATATTATGATTCCATGCAGGAAAACATGGATATGGAAGATAAACTTTGTGTCAAGTTCTGATGTAGAGGGATAGAAAACATGATCAGGAGAAAGTTAACAACAAGAAAAACCACAAACTTGTGATGGAACAAATGGTCATTAGTTTACCAGTAGTAAACATGAATCATTTTTTTAAGTTACATTTCATAAGGATGAGGAATTTATTTATGAGATTGACTAAGAAAATAAAGAGGTATAATTACTTTTTAATTAGAGTTTCATTCAATAACAAATTTCTACCAATAAATCATTTTTTAAATGATGAGTATTCAAGAAGACTTGGTCACATCATAAGAGATAAAATAAACATCTAGGGAGTCACATAATCAAAAAAGGAGAAACTATATATTTACCTTGTCTTTAGAGATTAATGAAAACCAAAACGATTCGTACATGATCTGATGATCCCCCAAAAGGACATTCCTTTAGAGAAAGAAACACTAATATTAATTTCTAAAATTAATCCAACAATACCCCAAAGTTAAGAAAATACCATTTAGTAAACAATTGTCCTTAAAATCCTTAAATATAATCAAAACTAATGTTGAAACCCAAAACGTAGAAGAATATGGTTATGTAGTCTTCCACATTAAATTACATCTCCAAAGGACATCAACTACTCTTAAAGTCACATACATACAAGTAATTATCCTAATCAAATATTCTCTATTATAGTTTAATCATTTCCATAAAAAACCCAAATAACTATAAATCCACAATAAAAACATATATGAAAATCCACGATTACTCCTCAAATGAAATCCCATTGTATTCTATTTTCCGTGGGCATATAGTGTTCTCAACAAAGCAAAAATCATCCAGAATAACATTTATCACGTAATCACCAAATCATTTTCCTATACTAAGGGTATTCATTTGATAAGACATAAGATCCCAAATCAACTTATTATTGATCAATAAGATCATTAAACTAAAAATAATTAGTAATACTAACTAGGGACTTCACGTAGTACAGTGGTAGGAAATAAATCCCAATCTCACTCTGGTTGTGCATTCGATTCCCACATCTTTGTCTGACGCGACAGGTTGTCACACGGTCTACATTTTTTCCATTTTCAAAACCTAAATTTTATAACATTACCTAAATGAGATAAATTCCCCAAAATAACCATAACATAATTTAGCCACAAATGATATCTCATACCTTGAATTTTCATCCCAAAATATAATAACTTGTAATTGCCTCAAACCCACAGATCATATAAAACCAAATAGTTATTTATAAATATATCCACAAGAGAAAAGACAATCCTTCCTTAAATATCATTTTTAGATGACAAATGCAGGGTTACAAATACAAGAGGAAATTATTCCAATGTAATACCATCAACAAAGAGCACTAATACTTTTAAACATTTCTCCAACCATTTATTTTCACATATCTTTATCTTTGCCAAGAAAATATCTTATAGAATATGGTATTCACTTGTGTAATGGCCATGTCCCCTAGATTTATGTAAAATTATTGTAAATGGATTCTTGGGACCATTTTTATTTTCTTATATATTACACTTCATTTTTCTTCGAAAATTCATCAATTAATGTCCTTCTTTCCCACACATAAAGTACTTATTTGTTCCATTGAGACACATTCCTTAGTGTCTACTTCCAAATTTCCTACATGATGGAAATTGAGAATTATTTTCTCCTAGGTCTCCACTAATGGTGCTCTTATAATTCATCACCATTCTCTTCTTTGTTGAGATGAAGAGTTCGTTAATATATATGTTGTTGTTCATATTTTCGGAAAACTTATTTGGAATAAACACAATATCTTTTACTCCTATCAACATTCCATTTTGTTTCACATTTCCACCACCGTTCCCACCTTGTACATCATGCTCAAAGTTACTATGACCTCCATGGAATCCAGCCATCGACTAAAACCATAAAGCATTGTGTGAGTAACTGTTCTCATAAAATCATTTAGAGAATATCATGACACCATATTTTCCATTTTGAAACACCTTAGGATTAACCAAGGTCATTTATTATCATCTTATGTTAAAATCCTTTAAATCTAGTTGTAATGAAAATGTAAATTATCCTAAGCATATCCCTCAGGAGTGTCGTAACCAACAGTGTAGAAAGGTATGTTGTCGTGCACCAGTTTCCATTCTAGTATTGCTCAAAGCGGTGTTTTTGGGTTTTACCCCTATGGAAAACTGTGCCAGAGCTGCCTCTATGTGGTCATATGTAGATAGGGATGTATTTATTGGAAAACTCAATAAATCTATACAATAAAAAAATTCTTGGAAGTTCATCGATACTAATCCTCAAAGTCTTTCTTAGGGTTATGTTCTCTAATCATATTTTATCTAAATCTAGTTTTCAAGGTTTGTACTGAAAGTTCTATGATATTAACTATAATGCCCTGACCCCAGTTAACCAGAGTCGGTGCATTATTACATAACATTAGCATGATCTCAAGGAAATCATGTCTCTAAAGACTGACCAGTTTTGTATTATTGGAAACAAGATTCATACATATGTTCATTGTTACAACTTGAAAAGAAATAAGACACAAATTTATTCCATTGGAATCATCCAAGCCTCCTAGATAACGAATTCAAGTCACTCATAACTAACTTCTTCATATCCTGGGAAATTGAAACATATGAATAGGGTGGGCTCAAATGATCAGTAAGTGTATGTAATATAGTGGAAGATAAAATAAATATTAAGCATGATGAATGATTGAATCCTCATGCCTCTACCAATAATAAACATAAATACTTTTATGGAAGAATTATGAGCTGAGTAAATAATTCCATAATAAAACATAATCATGGGTATTCTTCTAGTAGAATGACCACATGAACCATCAATATTGTTTCCATAATAATGGAATGTATAATGCCAGACATTCTGAATCATTTTTTCAGGGCCTCGGCAAAGATGTCTAAAAATGATTAAGGCCTCGGCCAAAACCAGATATCAAATTGGGAAAGGCCGCATACAATTCCATGTCTAGTTGTATCATGCGACCTACTGATTCCATGACGAGATATAGCGGGATCCACCCTTCAAATACTCTATCCCAAGAATTACTCATATGAAAATATTGAAACATAACACAAACATTCGTATTAAAACTATCATACGAAATGTCAATACTTTATCTACAAACCATGAATGGTATAAAAATTACACATCTACAATTAAACATAACTCATCCAATACAATATGGAAGATTTTATTGTAAAATATTAACTTCAATCAAGAATAATGAAGGATATTGACATAGATGAAAATAATCATCAAACCTATTTGGGAGAAATATCCCTCTTTTTCTTGAAAACATTTAAAAGTCACACTATTTTTCATGAAGTCGTCTAAAAATAGATTATTGAATCAAAGTTTCCCATACCAATTTGAATATTTTAAAATTAATTTTAATTTTAAAACTATAATTTCCATATAATTAAATCTTTAAAACCATTTTTAAAACATGGACATTAATGACAAAGATATAGAATAATAAATCATTAAGACATTTAAAATGATATTTTAGTTAGAGTTCCTAACCAAAAGAGAGACACTTGAATAAAAATAATTTATGTAATTAAAACATTATAATATCATGAGAATAAAGGGATTCATGATATACTATGTCAAAGTACGTTATATACACCATATAAAAGTGATTTGGTGTATAACAACAAAGAAGTCTGAATGGAATGTAAATTGAGATGGAATATCTTATAAAGACTGTATCCTTAGATTAAGGATAAATCAACAACATAATTATGTGTGACAAATATAAATACACTCAATAATATTGGATATTCAATGTAAATCAATCATATGGCATTCACACAAATTCTTTTAAAAAAACAACACTAATGAATTGGATGATTAACTCAATAAATAGAGATTGAGTTAAAATTCCTATTATCAAGTTCATATGGATTACTTTAGAATTTATCAATGGAGTGAATATGTGTATCAAAAGTTTATCAATAGAAAGGGGGGTGGAAATTATGACATAATCAAATGAATAGTGATTCAATGCATAATCTGGGAGTAAAATAATCAATGAAGTTTGCGTAAAGTCGAATGAGTGGAAATTGAAATTTCAAATTCCCTTATCGATTTTGTAACATACGAACATAAAAACTTGAATGAAGGATCATACAATGATGATTAAAATATCCATAAATTAAATTATATTAGTCAATGAATACAATCATGGCCAGTACACACACCACACACAATAAATAAGTTGTGAACAATGGATTTCTCAATGAATTAAAAGTGAGATAATGAACCCCTTGCATTGTACTTTTTCCTTGGTCGAGGGTAGTTCAACCTCTTGTATAATGGTGAAATAATTGTTATTAAATTATACAAGAATAATATACATTAATATGACTTCATATATGTTCTTTTATCCTCTATTTGATAATAATATCTTAGTATTATCGTCGTTTCGGTTGTTAACAGATTTATTTTACTTTATATTCTTTATTATGTGAGTCGTATTTATTACGGATGGGCTGTATATTATTCATTTCCAAAATGATATCATGTATATAAAAATTATTTTTAATCATCAAATGAAATTTAGTCTTGAATGGATACGATGAGGAATGAATCTCATCGCATTTGCCGAGATGGTAATTTTACGTACGCACGACAAAAAATATCATTCTTTTGAAAATAAAATAATATGTAATTGGATGGTATATCATATATGGAGAATCATTATAATTTTATATTTATTATTAAAATTAATTACACATCATTATTCTACCCATCCAAATAATAATGTATTGAATAACAATTACACCACGACGTGGAGATGGTAAGTCGTACGGACGCACGTATGGTGACATTCCATTGAAAGGACAGATATATTAATGAATATGGTTGTACCATATTGATAACAACATAAAAGTTTATAGATGATACTGGAGTTATTATTTTATAAATTAAATAACAATGAAAGAAGAAGTGGAGGAAGAAATGAACCATAAAGAGGGTGGTGAAATTATTAACTATCTTCGGGTTCTTCCTTTTTATTTGATGAAAAGGGCTCCTTAAGATGGCTTTATGACGAAAGGAATGCCTCTAGGATGAAGTGAGGTAAGTTGAAAAGATTTTTTTGTTGGGTTAGGCTGATCCAAAAGGATTTTAATGTGTTAATTAGAGAGAAGGGGGTGTTCTCTTCTATAAGAGGGTTAGGGGCACCATAGGAAAAGACAGAAATATTATTTTATAATTAAATCATTTTCGGTTTCTAATGGCTCCAAAATGGATTTTTTTAAGGCTTAGGTTGGGGTGAGTCTAAAACCACTCAACCAATACGTTTTAGATAGGTTGGAGTCACTATATTAACATTATCATTTAGATTTAACTCTTAGTTAAATAGTTTGACATTTACCACGTCTCATTGTATTTTTATATTATATTGTTAATAAACATACTATATACTTAAAATGGAACCTCAAGTGATTCATTAATGATACACCTATCATTATATAAGTCCTTTTGCTGAACCCTAAATTTTTTGGAATAGAATATCAATTACTAATATAATATTTGTCTGAAAAACTCTTTTATATCAATTTTGACACTATTTCGTATTATGTTTGTCTAAATTTATAATATCATTATTACTTAGAAGGAAATTAATCTAACCAAACCTAATATGTCATATTAACCTATAAAATTAGTGGAATTCATAAATAGTCTCAAATTACAAATATTTAGGTATTTATTATATCAATTATTTTAATATTTCATTAAAAAATTAATTACTGCATCATGATTGTATCAAAAATATATTAACTTATTTATAGTCTAAAAATTATAAATAAAATAACATTATATAGGAAATATTTTTGTATTTCTAATAAATAAATATAATAGAATTTATCTTATGTATAATCCAATATTAAAAATGTTTTAGTTATTAAACATTGGTTTTATCTCTTTTAACTCTTCGCTGAATTAAATAATAAAAAAATTTTTAATCTAATCCAAGTGGACCAAAGAGGTTCATATTTTATTCCTAAGGTTTTTTTTGTCGAATTGTACTTAACAAATATAATTATAAGATGTGTTCGAGTAATAATAATATCATTTTTACCCTTAAATTACCCTATTTAATTTTTAACCGTTGTAAATAAAATTAGAAAGTTACTATTGACCAAAAATAATTTTCATCTTATAGAACCACATTTTACTCCTTGATATTAACCGTGTCTCTTAGATTTTCAAAATTCCACCCACGGAAGCGGTAAAATTATGTTTTATGTGAATTTTTAAATTCTCCTAGGAGATGGGTAAAAGACGGTGAAAAGTTAAATAAAATTTTTATATATCTAAAATTATTATAAACTTACTCCAATGAATTATATTGAACTGATATAGGTATTATGTATATCTTTTTACCTAAAATAAATTTATTTTGAAAATTAATTTTTAATTAAAAATTCGGTTTTAAACTATAACATAGTGTTTTCCACTATTCATCAAAAATTAAAAAAAATTCCACACATACCAAAAATTTACCCTAATCTAATTTTGATTTCCTAAAATCAAAAATGAAATATATTTTACCAAATTAAAAACATATAAACTTTATTTATTAGTTTCAATTTAATTCCCATTGTCAAAACCAAAAAGCGTATTTTTATGAAATAATTACTACCAAAAGATTTACATTTGTCTAGGCCTAATTTCAAAGTAAAATTACATCCAATGACCAACATTAGATTGAATGGAAAAAATATATTCTAATTATACATCCAAGACATTAATATGTATAGTTTAACACTATACATTATTTTGATTACAAAAGTTTTTTTCAGTTAAAATATATTATTTTTCACTATTCACCCAAATATGAAAGTTATCAGAAAAACAAAAAAAGTTATTGAAACTAAATTATTATTTCCCAATCCCATAAAAGAATTTTATTTTTTAAAATTGAATATATAAATGTTTCAAATATTGGATTTAAAAAGGGTTTGCCATTAAAAGGTGGTAAAATTTCATTTTTTGAAAATAAAAACTTCTTTTAACTGAAACAAATGAATTTATCCTTAAATTATGTCTAAGAAACTCATAATATGGATTCTAAAATTATAATGTTTTTTTAAAGTTCAAATGTTTGTTAATACTATTCATAACCGCTTTTGAACGACTAGTTTGGTAAGTCGTGGTGCTCTTGAACTAGATGGAACATGTAGTTTAAGTTATTGAGTTACTTTGAAAAACTAACGTACTATGAAATATTGGGGTGTTACAATGAGTTCTAACATCAACTACCAATTTCAAGTCCACCATTCCATCCTCACCGATAACGACACCAACATCTGGGCAGCTGAGTTGATGAAATTGTACCCCAAGTACAATATCTGTTCTAACCATACCTCCTTCTATCACACATAGGCTAAGGGAATGATAGAGGTGTTCAAAACCCCTTTCTAACATCCTATAGCGAATGATTATTCAGAACAAGAAGAGTTATCCAGAAAATGTCCCCAACGCACTCTGGTCCTATCGTACAATGGCTCGCACTTCCACCTCGGTAAACCCACAATCCCTGTTGTATAGAAAAGAGGTCGTCCTGCCTATCAAGATTCAATTTCCTTCATTATTTACAACTGTCTACGATCTGAAAACTCCAGATAAGGTAGCTGAAGTCCATCAGGATAAAATGGAAGCACTCAAAGAGAACATGCAATGTAAACTGCACATTCAAGAAAGGCATCAAAACAAGATAGCCCAAGCGTTCAACAAGAATGTTCACCTCCACTATTTATTGCAAGGAGACATGGTGTTGGCTCTGGGAACACTGATGATTCCCGGTAGGAATCCACCCAAACTTGATCCCAAATTTGATGGACCTTACATCATTCACAAGTTTTACCATAATGGCACGTACTCCCTGGTTTCCATGGATGGTTAGAATATAAATCCCACAACCAATTCCAAATTCCACAAATAATACATTTCCTAATTAAATGGTCCTACATGACTATAAACAATGATTTCTTTATCGAATGATGTTTAAATGTGATATTCGTACAGGCTAAAGTATGTAATACTACCCAGCACCCATCATGCATCACGATGAACTGAAAAATGGTCTGAACCCACCGACTATTAACTACGATCTCTTTATGTCCTTGTCGCATGACGTAAAACTGCAAATCATCACAGGAACTACTTATGTAATTATCATCATCCTCATGGGATATGTAGGAATACTTAGACATTTATTCTTAGAGTCCATCCCCCAAATTATTCTCTATTACTACACCTAGGGGTGTAGTGCCTTGGAGGATCCCACAGGGTGTAACATAAAATTTTTTGTCCCCACTCATGTCGGGATTACGATGATGGTACAATGTGCCCCTCCTCATTTTTGTATCCTCCCACGTCCACACCGCGTGATGTTAAACTGCATGGCCCTTTCAGAACTACATATGGTTTTATTCCCATCATCATAGGAAACGTAGGAACGCCTTGACATTTAGTTCATAGGACCAACCCTAAACTTCAAGATCTCTCGTTGGTCCAAAACACATGGTGTGGTGCCAGATTTTTCCATCATTCACGTTGAGATCATCATGAATTCACCACGCATCCATCTCTTAAGAGAACTCATCTTCATTCATCATCTCATATGACGTTAAAATACAAGGGTATATTCATTCTTCATACATCCCGTTATTAGGATCTTCATCATATTTCCTGTCCAAAAGGACCCTTGAATGACATGGGTGCCAGGCCCTAGTGATCTCCTTCAATTTAGGGCCAATGTACTCGATGATTTTGAAAGCAAAATTGATACAAGTCCCGAATTACGAATGTAGTCAATGATTGAAACACATTAGTTGTTCCCATTTCTAGTCACATGATATTGATGTTGCGTTTTGAACGTGGTAAAAAAAACATCCACCATCATTTGTACCACACTATGTATGCCCCAAATATTGTGTGCATTGGTTCGTGTTGTCCTGATATCTCTTCAAACATCCATCTGCATCATACATGAGTGTTGATCTAGTCAGGATTGACCAAGACTAGTTTCTTTCCTTCATTTTAATACTCTTATATCTTGGGGAGAGCCTGAACCTATTCCTTATCTCCCACAACAAGCATTTCTCACGTGGGATTAGGAGGTTTGGTAAGGCAATACCCGTATAAAGGTCCATTTATCATTGTTACAATCATTATGGCCTTAAACTACAATCATTCACCATCCTCACTGAAAGAAAATAATCTGTATGCTAGCTGGGACATCCCATCTTAGGTTCCTCGAACTTTTTGGCCCCTTAACCCAGGTTTTCTCCAAGGATTGTGTGGTTTGGTATGGGATTATGTCCTCATTCAGATCGGGAAATTTTCTCCATGCCACACATATCTCCTTGAGTAATCCCTCCTTCTACCCACATCTATTCCGCATGATATAAAATAGAAAAACATCTTATAGAACTATATGTGTCTTGATTCTAATCCTCATGCGATATGTAGGACATCTCAGACATTTAGTCTTCGAGTCTAGTCCTGTTTCTTAGAAACCACCTCATCTTTCCTAACCCTAGCTTGAGTTCTTCCATGAGGGGGGTATATGGTGTGGTATGGTCTTAAATCCTCATTCATATTAGGTTCGTAACAATAGCGGCATGTACCTCTCCCTCCTGGGATCTCATTGTCATCATGTTCTACAGTCATCTTTTCGAGTCAGATGCTCTTGAATCAGGACCATATAACCTCTTTGGCAGTTTACAAATGTTCCTAGGTGCACTCCGATTCTGGACCTAAAGCGTTGGATTCTACATTGAAATTTTATCACCCATCTGCATGCTTCATCTTCCAATTCAGTTCGGATTGCATCATCTTTAACTTTCAATAGGACCCCAGAATGACATGGATGCTAGGCCCCAGTGCTCTTCTACCACCATGGGATAACATCCCCTAGAATTTCAAACAAAAAAAATTAGACAAGTCTATCATGGTAAATGTGGTCAGTGATCGATGCTCATTTGGTGTTCCCATTTCAGGTCACATTATATGGATTATGTGTTTCAAACAAGATCAATTATTATCCTTCATTGTCATGCCACCTCATGAAATCCATAATATTGGTTTCCTGATTCAGATCCTTTTCCACTACATCATGTTCAAGTAGAATTTTTACACTCTTGGTGGAATCCCTCGGTTCTTGTTTGTGTGTTAGGATGACATTTCCATGGTGAGGATTCATTTGGGGATCCACACCCTTTTCCCCTTTTTGTGTATTCCATGTGTTTCAAAGACCTTCTCTGCCCTTATTTCCCACATTGAGCATAGCTCATATGGGCCTAGGGATTTTTTTGTGGTTTCCGCGCATTAATAAGTATCATGATTTTCAATGGTCCATGTTCTAAGATCATAAACTAAGATCTTTCAACATCCATTCTACATTGCATAAAAACCGTATCTCATAGAACTACATACCGATTTATTCCCACTCATATGGGATACGTTTGAACACCCAAACATCTTAACTTCGTGTCCATCTTAGGTTCCACAAATTATCTCTTATATTGAGCCTTTTTGGCCCAACATTTTGTAATATTTCTTGGTGTGAAGTGTTTGGGATTTTGTAGTCATTGAAATCAGGTTTCAATAGCCACACCACATACTTATTTCTAGGAGAAAGTCTCTCTTTCCAATTTTTCTACATGATGTTAAACTGCACTCTGAGAACTGGGTATTGCTTGGTTCCCATACTCATGGGATACATATGAACAACCTGATGTTACATACATGGGTCCAACCCTATATTCTATGACCTTTTCATCCCCCTTTACCCATGGTTTCTTCTCCAGAATGGCACGTCGTGTGGTTTAGACCTCTTCCTCATTCATGCCAGGCACGATTTATCATGCCATTCACATTCCCCTCTAAAACATCAATTCTTTAGTATGTGTCAAAGCCAAATGAATTTAAACAATGCTTACTAATCCCACAAGACTTTAAATTGTTGTGTCATTATTTCTCAATGATAAAATGAAGAGTTCGGTCCTATCAAAGGACCCTAAAATGTGACATTATTGTTCTAGATGCACGAGGAAAAATGGAACCCCATTGCGGAATCCTCACTCAAGGGGACATCATGTTTGGTATCAGTTATCCACCATACCATTTTTCAAGACCTGCACATGACTTTATTCTAGTATTGACACCCGGATTCCCATTCCTAGGTTTTTCTCTTCATAAAAAAAACACACACATCCATCCTAAAGGACAAACAATATTTATCAAATGCCACTTCTTTGGGTGTGTTGGCCAGACACGTACAATATTATAGTCTCTCGAATTGGTACAAAAGAATTAAACTTATAGAAAAAAGTATGGATTGATCCAAATCATCATGGGGTAAATAGGAACATCCAATCCATTTTCCTCAGGCCGAACAAACTTTAATTTTTAGTCCCTCGACCTAAAACCTCCCCATGGACAACATAGTGATATGTAGTTTGACTATCCACCTTCACGTCAGGTTCTATAATTACCGAACCATGTGTCTCCCTCCCTCAAATCCATATATTTACTATTATATAATACCATAAAACAAATATCTAATAGGAACATTCAGATGTATGCATGGCTTGATTCCCATTCTCATGGGATACCTAGGAACTCTCAGGCGTTCCTTTTGCGGGTCCAGCCCCATGAATCATAAATCCAACCCCTTTGATTTCATCCCCTCAAACAGATCTCATCTTGAAACATGTGGTGTGGAGAGTACCTCTTGGGAGCTCAACCACATAAGATTTTTCAAGAACCTCACCATGTTTTCACATTTCCTCTTACTAACATAGTTGAGTTCTACAACCATAAAATAAGATCCTCCCATAGGAACCATGCGTTTGGTGTGGCTACATCCCACACTGTGCCCATTTCGTTAAACCAAGTACCTTCTTAATGGTATACTCTATAAAATTATTTTAGGTTCATGTGAAATCAGGACCATTGTTCATGGAAAGGGATTTGACTCCCTTTATCTGAGACAACTCTTTGTCGTACTCAAATTCATCATTGCATGGAGCCCAAAGTGTTGAATTATTGCATGGACATTCCCACAATTCATGTCAATGTTTCATGATCCCTTTATTTGGATCTTTATCTCTTCTGCATCTGTAGGGACCCATCTATGGTCTGGTCTCATGCCACATAAGATTACCTACTGTTTTCAGACAACCCCCCTAGGAGACTAGAGAAAATATTTTGTGACATGTCCTATGTTTCGAACATGGTCTGTGGTCAACCCCCAATTGCCTATCCCCAAGATAGGATGACATGAAACTGATGTTTTGTTTTGAACATAATCAGTAGATATACATTCTCAACACTTCACCATCATTGTGATCCAGATCTGAGATGCTCTGATTCACATATTTCCACTCCGTTATTTTTTAGTGGGATTCCATGACACATGATTTTACCACTAAATGAATTTTGGTATGTTAAGTATGAAGATCAGTATTATTTGATCCATTGTTCACCTAATGTTCCATTACCACTAATGTGTTCCTCCCTATTCAAAGAAAGTTCCACCACTACTACTTGTTTTCCACAATGAGCTCGACTCATGTGGGATTAGTAGTTTTGGTAGGACATGTAATGGTGTATCCTACCACACATGCCTTTCATCATGAATGACTTTAAAACACACCCTTAGAACTATGTGTGGATTTATTTCTATCCTCATGGGATATATAGGAATGCTAGGACAACCCATCTTGGGCCTATCATAGTTTTCACCTTTGGTCCCTTGACCTAAGGATTATCCCGAGAGTGTGGGGTGTGCTGTGGAATATCATGGTCCTCATTCACATCTTGGTATGCACCACACTACACATTTTATTTCTCAGTAGCCACAATTGTTGACACCTGACTTCAAACTGCGACCCCAACCATGAACAAGTTCAGGATTCCCCATGATAATTATAGAGATGCATCAACTTCCTCGCTATAGGGGATTCCACCTACAACCATTTTTCTCTAACCATGTTGTGCTCATGAACTATGCTTGGCTTGATTATAATACTTATTGGATATATAGGGATTCCCAGAAATATCACCTCGGGCCCAGCCCCAGGGTCGTTAACACTTCTGGCCCCATAGCCCAGATCATGGTCTGGACTATTTTACCTTAAACTAGGATCCTATAGTTCATGCAACAAGACTATAAACTAATAGCCTTGGTCCCAGCAGTTTTTCCATAAAACTGTGTGCACCATCCTGGTCATATGATGTCAAAATTTTCCTTGTATTGTCTTCAGTGTACAACATTAAACTACAGGTCTATCATCTTTCCTGGAATTATGTAAAACTACAAGGCATTCTATGTCCTCACTAGAGACGTTCTGTCTGGAAGGCGGTATGATCCCTGATCAGATTGATGCACTCACCTAACATGTCTTCACCATGGTGTCGTAATTTCCATAGTGTTGGAATCCATTCAAACATCCCCACACTCCACCCACCATAGTTAGAATACCCTTTATTTGATCACTCTTCCTATTTCATTCTTAAAGGAAACCCCTAAAAATACAGATGTGAATCTGTTGACGCTCCTTTCGTCACAGAATCTAAAGATCGGAAAAGGGAATATCTCAGCTGAAAGTGATTCATCCTTTGAAGAAAACATCAAAAATCGACAAAGGCATGAACAAAGGATCAAAAGCCAATTCACCGCACAAGTTTTACCACTGTCGCGCAAGTACACTTGCGCGACTACCTGGGTCGCGCAGGTGACTTGCGCGACCTAATTGGTAACCGCCCGGTAACCACCCTGGGTCTTCTTTTGCCTATAAATAGACCCTGTGGGCCCCCCATTTCAGAGGATCTTTTTCCAGAAACTCGGATCGAAGCTCCCGACGCCCAAGTCTCTTCTCAAAGATTCCAGAACACTTCTATGGTAATTTCTTACCTAGAACGGAAGATCTAAAGAGAAAAAGGAAGGCCTAAGTGTTGAAACTTATCAAACACTTGCGTTCCTACTTAATTACTTCAATATAACTTGCGCGTCCCTCTTCTGGAATAACCTCAAGAGGATGGTAAAGGGTTTAATAAAGAGTCGCTCAAGCATTTCAATACTGGTTGAAAATCGCGCAAGTACCCCTAATGTCGCGCAAGTATACTTGCGCGACCAATACTTGCGCGCCGCCGCAGGACTTGCGCGCCTTTCAAGACTTGCGCGCCCCTATCTTTTTGGGTGCCCATCTTTCCCATTTTTACCCCTATTAAGCCATTTCACCCTTCCTATTCAAGATTCAGTCTTCAAGATACTCTTCAAAGCCATTTATGGCATGATTTCTTGATTTGACATCCTTATCTGAAAGGAATTCTGTGAAATACCTCTCAAAACCTAGTGATTTAAACATCTTTATGTCACCAAAGATTGAGAGTTCATTCATTCAACCTCATCCTTTAAGATGAGAGAATCCTAACCTGGGTCTCCTTTTCAAGAATAATCCCCAGTTATAAAAACCTTTGATCTGGGCATCTTTCTTAAGAATAAGCCCCAATCAAGTCCTTTAATCTTGGGCATCCTCCTCAGGAGTAAGCCCCAAACCTTAATCCCTAAACCTGGGTCTCCTTTTCAGGAATAAGACTCAGTCATAACCTTGGGCTTCCTTTTCAGGAGTAAGCCCCAAGTCCCCTAACCTAGGCTTCCTTCTCAGGAATTAGTCCTAGTCATAAATCTTGGGCATCCTTCTTAGGAGTAAGCCCCAAGTCTCTTAAAATTTCTCTTAACCAGTCATAAATTACCTTTGATTTGGGTTTCCTTTTCAGGAATAAAACCCAATCATAAGTCCCCTCCTAACTTGGGAATCCTCCTTAGGAGTAAGCCCCAAGATTAGAGTATTCAAATCTCCATGAAGCACATATAACTTTGTGGACCCTGTTCTTGGATTTTCTCCCTAAAAGTAAATCCTAAAACTTCGTCTATCTGGGCAGTCATCTATACATAAGCCCCAAAACAAATTCTTATGATTGCATCTTTTATGGCACAATTGTCTAAATTTTACCAATACCTCTTGTTTCTCACACCGAGCATGACTCACGTGATATTAGAGTGTAAAAGTAATTATGACATTCATCTTTGAGCCATCAATCATAAAACATCATATCCCATTCCTCGAACTACGTGGGTTCTGATTCCTTTTTCAAAACAAAAGATACGTAGGTAGCCCATCTATGGGTTCGATCCCAACATTGAAATAATCTATGTCCTTCTGAATGACGATAAACTTCAAGTGCCCCACTGAGTGGCTTTAAAACCAGCCTGGTCATCAAAATGACCAAGAGACTTTTATATAAATGTTTTGAAGGATACCATTGACCAAGAATCTCTAAACAAATAGAGATGATTCTATATTGATGAAGAACCTCGAATACATATAAAAGATTCTCTAAATTTCTTGCATATTTAATCATTGATTGTTAAAACTAAAGGAAAGCACATTTTTTACTTGGTAATGTAATAAGGATTCACGAACATAACTTAAATCTATAAAGAGAGTCCCGGAGTAGACAATAATTCCCCTCAAAAAGGTGTGATGAGTCCGACCTCCCATCCTCTCGACCAATGAAAATTCCTAAGCCTCATTAGTCCACAAACTCATGAGCGCCTGCCTTTGGAAAGTAGGTCCAGACGGATGTGGAATCATTGGATGTTTCCGGTTCTACGAACAAACCCGTTAGAAACCGATCGGAACGTTTGAATCTCCCGTCCAGGAGGTCATCCCCGGATTCCGCGCGAAACAAAAATGGTGAACCCGACGTGAATCCTTAACCAAGTTAAAGTGATGTTCTTCTTATCTGTTAGGCCCTTTGGGCCAACAAGGCAATCATTGACATATGATCATCCAAAAGATGCAGTAGCCGGATTCATCTTGATTATGTCTGTTACATGGAACAGGCACTCTTTTTTCAAGATCTTCTACAAAAATGGCTTTCCTTAAATTCACCCCTGTGAATACTGCTGCTGGGAACACCTCTACTGTGAGGTCTGCTGCTGTGAAAACCAATGCTGCTACTCCTGCTGGAACGTCATCCGCTCTGAGGATGACATCACCAACTCAGCGTCTTCAACGCTGTGTTTCTAATGCACTGGTTAAGGAGTACCGTCGCAACGGTACTATCCCAACTCTGGAGGCCGCTCGTCAAGCCCTCCAAGTTAACAATTCTACCTGGTCGTCCGGAAAACGGCGACCAGCAATCAAGAAGCAGGCGGTGCTGACTACCGTCTCTAACCGTTTCGGGTCGTTATCCCCGGAATGTAGTTTCCATTCACTCCCTTACTCCGAGGAAGTGAATGCGCAGGTCCCGCAGGACCTTAATTCAAAAAGATAGGAGTCCTTCTCAAGGGCTCCCATCAACAATCGCGGCCAGACTCGTGCGGTAGTGCGCCCTCAACATGATGAGGGTACCGACTCCAGGCATTCAGCTCAGGTTCCTCGAACCCGAGCAGGCAAGATGAACTGCCAGAGACGGAACCCGGTTAACAATAGGCAGGTTGTCATCCCTGCCATCTCCGGAGAAGTCCACCAACCTAACTTGGTGGCAAATAACGAGCAGGCATACACACCTGTTCGTTTTAATCCCGCTGTCCAGCAGACTCGTCTGGCAGCATCAAGCCGATCCCGCCAGGCAATTCCGGCGGAGTACCATAGGCAGGAACATACACCTGCTTATACATCAGCAGTTAGTCAGCAGGCTCGTCTGACTACATATGATGGATCTCGTCAACCGCGTTTGGCGAAATGTAATCAGCAGGCACATACACCTGCTAATACTAATCAAGCCTACCAACAGTCTCGCTTGGTAGCGCACGGAGAAGTCAGTCGGAAAGCCCCGACGACAAACAGGAGGCAGACTAAACTCTCTGCCTCCACACTTGAGTACTGTCAGGATTCACTGACAGGAAAAGGAGGACAGGAGCAGGCACATACACCTACTCCAAGCCCGGAATGGACGTATATCCCTGTTCCGACGGCTGAAGTCACCAAACATATTTTGTCAATGGTGAAAGAGCAGAAGCAAATTCCTGCTCATATTTTGGATGCTTGCCAGGATATCATAACAGCTTCAGCATCATCTCAGGGACAGACACATAAATCTATCCCTAGCAGTGGAGTGACACATCAACAATTCACTCCGGAACAGACACACACATCTGTTCCAGTCCAAGAGGGTTATGGGGCATACTCCCCCATATCATACAGACAACCAAGTCAGGCACATACACCTGATTTGAGCGATGATCGTCAGCCTAACCTGACCATCTTTCCTGATCAGGCACATACACCTGCTCAGAGCAATCACTTTCGTCATCAAGTGGTTTCTAAAGCGAGTAAGAAGGCATCTAAGAAAAAGATCCGCCCAGCACAGTCAGGAGATCAAAGGCCAATCTGCAACCAAGCCTTGCTCGATGCTGGAGTTCTTGAAGCCCTCAGACATTTATCTGTCGGAATTCAAGATTCTACTCCCTCAGTTCCCAATAACAGGAACATTAATTTTGAAGGTCTTCAACAGACACTTCCTCATGAAGACTTGCTTCATGAAAATTCGGTCAATCTTGAAGTTTCTTCTTCAGATGAGAGCCACAGGAACCCTCTGTGTGGTCAGAAGGCCAAGGAGCAAGAGATTTCATCTTTTGCTGTAACCCATCATGAAGGTCCTCCTCATGGTGATGAACTTCGCTGCGAAAGTCCTCTCCGCAGTAGTGATTCACATTGTCTCGAAAATTCTTCAGAAGGCAATGTAGTGACGAGAAATCCCTCCTATCTCGAGGCACTTGCAAACGTAAAACTAGTCATGTCTGATGCTTTACTATCGGCAGGTGAAACTCTTTCTCCATCAGAAGATAGCCTGGGGTTCAGGTTATTCTCCGAACCTTCCCTGGGTCATTCATCTTCTAGCATGAATAGTGATCTCTCTACCAATCTTGTTGAATCCGATGAAGCAACAAGGAAACACCAACTCTGGTCCAAACAGGTAGAAGAATCTTCATTTAATGATAAAGAGGAAATGATGAACATGAGGAAAAAACTGGCAAAAGGTGAAGTACCAGTCATGTTTTGGCCTTTGGCTGATTCCCAGTATGACATTCCAAAGATGTTGACGGATGATGGAATCCATGATATTCGTCTCAACATATGGAAAACTCTTTGTCAATTAAAGAAGAAGGTATTATCTTACGATGAATATGAAAATCATCTTAAGATAATAGAAGGGTTACAACGCCAGATTGATTTGGCATCTCTATCAGTCTCTCGGTATCCGAAGGCTGAAAAGCAACAGAGAACCCTTCAACGTTCATGCCTTGGCGCACTAAGAAGATTGCGTCAGTTAATTTCCAATGCTCCATCTAATGTTCATATCAGAGGATGGGGTATTCACGGAGCACTACATTTCACAGTGCTTTCCGGTCAGCAAAGCCCGCCGAAAATGGTCTCATGCAATGTTATTGCCCATGGCCGGCCACAGTCAATGGGCTTTGTTCATAATCAAAATCTTGCTCGAGATCAAGCTTCAACTAGTTCCTCTCAAAATCAAGTATATAGAGAACAGGTTGTTGAATTACTCCTACACCAAGCAGGCGAGAATATTGCACAAGCCTCTCGTCTGGAGCAAACACGTCATCAAATGACAGAAGTTTCGGAAATCATCCAACGGTCTGTTGAACCAGGTGATAAAAGTGGATACAGGTTAATGCATCCAGCTAATTTCCGAACTAAGATTCGCAAGATCAAGAGAGATTTCAAGAAGATCTCAGACATAGCATGTCAAGAGACACCCCATCTTGCCAGACTGGGGACTTCTCTAACCCAACCCTCAGAATCAACAAATGGGATTCGAGGAGTTGAGCGGAAGAAACAGGAACACCCCCAGTCCACCGGACTGGGGACTTTTTCAAATCTTCAATCCCTCCCTCAGAGAAAGTCAGTATTCTCTCGATTAGGGAATAAGCCTCAAGAGGAACGAAGAGCCAAGATGTCAGGAGATTCTCTCCAAGTGACGGTTCTCCAAGAAATTCCTGAGGGATCAAGTCAACGGAATGCCATGTCTCATCATGGACATAGAAGGAGACAATATCACAGAAATGTTGATAGAAAGGATTCCATGCAATATGCATCCATTAATGTCATCAATGTCGTTGCTGCTGATTCACCAGATGAGGCTCAATCAGAGGGATCAGACGAAGAGGTTCCTGCTCAAGAAGTCGCGCACACAGACCTAAATGAAGAAGGTGTGCGCACACGTAATCAAAGGCTTACCCAAAATCTGAGTATTCCTTCAAGTAACCCACTTCCCCCTCTCCGAAAAGGATCCAATAAGGGGAAAGGAAAGAATCAGGTTACTTCTCACCCTTCCTCTCAAGGAGGTCAATCACTCTCATTAGAGCAAAGATTTGCACAACAGGAGGAAGAAATGAAAGAATTAAGAAGGTTGAATGCAGAACTACTTCAGAGTAGTCTTCTTCTTAAGAATGTTGAAGTCCGACAGCCGAAGGAATTTGTTGTAACTACTGAGATGGATCAGAAATATCCTCCTTTATCAGTACACCCACAGAGGTCTAATCCTACGGGTCAAACGCAACAACGGTTGGCAGCACTACCATTAGTTACAGCACCAACCTCCACGGCTGTCCAAGCTCCATTCATTGCACCTACCCAAAACCAAGTTCAACCTGACGTTTCTCAAAAGTTAATAACTACTATTGAGTCATTAACAGCTCGGTTAGAAACTATGGAAGGGAAACGGGCGCAAGTTCAACCTGAAAAGAAAGTTTACCCTGAATGGGTAGATTCAATTTCTCCTCCATCCAGTTTTGGAAACCCTATTTTCCCTACTTTCAATGGATCAGGCGAACCTGAACAACATTTGACGCATTACGTGTCCTGTTGTGATCCTATGATGGGAACTCCAGAGCAACAAGAAGCAGTGAAACTCAGATGCTTCGTGCGAACCTTGCAAGGACCAGCTTTTGTCTGGTATACAAGCTTGCAATCCTGGTCAGTCATCGGATGGGAGGATCTTCGTCAAAAATTCCTTCTTCAGTTTAGCTCAACTTTTCAAAAAACGACAGTTTTCGATCTTACAAACTGCAAGCAAAGGGAGAATGAAAGAGTCTCTGATTTCATTGCTCGTTGGAAGGGATTAACGTATTCCTTGAGTTTATCACTCCCTCAGGAGGAATTGTTGACAATCTGTGTGGCAAATTTGCGTGACGAATTACGCACGCCATTGATCCCTGTGAAATACACAGGAGGGTTTCAAGACCTTACTTCAATCGCTCAACAGATTGAAGATTCCCTTATGCAGGATAAGGTTAAATCTCGTGTAATTCCATCAGCTCCAGGAAGAAGAATGGGTAAAGCAGAAACTGCTACAGTTATGCTTAAACAGGAACCCGTACCTATTTCTACTTCAAAACCTTCATCTTCTCGAAGGGCTCCACCTCCTGAACGCCAACAACAAAGTATGTTTCGTCCAAATGATCAAAAAGATCAACGACGAAAACAATTTGAGGATATGAAGAGTAAAACATACTCTTTCCGAAGTGAGCAAGTTCCTGGTTACTTCATTTCAGCTCTGGAAAATAATTTGGTTCAATTACCAGTGCCGAAGAGACCAAACAAGGAAGGAGATGAAGACCGTCCCAATTATTGTCCCTTTCATCAAATGTTGGGACATCCCATCCAGGAATGTTTTGTCTTTAAAGACCTCCTACACAAGACGGTCGACTTGGGACAAGTCAAATTGAAGGGTTCTTCAGCTCATGTAGTGTGTATTACCGCTACAGATCCAGAGGAAGGAGGCGAGTGGCAGGAAGTCAAAAGCAAACTGCGAAAAAATATGATGATTGGATGGTCAGAAAGACAATCAATCGGACCCATTCCATTTTGCGAACACAATTGAAGAAGCCAATTGTGTCTCCTACAAAAGCTTCAGTAAAGCCTCCATCAAAGGACAAATCCTCAAAAGGGCAGCGCAATTCAAAAAAGAAAGAGGAATCAGGAGAAGATGAGTATGTATCAAAGCCTAAATTGTCTTTGACTCTGGCAGATTTCATGCCATCTACTTCAAAGCTACGGGCACCGTCCCACCAAACGGCACAGCCTAAACAGGCCAACCAGGCAGAGTCTTTATCAGACGAAGAATTGATCTTTGGTTCTGTTAATATGATTCAATTAACAGATTCATATTCCAGTCTTGATGAGCCTGAATTCCCTGTATCAAATAAAGGAACCCGAGGAAGTTCTAGAGGTTCAGGATATAGGGGAAGACGTGGATCTTTCCGAAGCCACTACTCTAATTCTACCCCTGCTAGCACTGTATATGCAGCAGAAACTCGTTGTAGAGCCCTTCAGCGAGCTCAAAATGAACAAGAAAGTTCTTCTGCCAATGGCCAACTCAGCTTCGGCACAGTTATTTTGGAAGACCGATTAAAGGTTCCATCTTCTTTATCTCAGCAAGTAAATGGATCTAATCAGTCTAATTTTCCAAAACCAAAGATGTTGCCAACTCCAATACAAGATGCATCAGCTTCCAAAGCATCTGCTTCTAAGGTACCTGCCAAACCGCATATTCCTATTGGGAAACGCAGGCCTCTAGATCAAAAGTATGATATATTGAAACACTTGGCCCAAGTACCAGCCAAATTATCAATTTTGGATGCTTTGAATCTATCAAGAGATATTCGGGAAGCACTCATCGAAGCTTTGTCAAGTCCTCAGGAATTTGAAGCTGAAATTGCTGCAGCTGAAATTTATCACATAGAGAATAATCCTGCAGAATGCCATGCAGTGATATCTTTTACTGATAAAGATGAAGATGATGTTGTGCATGGGCACATAAAACCTTTGTACCTATCTGGCAAAGTCAATGGTATAGATGTTCGAAGAGCTTTTATTGACAATGGTTCAGGAGTCAACCTCATGCCCATTCGCACACTTCGTCGATTGGGCCTCACAGAATCTGATTTATCTCCTTCTACCATGATGTTGCAAGGGTATGATAAAAATGAACAAGAACCACTGGGAGAACTTACGCTCAGAACTCAGTTTGGAGATCTTGTTTCCAATTCAGATTTCATGATTGTTGATCAAGACTCAGCTTTCAATATCTTGCTTGGAAGACCCTGGCTACATCAGCATGCAGCTATTCCGTCATTATACCATCAATGTCTCAAATACTGTTTCGATGGTCAAGTTGGAACATTGTATGGTGATAAGGCCCCGTTCAAGACATGTGAGTCTCAATACATTGAGGCGGAGTTTTATCACATGAAGGGAAGAGAAAAATCTACAATGAAGGAAATTACCAAAGTTAATGCTCCATATGGTTTGGAAAAAATTCCAATAAATCCATTTTCACATGTGAGTACAGATTATGTGTTACCTATCAGTCGAATTGACAAAATAGGCCCATATCAAAATACTCTTATGGAAAGATCCATAATGTCAATTACGGCAATCGAGCCAGACAACATGAGAGAAATTGGTAACTTACCAAGCAGTGATGAAAGCATGAGTGGTGACGTTTTCATTTCATCTTCTGAAATCCAACAAGTCTATACTTCGCTAATCAGGCCAGAAGAAGTTATAGCAACACCAGAGGTGAATATTTATGTCTATTCTCAATCCATCATCCCCTCTTTATTTCCCAAAGAAGACCCTTTTTCATCAATAGGGTCGGAAATGGAAGCTTTTTCTTCAAAATGTGAAAATTTCGACATCTCTTATAATCATGAGAATTTCGTTGTTTCATCTACTTTGCAAGTAGAAGCGGAAGAAATAACACATAATGAAGAGGAAGAGGAAGATCTTAGAGATGCTCCTCCAGCATTTGAAGAGGGTATCTCTACCACTGTGGATGAACTCAGAGAAGTAAATCTGGGTACAGAGAAAGATCCACGCCCCACTTTAATTAGTGCGGCCATGACCCTTGAAGAACAAGAGATGTATATTTCTTTTCTAAAGCAAAATAAAGATATTTTTGCTTGGAATTATACAGAGATGCCTGGCCTTGATCCTGATATTGCCACCCATCATTTGGGTTTGCCAAAAGAACGTCGAGGATTCAAGCAAGCCGCGAGAAGAACACACCCAACCTATGCTTCCAAAATCGAGGCTGAAGTGGATAAGCTTATCAAAGCTAACTTCGTCAGAGAAGTTCAATATCCCAAGTGGTTGGCTAATATTGTCCCTGTAAAGAAGAAGAACGGACAAATTAGGGTTTGCATCGATTTCAGAGATCTTAATCGGTATTGTCCCAAAGATGATTTTCCAGTTCCGATTACAGAACTCTTAATTGATGCGACGACTAGCTATGAAGTACTTTCTTTCATGGATGGGTATTCTGGATATAATCAGATCCGAATGGCCCCATAAGATGAGGAATATACAGCCTTCAGAGCTCCTCAAGGTGTGTTTTGTTACCGGGTGATGCCCTTTGGTTTAAAGAATGCAGGTGCAACATATCAACGCGCCATGCATCGTATCTTCAAACCTTTTCTAGGGAAATTTGTTGAATGCTATGTAGATGATCTGGTGGTTAAATCCAAACAACGTTTTGATCACTTGGCTGATTTGGAAGTCATATTCCACAAGCTTCGACAACATAATTTGAAGATGAACCCCTTAAAATGTGCTTTTGGGGTAACCTCAAGAAAATTCCTCGGCTTTGTTGTATGCCATCGTGGTATTGAAGTCGATCCTGAGAAGACCAAATCAATCCTTGGTATGTCACCTCCTCAGAATTTGAAAGAATTAAGAGGACTTCAAGGACACTTAGCCTATATTCGGCGTTTCATCGCCAATTTGGCAGGCAAAAGTTTACCCTTTACCAAATTATTGAAGAAAGGAGTCACTTACCAGTGGACTAAAGAATGTCAAGAAGCATTTGATGTTCTCAAGAAATACCTCTTAAGTCCACCAGTACTCATGCCACCTGTTGAGGGTAGGCCTCTTATCCTCTATGTGACAGCTTTAGAGCGATCATTGGGTGCCTTTCTCGCTCAAAAGAATGATGCTGGGAATGAAAATAGTCTCTACTATCTTAGTAGAACTATGCTTGAAGCAGAAACCCGGTATTCGAGTATTGAAAAATGCTGCCTAGCATTAATCTTTGCAGTTCAGAAACTGAGACACTACCTGCAACATCACGAGGTCCAATTGGTATCTCGTAATAATCCACTCAAATTCATCCTTAGTCGTCCAATGCTTACAGGACGTCTGGCAAGGTGGGCGGTTATTCTACAGCAGTTCGACATCCAGTATGTGTCTCAAAAGGCAATTAAGGGCCAAGCTCTGGCTGATTTCCTGGCTGAACACCCTTCAGTGGAAGACACGTATTCAGATATCGAACTCCCTCATGAGGAAGTTTTTTCTATTCAAGAGAGTCCTCAAACATGGGAAATGTATTTTGATGGTGCTTCTAGAAGTCCAACAGGGAAGAAAATGGAAAATCCTAAATTCAACAAAGTTGGTTTAAGAATTGTGCTCATTTCTCCAGATAAGGCAGTGTTACCTTATTCCTTTTTGTTGTGGGAAGGTGGTACCAATAATGAAGCTGAATACCAAGCTCTCATTGCAGGCTTGGAGTTAGCGCTTCAAGCACAAGTGAATCACTTAAAGGTGAAAGGTGATTCAGACCTGGTAATCAAACAAATCAATGGGGATTATTCCATCAGAAAAGAAGAATTAATCCCTTTGTATGATTACGTCAGAGAGTTAATGTCGGAATTCCCTACAGAACCGATATTTTCTTATATCCCAAGATCACAAAATGCTCAAGCTGATGCACTGGCTAATATAGCCACAGCTTTAGCAGATCCAAATCGGGACGAGACAACCATCTATATTGCCCACCGTCGTGCAATTTCATCTTATGTTCAAGTCAGAACAGAGGAAATTAATGAAATTAGTCCCATTCCTGAACCATATGGTCATACTACAGGATGGATGTCACCTATCAGGGAATACCTTCAAAATGTAACACTTCCACCTGATAGAGCCGAGAAAGAACAAATTCGGCGACGTCTGGTCAATTTTACTCTTTATGATGGTCCAAACCACCTCGAGAAAATTCTCTACAAACGTGGTTTTGATGGAGTTCTCTTCAGATGTATTGATGGTGAAGAGACAATGGCTGTCATAAAAGAAGTGCATGCAGGAGTCTGTGGTGCCCACCAGTCTGGACATAGATTGTCTGATCAAATTCGAAGGCTTGGATACTTCTGGCCTTCAATGATACAAGATTGTGTTAATTTCACAAAGAAGTGTCATTCATGCCAAGTATATGCCAACTTCATTCATCAACCTCCAGAGTTTCTTCATACAGCTAAATACTCATGGCCATTTTCCACATGGGGAATGGATGTGGTGGGACCTTACCCTTCAGCTACGGCCAAGCAGTTTAAGTACATTCTTACTGCTACTGATTTCTTTTCCAAATGGGCAGAGGCAGTACCTCTCAAAGAAGTCAGTTCTAAATGCATTGTTAGCTTCATCAAGTCTAACATCATTACTAGATTTGGTGTCCCTCATACCATATTGACGGACAACGGCACCAACTTCTGTTCTTCTGAGGTAAAGAGATTGTATCAAGAATACAACATTAAGTCCAACCATTCATCTCGATATCATGCAGCGGCTAATGGCAAGATAGAGGCCTTCAACAAGACTCTTTCAAATATACTGCAAAAGATGGTGGATAAATATAAGAGGTCATGGCCTGATAAACTCTTTCATGCTTTATGGGCTTATCGGACTACCACTCGCAATGCAACGCGGTCTACTCCATATTCATTGGTATATGGAACAGAAGCAGTCTTGCCAATTGAAGTTCAATTGCCCTCACTCAGAATAGCCATTTTTGATCAGTTATCAACATATGAGCAATCCCAAAAGCGGTTGAATGAATTGGAACGGTTAGATGAGAAAAGATTGTGCACTTTGCACCACTTGGAAATCTATCAGAATCGAATAGCACGAGCTTTTAACAAAAAAGTTCGTCTTCGTTCATTCATTCAGGGAGAATTGGTATTGGTTCTCAAAACACCAATGATACCAGGAAAGAAGCCTCCCAAGCTTGAACCAAAATGGGAAGGACCTTATTCAATACATAAGGTCTACTCCAATGGAGCGTATTCTCTGATTTCAATGGATGGAGAACACATCACGACTCCAACTAATGCCAGATTTCTGAAGAAGTATTTTGTATAAACACAAAATATTGTTCCCAGAACCAAGACTCTTACATTTAGTTCATACAGCAATGGTCCAGTATGACCTTAAACTGCAACTTCGTCCAACATGACGTTAAACTGTGTCACCTTCAATGTCCTACATGACATTAAACTGTATAATGTCCTATCTACATGACATTAAACTATACAGAAGTTGCTTATTTGTCCGAGATGACATTAAACTATATTGTGTCCTAGCAACATGACATTAAACTGTGTGGCACTTCCAACGTCCAGCATGACGATAAACTGTAAAAAGTCCCCAGAACTGATATCCTCATATTGGTTCACCTTAGTCCTAGATACATGACTTTAAACTGTACGGCACCAGTTCGTCCTTGCTATATGACGTTAAACTATACAGCAATGGTCCCGTATGACTTTAAACTGCATCATCCCTGGTCCATGTATATGACCATAAACTATTTGCAAATATGTCCAGCAAGACGTTAAACTGTGACGTCCTAACTACATGACGCTAAACTGTATAAAAGTCCCTCACGTCCGGAAAAACATTAAACTATATAATCATCAAAAGTCCAGCATGACATTAAAACTGCACAATCCCCCTTTCGTCCAATATGACGTTAAACTGTATTGTCCCCATCGTCCTAACTACATGACGCTAAACTGTACAGAAAGTCCTTGATATGTCCTACATGACATTAAACTGTGCATCGTTAAGGTTGTTATTACCTCTTGTTTCTCACACCGAGTATGACTCACGTGAGCTTAGAGCGAACATCAACCATAACACTCCCTTTGGGCCACTAACCATGTGCAAGTCCCAACAACATTTTTTATTAGATCATTGTCCCCAAGAATAACTTGATCATTGATTCATTCTTTAATTGAACTACACGGACTTTGATCCTTGCCCTCCAGGCTGGGTATGTAGGCAACCTCCCAAGGTTCAAGCCCAAAAACAATCTCTTCACATCGTTTCACCACCATCTCATATGATGATGATTTGTGAAACCACCCTTGGAATCAATATCTTTACATTGATTAACTTTTGTCCTTGTTATATGACGTTAAACTATACAACACTTCTGTCCAGTATGACAATAAACTACAATATTATTTGATTTCCTCATTTGAAAGAGAACTATTATTGAAATTGATTTTTCAATCATGGTTTTCAATTTTTACATGCATACATGGTAATGCCTAAACTTTTTATCTTAGGTTAAACCATCATTGCATTAAAATCCCCTTTCACCCTTCACATGTACGAACCAAATTTGTACAAAGGGTAATTCTAGAACTACGTGGACTTGATTCCCATCCTTATGGGATACGTAGGAACATTCGAGTGTCCCTCGAATCCAGTCCCAAGTCTTTTGGGCCTAACCCCAAATTTCACTTTCAGTCCCTTGGCTGAAAAGTCCTCATGAAAACACAAACTGTGTATTCATTATTATGGTCCGAATTCTATGACCGTAAACTAAGATTACTCATACTTTCGTCCTGCACGACGTTAAACTGCATTTCAAGAACTACGTATGGCTTGATTCTCATTCTTATGAGATACGTAGTGAAGTCCAAGTTTCAATTCAGGACCCAGCCACAACATGATTATGGTTATCATTGACCTATGTATCTCTATATACATTGGACAATACCCATCATTATGTATTGTAATCCTAACCTTAAATATTTTCAGATCTTCATAACCATTTTCATGACTTCTAGTCACAAAAATGTTAAACTTCTGAGAATTCTTTTGCCTGACTATGCAGCACGTGCCCATAGGTGGCCTTGCATAAACAGTCCACATAACAGACTTGTCAGCCAAAAGATGCTATTCATTTGACCGTGCAGCCAATGCCCATAGGTGGCCCTGCATATTTCAACCCCCTAACGGGTTTTGTTAAATAATAGTAACTTCATTCTTGGGAAGAATGCCTCTTTTGTCCTTATTTGTCTTAAACGACAGTATGTAGGGATCCGCAAAAATAGCCATCCTTAACATATTTGTCCCATATCCTTTTTCATGATTTGAAAGTATTCAAGTCTATGGTTTATTCTTCTTCCCTACGTTTGGGTCAGACCTTCGTAGGAATAATATTCATCCAGTTCTTCGATATTCTTGTTTGGAAATATCTTCTCCATATTCAAGTACCTCTTTCCATACAACAAACTCTATGCTTTAGAAAATTTGAATCTCCATAAAACTTTCACTGGCTTTTAGCACTAGGAAAGTAAATTTTTGGGAGTTCTTTTGCCTGACTATGTAGCATGTGCCCATAGGTGGCCTTGCATAAACAGTCCACATAACAGACTTGTCAGCCAAAAGATGCTATTTTATTTGACTATGCAGCCAATGCCCATAGGTGTCCCTGCATATTTCAACCCCCTAACGGGTTTTGTTAAATAATAGTAACTTCACTCTTGAAAACTACTTCTTCTAATGCTATTTAGCTCTTTTTCATATCATTCCTCAGATTCAAATATTCTTAAGCCATAGTTTACATTTTTTTCCCTCATACTTGAGTATGGTAAATATGTTTTCAGATAAATTGTCAAGGAATTGAATCCATTTTAATCCATTTTTGGTCAAAGCTATTTTGACCTTAAACATTAGCCCCTTTATGTCCGGCGTGCATGACTTTAAACTGCCCACACAAAAGACAAAGGAACTCTGAATAAAAGTCAAGTTCCAGCTCACTAAATATACATTTTTTGTATGATTTAGGTAATATTGAGCAGTTAAAAGGTTCAAAGTTTGTAGGGTTATTTGTAATAATCCTAGTAAAAATCAAACTATGCTTACTAAGCCCATTGGCTTAAGTAAATTTGAAGCAGGTAATGGAAGAATGAAAGTACAAATGATTGAAGACAAAAGTGTTTTTTCATTGATACAGAAGAGTTAGAAGGACATCCACAGACTGGAATCTCTTCTCTTTTTCAAGAATTACAGAAGATTGTCAAAATAAGTCTTCATTTGATGTATAGCATCCTGAGCCTTATCAACAGTTACTTGAAGCTCGTGCACTTGACCAGCTTCACTCTTCTCAGCTTGCTGAAGTGCCTTCTTAGCATCTTCAATGGCTTTCATGCCATTCATATGAGTTTCATCCAATGATTTATTAAGCTGATCAAGTTCCCCAGTAACAGCATCTAACTGTTGCTGGATCTGCACCTGCTGGACGACCTTTTCTTTGATTTTTTGCTTCAGATACTTCATCTTGACAGCATAATCAGCTTCAGCCTGGGATATCGCAGCCTCAAATTCGCCTATGTTGGCTGACAATTTCACTCTGGTCAAATCTTCGCGACTTGTCTGCATTTGCTCCCTCCTGAAAATAATCTGTTTCACCGCAGCATGGATCTTTTCATACCCAAAACCACCAAGTCCCATTATAACAAATTGGGATGACAATCGGGAAATTTTTTATGGTAGCTCTTCTAAAGGCACCCCCGATATGATGTTCCATATGTTGTTCCATGCCTTAGGTCGTGAAAAGCTGAACGCTTTGAGCATCTCTGGATCTGATTCAACATCTTCGTCAGAAGGGGGTATGTAATCTGGAATTAACATGCTTAAGGAAGTGCCTCGTCCTGCTCTTTCCCCTCTGACTTGGGCTTCTTCACTTTCAATTCCCGTTGGGGCAGAGGCTGAAGCCTCATCTCCGGATCTAGCCGTTACAGTTAATGGCCCTACATGATCAATTGAAAGATTTTAGTTGAATCTTAAAGGATAACAAAAGAATGGATTGTCTTGCAAATAAAGTACAATCACAAATATTGTTATCCCTTACCCAATGGTGGTTCAGCAACATGAGAAGACTTCTCCCCATCTTTCCCGGTTTCAACAGGATTTTCAAGATGGGTCTCAGGAGAGTTTATTGGATTTAGCTCTACTTGAGCTAATGTTTCTGCAATGATAGGGTTGACATCAGTGTCCACACCCTCTTCGGGCATTGGCAGTTCAACAGCTTCTACGGAAGAAACTGCATATTATTTTACATCATGATTAGAAATATGTTTTTTTTAAGAAAAATTTGGGCGAAGGGTAACACGCACGCCCAAGGTCTTCTAAATCACATGACAATATAGCATGATCATAAAATTCTTCAAAAGTCATTCCTTGATTCATCATTTCATCCAATGATACTTCAGAATCTTGGTTAGTCTCACCAGTGGGAGCATTTGCTACGTCTTCTTGCTGACTTATGTCCTGCAACCCCTGACCCTGGACAGCATCTTCAGTAGTGGGAGGGATACTGGGAATGGATGGTAGCCCTTCTCTAGGAGCAACCAAGTTAGCTTGAGTCTGTGGTTGTTCTACAGCACCCTCCACGACCTTTGAAGAAGGATCAGTCCCTTCCCTCAAGGGGGAATTTGAAGAAGCCCCTGCAATCCTCAGAAATATGAGTAACCATATGATTATGGGTATAAACTCATGATTGTTCGAAGGACTTACCACTACTAATGAAACGTTTAGCTAAGTATTTCCTCCTTCGTTGCCTTGGCTTCTTTTGTTTTTTTGGAGTTTCAGTTGTCTCCCTTATTGGAACTTGGATTGGCGAATGAAAGGCTATGTCCAGTGCCTCATTCATGGCCTGCTGGCCTGGAGATATCTCGCCTGGTTCACGAGGAGAATCAACAGCAGCCCCAAAAGCGGTACCACCAGGGCTATATTGTGGTGAAGGAACCCCGGTCCCTTTCTTTGCAAGCTGCAAGATGAAGAAAATAACTTCCTTAAGTAACAAAGCTTCAACTGAAATCAAGTTGCAAAGAAAATAAGGAAAGAAAACTTACATCTTCAGGAGCCACGTACTCTTGCCACTCCTCATCTCCAGAACCACCAGCCCCCTCAGTGGTGCCACGATCAATCATTTCCTTCACCCTCCTGGTGATAGGAACCGAATTATCAGTGGCATATATGAGCATTTCTAGCTCTCTAATGTAAGCTCGCACTTCATTGGGGTTATCTCCGTATTGAAGGTCTTTAGAAGCTAGAATATATCTTATCCCAGGAAGTTGTAGGCCCTCACACAAATCCAGCCAGGCGGTCTCAGTATCACAGTATAAGCTCTGCCATAGCTGAACAGCCTCTGGTCTTAGATATAAAGGCTATGAGGAAGGTCCTACAATTTTTGATTTTAATTTCTTCCCGACTCCTGCAACTACAGATAGAGAATAAGAAAGTGAGACTTATTACTTTATAAAGTAGAAGTGATTGAAGTTATTACAATCAAATAACTCACCAGGAGCTGATGGAGTGGGTCTTTTAACTCTGGCCGGAGGATTATATCGGGCACGAAACCGCTTTGCTGCCGGTTGTGCCTCATCATCCCCATCATGATAATCCGAGGAATCAGTTCTAGAGGATGAGTCTGTTGAACCTATTTCAGGAGGAGAAGCATCACCTTCATGAGGAAGAGTTTATTTCTCTACAGTCCTCTTCCTCTTTCCCACTTGATATACAGGGTGATTCAATATCCCTTTAGGGTATGATGCTATCCAGTGTTCGGCATAAAATGTAGTCAGATAATGTGCCGCTTTTTCAACTGGTAGATCAAATACTGCCCCAGTCTTCTCTCTTGATGTCAGCAACCATAGTTGTCAAGCAACCATCGGATGTTGCTCTAACCTGACATGTACTGGAGGGGATACAACAATCTGTTGCAAAAATTTGAATTGGCGTGCAAATATATATGGAGCATAGGCCTTGCATATGATTTCTCCATCAATCCTGGCTACTAACACGCCATCCCTGCAAGCTAGCATGTATGCCCTCAAATCCAAAGGGGCTTTCCCATCATCAACAAACCGCCTAGATGGCGGACTTCCATAAGGAAAGAAGTTGAATTCCTTATACATGCTTAGTCTTACTTTTATGTCATAACCATTGACATCTAATGGAGCAATTCCAAAGAATGCTTGCACTGACGGTCTGAAAGAGCTTCCAGGAATTTGTAATCCATTCTGTACATTGTAAGTCCTGAAGTGAGTGGCGATCCATCCCCACAAAACCTGGAATGGTCCCACTATTCTTAAAGGAGATTTACCCTGGAAGACGTGAAGTACACTCCTGTGAATCTTTGCTAAAATGGGGGTAGCTAACCCAACCATTTTTCCCTCAGCCAACTTGGCCGCAATGATGAAGGTCCCTGGCCTAACGCCTCCCTTCGAATCCCTGACCGGCAAGAGATAAATACTGAGCCACATTGCCAAGAAACCCGCCAGACGAGTTTTCTTTGGAATTCTTTGATTCACTTCATAGCCCCATTTTTCAAACTCTCCTGCTTCTAGAGTTGGCCAGAATGTGCCAGGAGCTCCTCTCTTCTCAGGTTTTGGACAAGTGGTAGGACGTCTGGGCCGGGTATCCTTGGATTTCTTTTTCTTGGATCCTTTTTCCTTTGGCTCCATCCCTTTCTTCTCAGTAAGAAACACATTCATCCATTCTTCCGGATGGATATCTTTTCTGAAATGAGTTAATGAGGTCTCTGAACTCTTGAGCTTGTGAAAGATTTTGAATAATTCTCGAGCCAAAGAAGGAGTCTTCTCTGGATCATTCCAAGTCACCTTGGGAGGAATGAATTCATCATACATATCGCCCAAGATTGGAGCTCCTGAAATCTTGTGGACATCCCACAAACTGATACCTACTTCTCCATGAGTCAAGTGGAAAGAATTAGTCGCTGGACTCCAATGGCTGAGTATCTCTGGCACGAAGATATCATGTCTGTAAATATATGTTTTCCCAACCCAAACAGCCTCATATATTGCAGCTCTCTTCAGATCCTCAATAAACTCTGCGCAAGTCTGTCGCACCCAGTATACCCACATCCAAGTTGGCTTCACACCTTCCCCAGGACGGAAATACCAACTTTTCTTCCAGCCTTTGGATTGATCCATCTTAGCATTTCGGAAGATTGAAGGATGACAATGTGGTTGAAGCTCAGGTGTATGTTTTTTCAGATCTGGTGTGCAAGGGCTATGATGCATCACATAAGCCTTCTCCACTGTTCCAGCAGTTTGAAATGATCCTCCGCCTGAGATATTTGCTGAAGCAAAATTGGTATAATTCTGAAACCAATAAAATGGAAGATAATTCTTTACTTCTGGAATAATGACTTCTTGCAGATGACCATGACCATACAAAGGTAGATAAGTGCAGTGAGGAAAGTCGCGATGATATTTCTTCAGATACTTAGCCAAATCTGGAAGAGTGCTGTTTTTGACAGTATAGTAATCAGGGCCAATGATATTCATCATATCATCTATCCGCTTGCTAGCCAGTTCATCAATTAATCCAGGTCTAAGAGCCATTGAATCTGCACAGGAGTTGAATAAATTAAACTCTTAAATGGGTTTTATTTTTCATAAAATTTGTGAAAAGAATTTTGAAAAAAATGGCTAAGGCATTAAGACGCGCAAGTATGGAGATGTCGCGCAAGTGATAGATGTGCCGCGCAAGTTTTGGTCGCGCAAGTATTACCGCGCAAGCCCTATTACCTTGAGAGTAGCGTGGCAGCGAAGAAATAGTGAAAACAAGAGACTTGCGCGGCGAGAGCTCGAGGAATTCGGGGTCAGATGCCATCTACGGCCGGAAGTGGTATATTTATAGGCCAGGAGGCCTATCTGCGCGCCGCACCCAGAGCGCTCAAAGCCTGCGCGACGCAGACTTGCGCGCCACCCGCTGACGCTGAAAGACTTGCGCGCCCTCCCTTTTCCTTTTGAGGAATTCAATTTCCTAAGAGTCAAATCCTCATTTTCTCTCCGGAACCAACTCTGAGGGGGGACTTTTGTTGACGCTCCTTTCGTCACAGAATCTAAAGATCGGAAAAGGGAATATCTCAGCTGAAAGTGATTCATCCTTTGAAGAAAACACCAAAAATCGACAAAGGCATGAACAATGGATCAAAAGCCAATTCACCGCGCAAGTTTTACCACTGTCGCGCAAGTACACTTGCGCGACTACCTGGGTCGCGCAGGTGACTTGCGCGACCTAATTGGTAACCGCCCGGTAACCGCCCTGGGTCTTCTTTTGCCTATAAATAGACCCTGTGGGCCCCCCATTTCAGAGGATCTTTTTCCAGAAACTCGGATCGAAGCTCCCGACGCCCAAGTCTCTTCTCAAAGCTTCCAGAACACTTCTAAGGTAATTTCTTACCTAGAACGGAAGATCTAAAGAGAAAAAGGAAGGCCTAAGTGTTGAAACTTATCAAACACTTGCGCGCCTACTTAATTCCGTCAATATAACTTGCGCGTCCCTCTTCTGGAAGAACCTCAAGAGGATGGTAAAGGGTTTAATAAAGAGTCGCTCAAGCATTTCAATACTGGTTGAAAATCGCGCAAGTACCCCTAATGTCGCGCAAGTATACTTGCGCGACCAATACTTGCACGCCGCCGCAGGACTTGCGCGCCTTTCAAGACTTGCGCGCCCCTATCTTTTTGGGTGCCCATCTTGCCCATTTTTACCCCTCTTAATCCATTTCACCCTTCCTATTCAAGATTCAGTCTTCAAGATACTCTTCAAAGCCATTTATGGCATGATTTCTTGATTTGACATCCTTATCTGAAAGGAATTCTGTGAAATACCTCTCAAAACCTAGTGATTTAAACATCTTTATGTCACCAAAGATTGAGAGTTCATTCATTCAACCTCATCCTTTAAGATGAGAGAATCCTAACCTGGGTCTCCTTTTCAGGAATAATCCCCAGTTATAAAAACCTTTGATCTGGGCATCTTTCTTAAGAATAAGCCCCAATCAAGTCCTTTAATCTTGGGCATCCTCCTCAGGAGTAAGCCCCAAACCTTAATCCCTAAACCTGGGTCTCCTTTTCAGGAATAAGACTCAGTCATAACCTTGGGCTTCCTTTTCAGGAGTAAGCCCCAAGTCCCCTAACCTAGGCTTCCTTCTCAGGAATAAGTCCTAGTCATAAATCTTGGGCATCCTTCTTAGGAGTAAGCCCCAAGTCTCTTAAAATTTCTCTTAACCAGTCATAAATTACCTTTGATTTGGGTTTCCTTTTCAGGAATAAAACCCAATCATAAGTCCCCTCCTAACTTGGGCATCCTCCTTAGGAGTAAGCCCCATGATTAGAGTATTCAAATCTCCACGAAGCACATATAACTTTGTGGACCCTGTTCTTGGATTTTCTCCCTAAAAGTAAATCCTAAAACTTCGTCTATCTGGGCAGTCATCTATACATAAGCCCCAAAACAAATTCTTATGATTGCATCTTTTATGGCACAATTGTCTAAATTTTACCAATACCTCTTGTTTCTCAAACCGAGCATGACTCACGTGAGCTTAGAGTGTAAAAGTAATTATGACATTCATCTTTGAGCCATCAAGCATAAAACATCATATCCCATTCCTCGAACTATGTGGGTTCTGATTCCTTTTTCAAAACAAAGGATATGTAGGTAGCCCATCTATGGGTTCGATCCCAACATTGAAATAATCTATGTCCTTCTGAATGACGATAAACTTCAAGTGCCCCACTGAGTGGATTTAAAACCAGCCTGGTCATCAAAATGACCAAGAGACTTTTATATAAATGTTTTGAAGGATACCATTGACCAAGAATCTCTAAACAAATATAGATGATTCTATATTGATGAAGAACCTCGAATACATATAAAAGATTCTCTAAATTTCTTGCATATTTAATCATTGATTGTTAAAACTAAAGGAAAGCACATTTTTTACTTGGTAATGTAATAAGGATTCACGAACATAACTTAAATCTATAAAGAGAGTCCCGGAGTAGACAATAATTCCCCTCAAAAAGGTGTGATGAGTCCGACCTCCCATCCTCTCGACCAATGCAAATTCCTAAGCCTCATTAGTCCACAAACTCATGAGAACCTGCCTTTGGAAAGTAGGTCCAGATGGATGTGGAATCATTGGATGTTTCCGGTTCTACGAACAAACCCGTTAGAAACCGATCAGAACGTTTGAATCTCCTGTCCAGGAGGTCATCCCCGGATTCCGCGCGAAACAGAATCATATGGATCTCCTACTCTCTGGGGATAATTTTTCAGGTGACTAAAGGATGACATTTTGTGTCTGGACCAGTGTTTTGAACAAGGTCAGTTGTCTATCCTCATTGGTTATCCTCTTATTAGTCTAAGGCAATAGGGATATTGTGTTTCAAATACCTTCAACAGTTATACTTAATCATCACAACACCCCTATAGTGTTCCGAATTTTGGATATCGTGATTCATGATTTCCACTACCTTCTGTTTGGATTTATTCTAACTCCCATAGCATTAAACTACTCATGGAATGGAACACGTTGGGAAAACCAAAAATCTATTGTTCTGAGAGATTCATTCTCTAGTCATGTCTCCTTCCATTTTCCCAGAAATCTGGATCATTTGTTCAAACCCAGGAGGGCCAATTCTCGTTTGACACTTTCTTATTCAGATGGAATAATTAAGCTGGCCATCCCTTGTTTCCCATATTGGTCCCGACCCATGTGAGCTTAGTGATTGGTCCCCAGATATTACACAAATGTGATGGACATGGGGTAATTCAAAACAAATAACAATAATCATACATGTTGCCAACATAAAGAAGCATGAAGGTACATTTGTGAGTTTACATAGATTACAGAACCCATGGATTAAACCCTCTGATGTTTGAGATGACCACTTTAATATAGAATTTAATCTCCTCCAACCTCTAGTTTGTGGCAACTAAGATATTTTGTTTCCAATTTAGCTCCCACTCCTCCTTAGAATAAATTAGGTGTAGTTATTCTGCCGCAATTTGGGCCTTATCCTTGTTTATTTGTATGGTAGCCATCTCTTAAGGGTCTCATGTCATCCATTCTTCTCCCTCTTCCAACTCGGTATTCAGGCGTGATACGAGACATTATTTTTCTTTGGGGAAAGCAGAGTACTCATCTACCCATTTGCGCATTTACTGAATCTTATTTTCAGACTAATGATTCCACTATAGGTTCACTGATTTCCTCCACATGAATCTAACACCATGGCCAAAATCATGTTCACGTATCTTCTCTACCATGATTCCTTTGAAATTAATATGATGGAACTAGGCATACACTCCTCCATTGCATAGTTTTCATAGCTAGGAATGAATATTCCCCATCTAGTCTTCAATTGTTCTTAAAGAAGTATCCCCATTTAAGAACTTCATCAGCTTCCATGATTGGAGATGGACGGTTTTTTCTTTCAACTTCATCAGAAGCCATATTTTCCTGATCTACGGGTCGGCAAGTTCATAAGCAAGGAACTCCTACTAGAAATCATCAGCTAGATATTCATCTGGTGTCTTGTTGGGTAGGTCAAGACCCATGTTGTCTGATTGATCCTCATCATCGGATTCAATCTCAATGATTTTAGGATCAATCTTATTGATGGTCCCACCTGTGATCATAAGTAGTGCAGTTTGGTCAGATCAGGAGTTCTCTTCCATGACCATTGATGTTCCCCTATGAAAGGAAGCACCAGGAGATCAAACCAACCACACCAAGGTGGCCCATTACATTTCATAAACATTGTTTACAGAAAGTGTATGGACTTCAGTTAACCTAATCAGTGATGGAAAGTTACAAATTCTATAAAGGATACATACATAGGTTGAATAATCAGTCTCTCTATTCATTCTTTTTCATTGGAACCCTGAGGCATGACCCTCCTTATATGGTGGGAAGGTCTGGAGGCTTCGGGAGGATCACCATGGGTGTCACAGACCTACTGGGCACTATAATTTTCATATCCATGGGCGTATATCCTGATGTTCCCACAAATACATGTAGTATTGGGAGTGAGTGGGTTTTATATATGAGGCCCACCATTAGAGGTGATATGTTAGTTGAAATTTCCTAATTGAACTCGCAAAGGACTACGAGAATGTGGTTTAGGGTTTTACCTAAAGGGCCTCTGCAAACTCTTCCTACTCCATATTTAAATTGCCGACCTCACCCTCCTCCAGAGACCTCCCTTCACCGAAAGTGCACAGTGTACTCCATATCGGAAATGTAATTCTCCCCGTCCACCTGGGATACCGCAAAGCTAGCCCTAATAGGATTGATCCTCAATAAATCCATCCTGATATGATTCAGTTGTTTACACACCTCAGACGAGTTGAGGGATTGTTCTGTTGACGTCCTATATGTCCCAAGCCTCTAGGTAGACATTATTCTTAGGCATATCTATGTGGAATAACCCCTTCCTCAGAGCCTTGGTGGGTATCCTATAGAATCCCCTGGGTGGTCACACCTCCAGATATATTTTATCCTCCGGGACCGCGGGGTCCGCCATTACGGCTTGTCTTTTGGTTGGTATAGGTCTCACCACTACTACAGCCCTGCCACCATAGGATGTCTTCACCGCCTTTTGGCATTACTCGTGAGGTTGAGGGGGACCCCGTCACTTGAACCGATGGTCTACTACTTCAACATCTCCCCCGGGTAGGTTATCATCCAAAATTTGGCATACACCATCCCCAACCCATAGATTGATATAGGTAGAGTTAGATCATTCCACATCTATCCATCCTACCATGTAAACATGATCCACATCTGCTTCATCTCACACATGTGATCCTAGTGGCACACTTTCATATAGGCCTATAGGGTTAGCCTCTACATGCATGGGAAATGCCTCACAAAGTGGTGCGACATGTTTTACTAACAAAGAGGCTCTCGGTCAACCTGTTCTACTAAGACTCCATGCCAAAAGGCCATAAGGTAAGACTGATGCTCCTATATTCCCTAGACATCATTAGTGAACAAATCCATTTGAATTGGGAATAGGTGGAAGCTGAACATGTTTTCCTTCCTGACCTAGTTCAGCACCAACGGTAGGGTCATCTTGGTCGGAAAACTTCGCACCGAATATCAAATAGTTGATCGAACGTCCGACCCTAGAGGAGAAATGGATTTTGAGTATTCATAGACACCCCTAATATGTTCCACTATCCACTCATACAAAATATAGAATATCCCACATATCTGTAGTGGCTTCTTCCCCTCTCTCATGTGCTACAACACCTTATAAATATTAGAGAGCATCCGAATCCCCAGGTGGTCACGCTCCCCTGTCGCTAGTGCAGACACCATGATAAACGCACCCGACCACACACCCATGTTTTCTATCCCTCACTTGAAAAATCTAGCCATAGATCAGAACCCAAATGAACACATCCAACCTTACATCCGGTTGCTTGTTAGTACTAACCCTGAATCCACATGTTTTCTACTAGATATTCTCCAACAGTCGCCAATACGAGTGATCCTTGCTACGCCAAACCCCCTTCATGTAGGTTTGAGGCCTCATAGGGAAAATTACCATCTGTTGGGGAATTCAGGAGCTGAATGAACTATCGGTTGAATTGCACATCCATCATTGATTGCTTTTCCTCTGCCGACACTAGGAACATCAATTCCTTTTCCACTGGTGATATCTTATCTGGGTATTCTAATGTATTCGTAGAAGGAAAGAACTCTTCATACATTTCCCCCAGTATCTAGACCCATGAGATGTTGTGTAGTTCCCATATGCTAATGTCTTCCTCCCCATGGTGCAAATGGAAGGTGCTGGTCCTTGATGGCCAGCTGGTCAGAAACTCTATCATCAGCTACTTCGTCTAATAGATATGGAACTGGGAGGCCCATGCCACCTCAAATAGGCCCACTTGCCTCGGCTCCTCCTCGAAATCCTCAAAGGAGGCCCACACCCAATAAGCTCATGCCTATCCATCCATGATGTTTCTGCCCTGGCGCAGATCCCACTCATCGGTCAACCCCTTATTCGGGTTCCCCTAGGCCACCTTCAGAATGGTGTGGTATTGTGGGGAGAAACTTTAGGTTGCAACGCCTTCCCATCAACATTGTTGACATGGTTATAAAAATGGTCCACATTAACATGTGTGTAATCCCCCAAAGTATGACCATCGGCCCACTCAAACCACTGGCATTGAAATGATGTACTTCAGAACCAGTAAAACGGCTCATCTATACTCTCCTTAAGAATGAAATCATCATCCCTCATACTAAATCCATATAGAGGCATCATTTTTCATAGTGGGTAGTTCTTCTAATTCTTAGAAAGTAGATTCCCTAGGGAATCAGGATCCTAGTGGCTCTACACATACTCCCCAGCACCCAGGTTATTCTCAATTTATTCCATTCGTGCATTGTCACCATGGACACCCTGGTAGCTTCCGGTTGATCCATTCAGTCGTCAATGTTTTTGATTTTTTTATGGTACTCGGAGTGAATTTTCTGAGCTCATTCATGGGGCATGGTCATCAGTCATGATCACAGAAAGATATTGTGGAGACCTTCCATAAACCTCACATACACAATCTACAGAGGGCATACACAAAAATTCAAAAGACTCTAGGTGCACAACAGAGCAGAAAGGGATGATTCCCAAAGAGAAATTGAAGAGCGCGTGGATCATCGCAAATCGAGAGAATAATATCCAAAAATGGGAAGAAGATAGAAGACAAAATTGAGGTCAACATCTCCTATTTATTTTCGATGACACCCTTGGATTTGTGGAGTGCCTAGCAGTAGTGAGTATCTCAGTGTTCCCAACCCGTGCATTTCCAGTTTACCTCATGACCCGGTTTCGAGATATTGTTTCACGATTCACTTAGAATGCAGGTGATCAACCCTCAGACTTCAGCCTTCATTTTATCCATGGATCTATGTCTGAGTGGGTGTGGGTGTTTTTTGGCCACAAAATATTTTTATAGGAAGATGGCTCAAAGAGGAATTCAATTCCAAATGGGATACATCATGAAGCTCATTCGCGAAGCCCCTCATCACTGGGGTCACCGCGAATATGAATCCCCCTATGTAGTCAATATAGAGTAAAGGTGGTCGGAGGATCCACACTTACAATGCAACTGAAGAGGAACATCATGCCACAGATGGAACTATATCAAATGCTACGATCCCATGGAACAAGACAGAAGCCTTAGCAAGCACCGTATAGGGAATCCAAAAGAGTTCTATGCTGAGTAGGGGATGGAGGTCAACTCTGCAGCAAAGAAAAACTTGACGGGGTCTGCAACCGATCTCAGATCAACATGTGGATTCACAAGATCTATGTATACTTCACTTTTCCCCATGAGAATAAATATTTGGCTTCCTTCGAGCCCAAAGGATGGATACTCCAACATTTCACCTTCTCATCTCTCAAATAGTGAGGTACCTTCTTCTCTATGAAACCTTTAGATAAAAGAAATATTCAAGGTACATGAGAATTGATATGTACCCTTAACTTAACTCAAATATAGCCCCTCTTCAAGGAGGTATTCCCTTCGAAAATCCCATGGGCCATTGTAATGGAAGGAGATCCCTATGGGGATTCTGGTCATCACAAACACTCATCCTTCGTGAAGCACATTGCATAAAAATACTATTCTTTTCATGTTACACTATCTTCTTGATGTCTTAATCCATGATAGGTTGTTTACTTTGTGAACCACCCTTCATATTCACCTATACCCTATTCCCAAGAAAGACTACTCCACTTCACAAAGAATACACATTTGCGAAGTCCCTCCCCTTATCGAGGCACCAGAGCTTCATAAGGTCCTTTCCTGTGAAACTATTTTCATCGCAAATCCTTCTCCCATACAACCCTCTAGGTTTGTTTGAAGTGTTTTCCAGGTCCCATGGGTGGTGCTTCATGTTGCGATGCTTATCCCTATGCTTCTTCACATAGGCACTCTAAAGACTATTTCTTCTATGCATATCCATGCAAACCTAGGCCCCTCACTGTATCACTCCAAAACACCACCCCAACATGGCATTGGTGATGCCTTCCCGTCCCCAAGGGTGGGTGGGTATCATTTATGTACGTCCTAGGGGTGCGGAGTGAACCCACGTCATCCAATATGTAGAATTTTAAACTACCAAGCACCATCGTCATCACCACATGACATTTAATTGTGGCCTTTCCATGTGAATTATACATGGGGTCCTCCATCTTGGACATTATCCATGCCCGCTCGTCCCCAAGGGAGTGATATCTTCATCACATGGAATGAGGTCCTATTTGATAGAGTGATGTCGGCCCGTGGGGGAGGGAAACCATATTTTTGTAACCCCCTACCCTTTCATGTTGGAGGTTGCATCCCTACTGCTACTATATTATTCAGAGCCAAAGACGAAAGGATAGATGGGCACTGATACATTCTTTACCTCGTCCCCCTCTATATGGGATTTGTCACCATTGTGCATACATCCTAGATTATGTACCAATATAAATATCCCTAGGCCCCTAACCCCACATAATCCTATATTTCCTCTTTGGGAAACTAACCATGTGAAAACCCCACTCCAATCATAGTAGACATACCATTGGAGATGTGGTCGTCATGTCTTTTCTGCCTCTTGTTTCTCACACTGAGAATGAATCATATGGGTTTAGAGTAAGTATTATCCATGGAATCCTCCCGGGGATGCCATAGCCTGTAAGACCAAATCACACATTTCTACATGGACTTTGATCCTTGTATCATAGGCACGGTATGTAGGAAGCCTCCATGAGGTTCAAGCCTAACACCTAATTGTCCCGACCCTTTCACGTGGGTTCACCTCCATCCAAAATGATGTCAAAATTATCCCTTATACCGAACTAAATCGACTTTGATCCTTGTCTCATAGAAAAGGTACATAGGAAGCCTCCTTGAGATTCAATCCCATCACCCATCCGTCCTTACCAATCCACGTCGGTCCACCCTCTTCCCACACGAGTTTAAACTATATGCCACCCTTTCGTCCCACATGACATTATACTATATGTATTTGAACTATGTGGGATTTGATCCTTGACTCCATAATAGGGTAGGTATGAAGCCTCCCTGTGGTCCATCCCTTATCGATGGTTAGATGTTTTCAACCCCATATAGTGATAATCCATTGGAACTGTAGTAAACAATAGCCTGTTGTAGTCTCATTTTCTAGGACCCACATCTCTGGTCTACCCCTGGAATCAGAACAACTCTTGGACTACTAACTAGGAGTAATACCTCATGTATAGTTGGGTTTGTTCCCATTGGGAACACCCCAATTATATACCCCCCCATATTGAACTATGTGAAATTTTATTTCCTGCCACGGGGATATATAGGAATCCTCACTGAGGTTCCGGAACAAAATTCATATCACATATTGATCTCCCTCTCGAGCACTCATGTGTTCCAGGAAGATCATTTCCCAACCTAGAGGTTCCACATCCTCTGGGCCCCATCCATGCATCCATTCTTGCGGGTCACCTCTTAAGGTGTCTCATCATCCCACTGAACTATGTGGACATTGATTCCCTACCATAGGGATATGTAGGAATCCTCCTTGATGTTCAATCCCAACATTTTTATCTTCCCGTAGATTCCATTTAATTCTCCATCCACTTCATTCATCCATCCATATATGTCGTTATTTTTACCCGGGATGCCACATCTTAGGGAGATCATGTCACACACATTCTCACAATTCCTAGAAGTACTCAGGCCACTAACCATGCATATTCCCCAACACATCTTCTAGTCATTGTCCTCTGTACATACCCCGATTCATCGCCCCTTAAAACTACATAGGTTTTGTTCCATGTCCCTCAGGATAAGGTACGTTAGAAATATCCCCTAGTTTCAATCCCAGTTTATATAAAATCCTAACATCCCCATACTAGAGACCCTAGAATACTCAAATTCTCTTTCATTATCCATCATGATCCACTCATCGAGTAAACCCCTATGGTGATCCCTCATAGGAATGCACCCATCTAATTAACACCAAGCAATGTTCTAATTTGTCTCATCTATCTCCATTAGACATTTAACTTATAGCATACCCTGTGTTAAAAAATGGAATATGAGGAAATCCTCATAGAGTATCCAATAGAATAATATTCCTCGAACTCGACATTGGATTCGTCGGGCATCTACACCCTCGAGATGCCCTATCATAAGGGGAAGAAACAAAAATGCACAAGTGTTCCATCATCAAGACACTCAAGTGATTTCCAACGTAACTACTCCCCCTACTAATGGATTTTGCCCTAATTCGACCCCTTGGAATGTCTTGAAAGAAGAAGGGTAATTAACCAGCATCTATGAAGACATGTTACTAGGAAGAGTTTCAAGAACAATGTCTTTAGAATTTGAGGGAGACCCGGACAAGGTAACAAGTTCCAAGGAAGAATCAACAAAAGGAGGAACCAACATCCCATTATCCCATTTCGATCATGGAGAAATCTTCCTTGAATAAATGACAGATGCCGCCCACATTTGGAAAGAGGGAATGCGGGGAATAGCCAGTGCATCCTCAACGACATATTCATGCTCCTGTGATAGCATTGTAATCACTCTATGACCGTAACATTGGTTTATTTTTGATAAAAATATTCGACGTCTGTTTTTTAAAATAAAAAATATATAAAAAATGGTTATTTTTTCATGAATATTATTTTTGGAAATGATGGAATAATTACAACCTTTATTTTAGATATCCATCCAAAGTCATTTTCAAATTATCTATCATATGTAGTGAAAATGATAAACATGATCATAAATGATTTTTTAATTGTACATAGCAATGTAATATGTAATATAATAAGAATAGTAGACATGAAAAAGGTTTCTGAAAAATTATAATTTATACTAAATTAAATACATAGGAAGATAATAAATTTATAGGACATGTCAGGCTCAAGGTAACAAAACATTTTACTCAAATGATATTTTAAATGTTTTAAATATTAATTTTCAATATATTGTTTTCATTCCCATGTATAAATTTTTTTTTATGATTTAATTAAATGTTATATAATTTTTAAAAATGGTAATTTTTTAATTTATATCAAATGATTCACTAGGGTATTGGAAAAATTGATCAAAATATAAGTTTTTTAAATTTTAAAAATGGGTTTTGAAAATGGATTGATTATTTCAATAACATGAATAATTTTTATGAGTAAAAATGAATTTTTATCAGTTGATTATTTAAAATTGATAAATTTTATATGTTATGACTATATCATGGTACATGGACATTTGACGGGTGGTTATGTGATAAACAAATGATGGGTTGTTATGTTATAACCTCCAATGAATTGGGTATGGAAGTTGAACATATTGTAATTGCAATTGTAAGAGAGTCATGTATGGATGTTTACTGTATGGTTATTCCATTTGTTAAAGTGAAATGTATGGAATTATACCACATAATTAATCTTTTTTTAATTAATTATTTCCTACGTTACCTACTTATATATTATATTTTTTATTATGAGTTGTTGAAAAAATATTTTGATTATGAAAACTAATGATAATAATATTTTTGAAAAATGATTCATTTTTTAGGTTATATATATATATATATTAAACTGTTTTTATTTATTTTCATTCAACAACCATTTTCCTTTTTAATATCCTTTATTGAGATTTTATGCACAACCCATGTTTTGAAATTTTTACCACATGGTTTAAGGATGATTAGAGAAAAGGATAACCTAATGGGAAAATTTTTTCCAATTTATAATCATAAAAAATCATGTTTTATTTTAAAGAGTTTCATTTGGTATAAAAAAATGTACATTGAATATATGTTTCAACTTATAATGAATGGGTTTACTTTGTTGAAGGATTTTCTAATTCTTTAGGAATCTAAACTGAAAAGATAATGTAATATTAATTCTAGTTCAAAAATAATTGAAATTAAATTTTTATGGTTGGGTCCATATGCATTAAATTTATAAAAAATGACATGGCCTAACCTTAATTAGACATGAGATGATAAATATCCCAATCCATCCACCAATAGGAAAATTGATGGAAACTGGTTCCAAGAAGGTATATCACACATATGGGTGGAATTTTCCTTAATTGACTACACACACACATCTTCAATCCCATAAAATGTAAAAATATAAAACTACAAAAAAATTACTAAACAAAACAATAATCCCATAATCAAATTGAGTCAAAAAAGTAAGGAAATGTGTAATAGGGTCCAAATACCTGAAAAATGAAAACTAAAAGTAAATTATGACTTGTTCAGAAGGAGGATACAATTCATTATATTTGTATTATAATAATATATAAAAAATAGAATTTTGAAATGGTATACACTATTCATGGTTACAGTAATTTGTATGTATGCAGGAACATCATATTTGTATATATTGTTGTATTGAATAAAAGAAGGAAATTGAAATATTTAAATATATATATATATATATAATAATTAAAGATTAATTATAATGGTATGTATATCATATAATTTCACTGAACTCATCCTTGAAAATTCCATGTAGTGTGAATGAATCTTAACGCCTTGAGGGGGTGGTAGTCCATACTTCCTCAAAGGAATTATCATATGTACAAAATATGGGAAGTATAATGATATGTGTCTTAAAAGATTTAAAAAATCTAAATGATATTATTAATATTATATTTATTATATATAAACATATTTTCATCATAATTCCAAACATGAGATTCGATAATATAAGAACAAACAATCATTATTTGGTGTGGCAGTATTTCTCCGTACATATAAACAATTCATTCATTACCCATTAAATTGAGGTACGTTTAAGTGTTGGTCAAAAACATATAATAAAAATATCCAATAATATTGAGAATATTTGTTTACTTTTATAATCAAGGAATATGGTGAGTTTAGGGGCTAGAAAATTAAAATAGAAGAAAGCAGCATGAGGGAGTATGTTACCTCTTCTTTGGGTAACTCCCATTAGTTTTTACCAAAGGGATTACATGGATTTGATTATTACCAATTGTTGAATTCAGTGAGGAAGGTAGCAATTTTAGGAAGTTTATTGAGAAGATCTTGTCCAAACCTAACTAGATTGTGGTTTGTGAGGAATGGGGAGAGGTGTTGGCCTTTTATTGGGGAGGTAAATGAATCACTTGGTATTGTTGAAAACAAGTTAGGTATACCATTGGTTTTACCTCTATAATGTAATAAAAATACAAAATAAAACAATATATTAAGTCTCATGGAATAATAATCTCAATGGAATGGGGTTTTAAAAAGTGGATAGGCCATTTGGGACCTTATGTTTAACGATTATTTTCCTATTAATCTTAACTATACTTTAATCATAGTAATTAATTTTAATTACATTCCCAAATATTTTTTGAAAAAAACTAATTTTAAATTGTTATAAATTAAAAATTATTCTAAAAAAAATATAGAATACACTTTTAATTGTTATAATCACCCATGAATTATAAATTAATTCAAATTTATTCTCATTGATTGGGTGATACTATAGATTTTTAAAGTAAAAATGATCAAAAGCATACTAAGTTTTTATATAAAATTTTAATATGAATTTTTTCTAATTACCATCATTGGATTAATTTAAAAATTATTATATAATTAAAAATTTTCCCAATTAAAAAGGTTATTTATCTTAAAATAAATTATATGAAAAAGTATTTTTTGAATTAAAATTCTATATTTTTTACTATTCATAAAAAATGGGGTTTCTCATAAAAATCCAAAAAATTCATGCATATATCATTTGGATTTTATAAATTAAAAAATTATGTGAATTTTTAACAATATTCAATTTTTTACTGTTTCAAAGATTAATCTAAATAATTTTCCTAGTCGGACATGAAAATGAGTTAATTTGGGAAAATAGTATTTTTAAACATATAAGGACTATTTGAAAAATAATATCATTAATTATCAATATGTTTAATTTAAATAGAACTGTTATAAGAAATATTTAAAAATATATTATTAATATTAATATTACTATTTTTAATTTAATGGTTTTAATTATATCTTTAAAATATTATTACAATCGAAAGATTATTTATTGAAACTCATCATTGTGCGTAACCAATGCAAGTCACTATTGTTTGTATTGTACGATGAATTAGTTCCATGTGAATGTAATTTTTGTATTAGTTTAATGAAATCCATCAATAAAAATTAATTTGTTGGGAAACAGTACATAAAAACATAGGGTGTTTTAGAAACACCTCCATATATAAGAGATTGAATCTCGTGTAGTGTTGGTCACATCAATTACGATAGCCATATCTATGGATAAAGGAATGAAAATGAGTATCTATAATGCCCAGACCCCAGTTACCCATAGTTGGTGCATTATTACATGACATTGGGATGATCACAAAAGATCAAGTCATGAAAAACCGATTAGTTTAGTACCCTTGGAAACACTAGAAACATACATATATCTTACATTATATGATAAAGTGAAAAACTATGACAAGATAGACTCCATATTCCACACACATATCCCCTTAGACTATCCCTGTAGGTCAGTCATAAAATACATCATTACATCCTGAGAAAAATAAAACATAGAAAGGGGTGAGATCAAATGCACAGTAAGGATAAAAATATAGTTGAAACATTCACAAATAAGAAAAAACATTTAAGGAAATGTATAACTAAAAAAATATCTTTTTAAACATGAATTTCAACATAATATGGAAAAAATAAAATGAAATAATTCCATTTACTTATTCACAAGGATATTCTACTAGTCTAATAATCACATGAAATATCAATAACCACTTTCATAATGATGGAATAGATAATGACATACTATCATAACCACATAGACAAGGCCTTTTTCCAAGAGTAAAAATGAGATTTGATAAATTCTCTGTGCCAAGACACTAGTTTGTCTCATGAGACCTACCAATGCATCCAGTAGCTATAACAGGCTCAACCCATCACTCACTAAGTCCAATGCATTCCTCATATGAACATGTTTAAACATAACATAAATATTCGTATTAAAACTAGAATACGAAATGTCAAAACTTTCTCCATAAACCATGAATGGTATAAAAATAACACATCAACAGTCAAACATATCACAAAACCATTCATGCAATATGGATGTTTTGTATCATAATAACTCAACTTCAAATAAGCTTAAAATCCATCAAAGGATGTTGACATAGATGAAAACAAAACTATTTGAGCGAAATGTCTCTTTTTTGAAATCATTTAAAAGTCACAAATTTATAAAAGAAATATTTTACATTGAAAATATTCTTATAAGTTTTTAAGGGAAGCTATGACGATTTTATAATGGCAGAAAATTTCATCACCTGCCGTATAAGTTAAAAAAGACATTCTTACATTAATTTTGTCGAAAAGGTTAAAAATTACCTTGTCTGGAAAACAAGAGAAAGATTCCTTTATAAACATATTTTAAAAAGTCAAACAAGGGTATAAATGACATTAAACCATTTTCTATAAAATAGTAATAATTTTTTGAAATACTTTTTATGAAACATGGATGTGGATGATAAAAAGGTTCTAGTATATAGTCAATTAAATACTACCCCAGATAATAAAGAGATTGTAAAATTAACCCTTACCTTGTACTTTTCCTGGGTCCAGGGCATGTTAACCTCTAGTATAATGGTGAAATAAGGGTTATTAAATTATATACGAATCATGTACATTAATATGATATCATATATTATCTTTTAACATTGCTTCGTTAACAATATCATAGTATTATCGTTGTTTTGAGTGTTAACAAATTCGTTTTCCATTATATAAGTTGTTTTGTGATTCATATTTGTTATGGATCGGATGTATATTATTCATATCCAGAATGATATCAAGTCATTAAATATTACCTTTAATCATAAAATGATAATTAGTCTCGAAATGGATATGATGGGGACCGAATCTCATCGTGTTTGTGGAGACGGTAATCCGTACGTATGCACGAGCGACAATTTCATTATTTTGATATTAAAATAATATATAACTGGATGGTATATCATATATACAGAATCATTATCTTGATATATTTATTATTTACATCAATTACACATCATTATTATACCCATCCAAATAATTATGTATTGAATAACAATTACACCACGACGTGGAGACAATAAGCCGTACGTACGCACGTTTGGTGACATGTCATTCGAGGGATGGATAGAATAATGAATTTTTTTGTAACATATTTATAATAAAATCAAATTATATTTAAGATACTGGATTTATTATTTTAGAATAGAAACAACAAAGAAAAGTGAAGTGGAATAAGAAAGAAACTTGAAAGAGTTTATGAAATATTTACCTCTTCTTGGGGTTCTTCCTTTTGATTTGATAAAAAGGGATCAATAAGTTGGATTTATGACTAATGGAGGTCCTCTAGGATTAAGGTAGTATAATTAATATGGTATTTGTGTAGGGGTTGGCCTATCCACAAGGCCCTGATGGTCTGAAATAGAGAGAAGGGGGAGTTCCCTTTTATAACAGGGGTGAGGAGCACCTTACAAATAACTTAAAAAATTATTTTATAATAAATTCATATTCGGTTTCTAATAGATAAAAACTGATTTATTTTTAATATAATGTGGGGATGAGTCGAAATCCTCTCAACCAATTAGTTTTTGACAGGTTTAGGTCACTATATTAACCTTATCGTTTAGATTTAACTCTTACTTAATTAGTTTGACATTTACCATGTCTCTTTGTATTTTTATATTATTTGGTTAATAAACATACTATAAACTCCCAAGAGAACCCCAAGTGGTTAATTAATTACATACCTATCATCATATAAGTCTTTTTTCCTAACCGTAGATTTTTAGGTATATGAAATCAATTTATAATATATTATTTGTTTTAAAAACTCATTTATGTCAATTTTGACACTATTAAATAATCGACTTTTGATAAAGTCATAACAACTTTATTAATTCAAATTAAAATTATTTAATCAATCCTAACATTCCATATTAACCTATAGAATTAGTTTATGACATTAAAATATTAAATTTATATTTATTTTAACATTTATAATACCATTAATTTGATTCTTTCATTAAAAAGGATAACACTACAACGTCATTGTATTGTAAATAAATTTTATTATTCAACGTCTAAAAATTATAAATAAAATAAAATTATGTAGGACATCTATTTATATTTCTAATTAATATTTATAGTCCAATAGTAAACATATATAACACCTTTTAAAAATTTCTTTACTTAAAGATATATGTTTGTGTCATTTTTCCTTTAATTGATATAATTAATATAATGTGTAATTTTCACTCTCAAAAGGCTCCATGTGCTCCCAAAATCAACCCAAATATGGACATGGTCGGACATGCATCATCCAATAGGGTTATGACACATTTTAGGGTAATTTAGTATTATTTTAATATTATTTCATTAGCCATATTTACAGGATTTAACTTTTAACCATGGTAAATAATATATTTACCGAAATAATTATTCAAAATGTATAAAAATAAAAGTTACCTATTTACACAATTTGGAACTCCTCATCCAAAATATGGATGTTTTATCCAAATTATAACCAGATAAGTGGCATAAATTAATTTAAAATTACTTCCCATTGTCAAAACAAACCACTCATTTTTTTAAGAAATAATAACTATCAAAAGATTGACACTTGTTTAGGTCTAGTTTAAATGTAAAATTACGTACAATGACCAACATTGGATTAAATGGTAAAAAATATATTCTAAATATAATTCAAAATCAGTCAATAGAATAATTTATCACTATAAATTATTTGGATTAAAAAATTTGTTTTTAATTAATGTTTAGTATTTTTCACTATTAGTCAAAAATTGGAAGTTCTTAGAAAAATACCAAAAACTCACCATAAGTTAATTTTTATATTCCTAATCCAAAAATGAAGTCCAATTTGAATTATAAAATTTATAAAATTTCAAAAAGTGGGTATTACTATTCATAATGGCTTCTTTGATTTGTTGTGGTGTGTGTTAGAAGCTCAAAGTTACATATGACACACACTATAGTATTATTCAAAGAGAAGCGTATTGTGGAAGCATGTGGTGTTACATTATCCCTTCTTTAAAATAATTTCATCTTTAAATTTTCTATAATATTGCTACATAAAATAACTCGAGAGGTTCTTCATCATAAGTTCCTCAAGTTCTCACGTTGTCTCATCCATCTTATGGTTTCTCCATGGAATTTTTACCAGACAAGTCGTATGGTTTCTCACAACTTGTTCTCTGGTATCAAGAATCCTAAAGTGCCCTTCGCAATAAGACAGTTCGGGTTCCAGTTCTACTTCCTCATAAGTGAGTACATGCATTGGGTGAGGCATGTATTTTCTCAATAGTGATACGTCGAACACATCGTGACCTTATGATAGACTTGGAGGCAATGACAACCCGTAATCTACAACCCCAATTCATTCTAGAATTTCAAAAAGTCTGATGTACCTAGGACACAATTTCCTCTTCTTACCAAAATGTATTACACTCTTCCATGGAGATACCTTTAGGAAAACATGATCTCCTACGTAAAATTCCAAATCCTTCCTTCAGTTGTCATCGTTCCTCTTCTGTCTACTTTGAGCTTCATTGATGTGGGTTTGGATTACCTTCACATTTTCCATCGTTTACTCCACCAGTTTAGGGCATATGAGTTTTCATTCACCAATGTCATCCCAACAGGTTGGTGTGCGACATCACTTTTCATATAATGATTCATATGGTGTCATCCAAATACTTGAATGGAAGCTATTTTTATAGGAAAATTCTAAAAAAGGTAAATATTGATCCCACATACCATGAAACTCAAGTGAGCATAATATGAAGTTGTCTTTTAAGGTTTGAATAGTTCGTTCTGATTGTCCATCAGTTTAGGGGTTGTAGGAAGTGCTCAAACGATGCCCAGTATCTAGGGCTTTCTGAATACTTTCCCAGAATCTTTAAGTAAAATGGGGATGATGATCAGAAACAATTGATAGGGGTACTCCATGAAGCCTCACAACTTCATTAATATATAGTCTTTCTAGAAGTTCAAGTGGTAAATCCTCTCTTATAGAAATTTTTTTTCTAACATGGTAAGATGATCAACAATGACCCATATTGCATCGTTCCTTCTAGGAGTCTTTGGTAGTCCCATGAAAAAGTCCATCGTTATATTATCCCATTTCCACTCAGGCATGGGAGGAGGTTTCATGACTCCTCCAGGTTGTTTCCTTATATCTTTAACTTGTTGATAAACTAGACATCTTGCCACAGAATCTGCAATCTCCCTCTTTATGCTTTCCCACCAAAAATTTTCCTTAAAATCTCTATACATCTTTGTTCTCCCAGGTTGTATAGAGAAATTGGAAGTATGAGAATCGTCAAACAATTCCCTTTTTAGATCAGGTATATCGGGAACACAACGTATCTTCCAAAATTTCAAAATTCTATCTTCATACAAAAAGTCACTCAATATCTCATCATTCATAGCATTAATCTTCTTTTAAAACTATTCATCATCGGTCTGAGAAGACTTTATAATTTTTAGTAATGATGGTTTGGCAACCATTTGAAAATTTATTGATGTTTCACCTTTCATGGAAATTCCCATATCCATCTTCACTAGATCCATGAACATAGGATCCCTATCAACTGAAATCTTGTTCAAAACTCCATGATCCATTCTAATAAAATCATATTTCACTTTACATTCCTTCCCCGTGTGGTAGTGTATAGTGCAATCATAATCCTTGAGTAGTTCGAGCCATCGCCTTTTCCTCATGTTGAGTTCATTCGGATAGAAAATATTCTTTAAACTCTTATGATCAGTATATATCTCAAAATTTTCACCATAGAGATAGTGTCTCAAAATAATCAAAGCAAAGATTATAGATGATAACAGAAGATCCCGAGTAGGATAGTTTTCTCATGAATTTTTAGCTGTCGTGATGCATAGGCAATAACCCTATCATTCTGCATAAGGACACATCCAAGTCCATTCTTTGATGAATCATTACATGTATCAAATCCATCATTCCCTGATGGTAGAGCCAAGATAAGAGCATTGAATAATCATCTATTCAATTCTTCAAAACATTATTCACACTCTTTTTTCCAAAAAAAAATTAACCCCTTTTCGTTTGAGCTTTGTTAATGGGTTATCCAATTGGGAAAAATTCTAAACGAAATGTCGATAATAACCTACAAAACCAATAAAACTGCGTACCTCGGTTATACTAGTTGGTGTTCCCCATTATTTGATTACATTTTTCATAGAAGGATTAATATATATTTCATCCTTAGAGACAATATGGCCAAGAAAAGAAATCTCCAAAATCCAGAATTCACACTTTTTAAACTTCCCATATAATTCATGTCTTCTCAGAGTCTTCAGGATAATGGACAAGTGATTTTCATGATCATCATAGCTTTTGGAGTATACCAAGATATCATCAATATATTCCACTACAATATCAAGGATATATTCCTTAAAAACTGTGTTCATTAGATCCATGAAAATAGAGGATGCATGTGTCAGCCCAAAAGGCATTACTATAAACTCATAATGCCCATACCAGGTATGAAATGTTGTATTCAGAATTCCTTCCTTCTTTACACACAAATGGTGATATCCAGATCGAAGGTCAATCTTTGAAAAAGATTGATCTCCATGAATTTGTTCAAATAAATCATCAATGTGAGGTAGGGTATACTTGTTCTTTATTATTATAGAATTAATCTCCTTATAGTCAATGAACAACCTCAGAGATCCATCTTTATTCTTAACAAAAATAACAGGGGATCCCCATGGAGAAACACTAGGGTGTATAAATCCCTTATTACTCAATTTATCTAGTTGATTATTTAGTTTCACTAATTCTACAGTGTCAATTCTATAAGGGGTCTTCGATATGGGCCTTGATCCAGGAATTAAATCAATGGAAAACTCAATTTCTCATTCTAGAGGATGTACATGTAATTCTTCTAGAATCAAATCAAAATATTCTCTCACAATAGGTACATCCTCTATTTGAACATTCCTTTCCTCTCCCAGAATAATTTTATTCTCTTCCTCCCTAATAATTGAATTTTGTTGAGCTACTGGATGTAGATCTAGATAAGAATTAGGTGGTGATGATTCTGTTCTAAAGATGAGGTGTTCATTATCATCATCATCAAAAATAGTATCCTCCTTCCTATTACAATAATTGTTTTCATCATGGTCTAAAAGACAATCCATACCAAATATTCAATCATATTCAATCATGTGTATGATGATGAGATCAGTATATAAAGAACATTTATATGCTATATTGGGAATGGATTCAAAAAACTTTGTTGCGATGATACTTCCCTTAGGAGATTTAACAAACAACTCCCATGTTAAATCAAATTGGAAACATGTAATTATCTTTGAAAACCGAGAAGATAAGTAACAATGCGATGATCCAGAATCAAATAAAGCATTTTCTAAATTTGAGGAAACCTTTAAATTACCTACCACCACATCTTTCGGAGCTACTACCTGAGCAGTAGAGATAGCATAAGCTTGGCCTTGATCCCTTGGACTTTTCTGATGTAATATCCCCTAACTCATAGGAAATTCATTTGCATAATGTCTCATCTCCATGCAATTGTAGCATTTAACATTGGTAGCCTCTTTCTTCCCCTTGAAATCATGAGCTTGGTGGACTTTTTCACCACACTGGTAACAGACTCCCATTCCCTTTAATCAATTATTGGTGTGTTTCTTCCCACATTTACTGCAAGATGGATATTAAACTTTTCCCTACTTCTCCTTATATCCATTTCTAGAGTGATAAGAAGATCGCTTCTTCTCTTTCTTTTCATTAACGTCATAAGACATAAAAAATTCCATTTCTATCTTGATAGCACATGAGACAATATCATCGTACGACGAGAAGGATTGTGAGAATATTGCTCGATGGAGAAATGGTTTTAACCCATAAAAAAATGACCAATCTTAATTCTTGGGATACGTATATAATCTGAAGAATTCCTTGCTAACCATGTAAAGTTGGACTCATACTTTGAAACATTCTCGTCCTCCTTTTTCCTCAGACTCAGAAATTTCTTTTCCATATCTGCTCGATGGTCACGAGGGAAGTATTTTTATATGAAAATCCCCTTAAACTACCTCCATTCCAGATTTGATACTTCATCATCTTCCTTTGGGTATTGAATCAGTAACCACCACTGATCAGCATCTCCATTGAGGTGGTTAACTGCCATGATAACATTTTCCCTTTCACTACTCCCTAGGGCATGGAATATTTTCTCTAAAGAATATATCCATTGCTCAGGAACTAGTAGATTTGTACCCCAATTAAATGTTTGTTGTTTTTGCTTCATGAATTGATCTAACATTGATCCTCCACGTTGTGGATCAGGGTTCTCTATATGAGTAAGGTTATTATTCATAACCTGAGTGAGTTGTTCCAGTATGGTGATAAGTTGATCAGCACCAGTTGTATCACTAGCTCCAATATAATTATCTTAAGAACGAGGGAAATCCCTACATGGAGTGTGTGCATTGATATGGTTTCCATTCCTTCTAATAGGCACCATTTCTAAACAATGGAATAAACTATATCATTTTATGAATCTAAATAAATAATTCCAAACTTGTAAAACACTTAACACAATTTGAACTATTTATGGATATAATCTATAATCATAGAAATGTTTTCTTTGAGAAAGTATATACTCATAAACCATTCATAATGGTTTGTAATGAAAATGATAATTACCCTAAGCATATCCCCCAGGAGTGTCGTAACCAAGATTGCACCAAGGCCCATTGTCGTGCACCAGTTCCCATTCGAGTCTATCTCAAATTGGTGTTTTCAGGTTTTACCCCTAGGTACATCTGTTCCAGAGCTTCCTCTACCTACTAATATCCAGATGTGGATGTATTACTCAGAAAACTCACAAAAATATATTCAATACCAAAATTCTTGGAATTTCTTCTATATTAATCTTCAAATACCATCTTAGGTATATGTTCTCTAATAAGAGTTTCTCTGAATCTAGATTTAAATTTTTGTACTAAACATCCTATGATACCAACTACAACACCCTGATCCTAGTTACCCAGAGTCGGTGCATTATTACATGACATTGGCATGATCACAAAAGATTAATTTTCGAAAGACCGATTAGTTTAGTAGCCTCGGAAACACTAGATACATCCACAAGCCTTATATTACACGATAAAGTGAGAAATTACAACAACATAGACTCCATAGTCCACACTAATATCCCCTCATTCTATCCCTGCAGGTCAGTCATGATATACGTTTTCACATCCTGGGAAAAATAAAACATAGAAAGGGGTGAGCTTAGATGCTCAATAAAAATAAAAATATAGTAGAAACTTTCCTAAATAAGAATATACCTTTAAGGAAATGTATAACTAAAAAATCCTTTTAAACATTAATTTCATCATAATATAGAAAAAATAAATTGAAATAATGTAATTTACATATTCACATGGTTATTATATTATTCAAATAATAACATGAAATATCAATAACCACTTTCAAAATGATGGAATGCATAATGCCAGACTATCATAACCACATAGTCAAGGCCTTGTGCGAAGATTACGAGTAAGATTATATCAATGCCTTGTGCCAAGAATATAGATTGTCTTATGAGACCTACCGATGTATCGAGGAGCTATAACAGGCTCCACCTGTCACTTACTAAGTCCAATGCATTCCTCATATGAAAATGTTTAAACATAACATAATCATTTGTATTAAAAATAGCATAAAAATTTTCAAAACATTCTCCATAAACCATGAATGGTATTAAAAAAACATCCATAGTCAAAAATATCAAAAAACCTTCAATTCAATATGGATGTTTTGTATCATAATAAATCAACTTTAAATAAGCTTAAAATCCACCAAAGGATGTTGACATATATGAAATCAAAAATATTTGAGAGTAATATCTCTTTTTTTGAAATCATTTAAAATCACATAATTTTAAAATAAAAAATTTACATTGAAAATATTCATATAAGATTGTAAGGGAAGCTTCGAAGAATTTATATGGGCGTAAAATAGCCACACCCACCGTTTAAGTTAAAAAAGACATTCATAACATTATTCTGTTGAAAAAGATAAAAAGGAACTTGTTTGGAAAGTGACTGAAATATTCCTTTATAAACATATTATAAAAGTTCAAAAAATGGTATAAATTAATTCAACCTATAGTTTATAAAATAGTAAGAATGTTTTAAAATACATTTTTATGAAACATGGATGTGGATGATAATGAGTTCTCAGTAGATATTTACGTAAAAACAACTTCGGATAATAAAGAGATTGTGAAATTAACCCTTATATTGTTATTTTCCTTGGTCGAGGGTAGGTTAAACTCCATTATAATGGTTAGATTATTGTTATTAAATTATAAAATAATCTTATACATTAATATGATATCATATAATATCTTTTAACATTCCTTCCTTAATAATATCTTAGTATTATCGTTGTTTCGGGTGTTAACATATTCATTTTCCTTTATATTATTTGTTTTTTGAGTCATATTTGTTATGGATGTGATGTTTATTATTCATATCGAAAATTATATCATTCCTTTAAATATTACATTTAATCATAAAATGAAAATTAGTTTTGATGGATAAGATGGGGAATGAATCTCATCGCGTTCGTGGAGATGGTAATCTATACGTAAGCACGAGAAACAATATCCTAATTTGATATGAAAATAATATATAATTGGAAGGTATATAATATATATAGAATAATTATTATGTTATATTTATTATTTACATCAATTACACATCATTATTATACCCATCCAAATAATTATGTATTGAATAATAATTACACCACGACCTGGAGACTCTATGTCGTACGTACACACGTATGGTGACATGTCATTCAAAGGATGGATAGAATAATGAATTTAGTTATACCATATATATAAAAACATCACATTATATAGAAGATACTATTGTTATTATTTTATAATAGAATCATCTAAGAAAAATGAAGTGGAAGAAAAAGAAACTTAAAGAGGTGAGGAAATATTTATATCTTCTTTGGGTTCTTCATTTTGATTTCACCAAAAGGGCGCCTTAAGATGGCTTAATGACTAAAGTAGATCCTTTAAGATGAATTTAGGATAGTTTAGAGGGTATTTGGGTAGGTTTTAGCTGAGCCAAAAGGTATTGAAGGTCTGAATTAGAGAGATAGGGAGTTCCCTTTTATAAGAGGGGTGAGGGGAACCTTAGAATAACCTTATAATATTATTTTATAATAAATTCATATTCAATTTCAAATGGCTTTGACCTGATTTATTTCAAGGATAAGGTGGGTATGGGTCTAAATCCACTCTACCAATATGTTTTATACAGGTTTGGGTCACTATATTAACCTTGTCTTTAATATTTAACTCTTTGTTAATTAGTTTGACATTTTCCAAGTCTCTTTGTACATTTATATTACTTGGTAAATAAACATACTATAAACTGTCAATAGAACCCCAAGAGGTTCATTAATGACATACCAATCATAATATAAATCCTTTTCCCGAACCATAGTTTTTTAGAAATATTATATCAATTAATAATATAATTTTTTTTAAAACTCATTTATGTCAATTTTGACACTATTTAATAGTTGATTTTTGTTAAAGTCGTAACAACTTAAATAATTCTAAATAAATTTATTTAATAAATAATAACATTCCATATTAACCTATAAAATTCGTCGATGGAATCAAAATATTAAAATTATATTTATTTTAACATTTTTAATACCATTTATTTGATTTTTTTAACAAGGAAAACAATGCATCATCATTGTGTTATTTATTACTTTAATTATTCAATGTCTAAAAATTTTAAATAAAATACCATTATGTAGGAAATAATTTTAGATTTTCTAATGAATATTTTTAGTCGAAAAGATATCATATATAACACTTTTAAAAATTATTTATTAAAAGATATATGTTTGTGTCATTTTTTCCTTTACTTTAAATTAGTTAATATAATGTGTCATTATCACTCTCATGTGGCACCAAGATGTCCAAAATCGACCCAAGGATGCACATTTTTGGAAATGTATCATCAAATAGGGTAAGTAGATGTGTTAGGGTAATTTATTATTATTTTAATATATTTTATTTACCCATATTTACTGGATTTATCCTTTAACCCTGGTAAATAAAATATTTACCTATGTAAATATTCATAATGTCTAAAAATAAAAGTTACCTATTTACACAATTTGGACCTTCTAATCCCAAATATAGAATCTCATTTTTCAAATTCCAAACACAAAAGTGGTAGAAATTAATTTAATATTAATTCTCTTTGTCAAAAACAAAAGGCGTGTTTTTTATTAAATAATAACAATCAAAAGATTGACACTCGTTTATGTCTATCTTAAATGTAAAATTACATCCAATAACCTTCATTGGATTAAATGGTAAAAATATATTCTAACTATAGTTTTAAATAACTCAATAATATAATTTATCACTATAAATTATTTGAATTAAAAAGGATGTTTTTAATTAAAGTTTAGTATTTTTCATTATTCATTAAAAATTGGAAGTTCTCAGAAAAGTACGAAAAACTCACCGTAAGCTAATTTTGATATTCCGAATCCAAAAATTAAGTCCAATTTGAATAATAAAATTTATTAAATTTAAAAAAGTGGGTATTACTATTCATAACAACTACTTTGATTGGTTGTGGTGTGTGTTTGAATCTCAAAGTTGCATACGACACACACAACTGTATTATTCAAAGAGAAGTGTACCACGGATTCTTGGGGTGTCACAATATCTATAAAGGATTATTTGAAGGATAAATTCTCTAAGATACTGGGTCATTAGTCGAAGTTGTTTTAGCTAACTCACTCCAGAATACATGAACCCTCCCACACTGTAGTAATAACAACAAGTTGTCGTGGGATCACTCTCAATGACGTACATGATGCAACACTGATCTCTCATAGGAGTAGTTAAAGGGAATACAGTAAAACGATAATGGACCAAAGTAGATCACAGAACAAATAATGAAGATGAGCTGTGAATAATAAATAATCTAACATGTCCTTAGTAGAAAAAATAATTTCCCAGGGGTACACGATGTGTCTCACAAGGCATATTATTTATAGTGTCTTGCACTCACATGACATGTATATTCTATTAATACAATATATATTCTAATGGGAAATGGCATGTATGAGTAATCTCCGAACTCAGTGTCTCGTATTCCCTTTCACATGGACATTCCTAAGAACCTAGAAAGTGGATCTCTATAAAAAACATGTATGTCCCACTCGATCTCTTAGTCACATAATCAATGTACACCCCAAGCTGTCTGAGTGGGTGCAGATGGCGTGTGACATCGACCACACATCATACAACACAACCCAACCTCCTAGGCATGTACTCCTTGTACTTGATGAGATACTCGGATAAGGGTTACATAGAATGTGAATGGGTAAAATGAAATATGATATTTGTCTCCACACTAAAACCACAACATTCACTAGTGGAAAAAAACGTTTAACCCATCAGCAATTTTCACGTCGGTTCTATATAACCGACCTGCAATGATTTAATGATCGATATATCACATCGATAATTTCATAAATGATGTGATATTTTGATCCGGACAATATTTTACATCTGTTATAAAATAACCGACGTAATATATATGGAGATCAACTTTTTTATGTAAATTATTGTATAACCGACGTGAAAATCAAATCGGGCACACGTTATCATGTCAGTTATTTTATAACCGACATGATAAAGGAATGACCATCACTTTAACAGGTCTGTTATTTTATAACCGCTATGATAAAGGAAAGATCGACGCTTTACCACATCGGTTATAAAAAAACAGACCTGACAAAGCTAATCTCTTTAATTTATCACATCAGTATAAAGCGACATATATCAAGTCGATTATTTAATAAACAACGTGATAAATTGTTTTCTACATCATTAATTAAATAACTGGTGTTTTAAATATTAAAAAAAAATATTTTACCATGTCCATTATTAAATAATCAAGATGATAAATCTTTTAAATTATTTATCACACCCCATATTCAGTCATTCTGTTTTCTTCGATCGGAAAACCTGTGACTTATCTCTCTCACGTGGAAAACCGAGAAATGATTCATCGAAGTCATTCCCTCCAACCTAGTTTTGTCAACATCATTATTCATATTTATTATCATCAGATCTATCAGGTAGACTCACAACACTCAAGTAATCCTCACACGACTCCTTTTTAGTTTTTTTTGCGATTCCCTAAACTAATTTTTGGAGATGTTATTTTTCTTTTTTCATTCTATGATGGTAATTTTTATAGTGTTCATATATACCATACTAAATTATTTTCTAGTAATATAAACTTATGGAAGAGATTTTATACAAGTTTACTAGTTTTGTGTATTTTGTCATGTGTGTGTGCGCGTACAGGGAGTTTCATAGGGGGTGGGGGTGGTGTGCAAGTCGGTGGGGGTGTCTAGGGGGTGGGGTGGGCTTTCCAGTAGGGTGGGGGTGTCCAGGGGGTGTCAAAGGGGGTTGGGGTTGTTTTCCAGGGGTTTGGGGGATGTCCAAGGGGGTTGGGGTGTCCAAGGGGGATGCAGGGGATGTCAATGGGGGTGGGGGTGATAACCAGGGGGTGTGGGGGATATCTATGGGGTGTGGGGGGTGTCTAGAGGGTTGGGGGGATATCTAGATGGTTGGGGGTGTCCAGGGAGCTGGGGGGGGGAGGTAGTCTAGGGGCGTGGGGGGGGGGGACATGGGGGTGGGGGTGTCGAAGGGGGGCGGGATATCCAATGGGGTGGGTGGGTGGGTTGGTGTCCAAGGGGGTGGGGTCATATCCAGAGGTTTTTGGGGGTTGTCCGAGGGGTTGTCCAGAGGGTTGGGGGTGTCCAGAGGGGTGTCCAAATGGGTAGGGGTGGGGTGGTGTCCAGGAGGGTGGGGGTGTCCAGGGGGGATTTCGAGAGGGGTGGGGGCTCTCCAGGTAGTGGGGGATCTCCAGAGGGGTGGGGGGGATATCTAAGGGGGTGTTCGTGTCCAGGGGGTGTTCAAGGGGGTGGGGGTGTTGTCCAAGAGGTGGGGGCTGTCCAAAGGGGTGGTGGTGTTTATTGGGTGTCCAAAGGGGTGGGGGTGGTGTCCAAGGGGGTGGGGGATAAGTGTCAGTTGGGATTGAATACTGCATCGTGGTTTGTCAGATTATGACATGATGATTGTATTGTTTCATGGATATTAGGCTATAATTTATTTGTTTTGTTTAAGGGGGTGGGGGTGGTGTCCAAGGGGGTGGGTGGTGGTGTCCAAGGGAGTCATTACAGTCTATGTTTGAGGTTTCCACTATGATATTTAGGGATTCAAACATTATGAAATGTTGAGGGGTGTTTCAATATGATTATATTTTGTTAAATATATTTTTAACAATTAATGACTATGAGAAAAGTATGGGTTATGGGGGAGACAATGTCGTGGTTTTCAAAGATGCGTAGTTATCTAGACCCCATGGTTCCAGGATGATCGGCTTTACACTATGATTTTCTCCATCCAAGTTTTTATTTTTAATTTGATTTGATTCTCAAGTTTACTCAATTTTCTCGAATTTTTTACCAACCATTGGAGGCCCCATGGTTTTCTTGGATTCCACGTAATTTTATTAAATAAGTTACTTATGCAATGTTCTTCTTCCTTTCTTCTTTGTTTCTTTTTTTCTTCATCATGCACTTATTCTTCTCCTTCATTCCTTTTATTATTAGGGATGTTTGGTCATTTTTAAATTTATGGTTTTATAGTAATTGATGTGTTTTAGGGTTATTAGGAGGGGTGGGGTGTCTAGGGGTGTGGGGGGATGTCTAGAGGGGTGGGGGTTGTCCAGGGGTGGGGGGATGCCCAGACGGGTGGGGGTTGTCCAAGTGGGTGGTGGTGTCCAAGGGTGTCCAAGGGGGTGGGGGTGATGTCCAAGGGGGTCGGGGTGTAAAATAGGTTGGGGTGTCCATGGGGTGTTGAAGGGGGTAGAGGGTGGGGGTGGTGTCCAGGAGGGGTGGGGAGTCTAAGGGGGTGGGGGGTGTCCAGAGTGGTGGGGGAAATCTAAGGGAGTTGTGGTGTCTAGAGGGTGTCCAAGGGGGTGGGGGTGGTGTACAGAGGGTGGGGGCTATCCAAGGGGGTGGTGGTGTCCAAAGGGTGCTTAAGGGGGTGGGGGTGTTGTCCAAGGGGGTGGGGGTGTTGTCAAAGTGGGTGGGGGTGTCCAGGGGGTGGGGGTGGTGTCTAAGGGGTGGGAGTGGTGTCCAGAGGGTGGGTGCTGTCCAGAGGGGTGGGGGGATATCCAGAGGTTTCAAATCGTTAGGATCTATGAAATTTTCAGTAGTGAATGTATACAAATTTAAATATTTATACTTCATATTTATTTATTATGGAAGGTTGAATTTGGTATCCAGTTTCACTAGGATGTATTCTTTGTGAACCATAATAATAAATGATCAAAGAAGAATTTAAAACTGTTATATCTAACTATATTTTATTTTTAAAATCATTTTCATTCATATTTTTTTAAATACGCATAGATCTGTTTTATACTTCAAAATTGTTTTACATTAAAATTATGATATTTTTGATATAAAAAATAGTTGTCTTATCTTAAAAACTTGTATAATTTTGATATTTTTTATAGGTAATAATAATTTGATGTTGGATTATGAAACATCAAATGAGAAATGAATATGAGGAAGGTGTTGATGCCATTTTGGAATTTCCTAAATGAAATGTTCCAAGTAGTAACATTTTTTCCTTTCTATAGTTGAAATGATTGAATATGAAATATTGAAAAGTAGAGAGATAAAAGATCGTATGATTTTTCATGGTTTTAATCCAAGTTACAACCCTTGGATTTGGCCTGGTGAAATTGGAAGGAATGTCAGATCTACTGATGTTGATGATTCATAAGATGGTAACTCCGATGGAATTGAAAAAATGTTTCGAGATATTGCAGCAGAACAAATTGATATAGAACTGAAAGTTTCACGTCTATATAGTGATGCTGAAAAACCATTGTATCCTGGTTATACAAATTTTATGATTTATTCAACGGTGTTAAGATTTATTAACCTGAAGGTGAAACATGGATGGAGTGACATAATTTTTATAGAGATCCTATAATTGATGACAAACATTCTTCGAAAAGATAATGATCTTCGAAATTCACATTATAAGGCCAAGAAAATATTATGCCCGATTATATTGGAACACAAGAAAATAAATGAATGTCCAAATGAATGTATGATATATAGGAAGGAATATGAATTTTTTTTAGAGTTTCCTAAATGTGGGACAACACGGTATAAGGTGAAATAAAAATCATAGGCTGATGTAGAGATTAAAAAGAACCCTTAAAATGTATTTTGGTATCTTCCTATAATTCATCGTTTTAAACATTAATATGCTAATTCACATAATGCAAAAAGGTTAATATGCCATGATGATGAGTAGATATCTGATAGAAAAATATATCATTGAACTAAATGTCTATAATGGAAGAAAATTGATGAGAAATATCCTACATTTGGAAATGAAATTATAAATCTCTGAATAGGGTTGTGAACAGATTGGACGAATCCATACCAAACCCTCAATAGCACACATAGTTCATGGAATATTTTATTGGTAATTTATAACCTCTCTCCTAAAGTTTGTATGAAGCGCCAATATGTCATGTTGAGTATAATGATCTATAGTCTGAAGCAACCTGGCAATGATATTGATGTTTTTTTCACCATTGATGGATGATTTGAAACTTTTATGGGAGGATGTTTATAGGTTGCATGATTCTTATAAAATGGAATATTGTCTAGTGCATGTAGTGCTTATGTTCACTATAAATGACTTCCCAACATATGGAAATTTTTCTGGATATAGTGTTAAAGGGAATAAAGTATTTCCAATTTTTGAACAAGAGAATTTATATTGTCAATTGCATCATGGTAGGAAAACAACGTACATTGTTCATCAAACGTTTTTGCCTATGGATTAATCTTATAGAAGACTAGAAAAGTCATTCAATGGTTCAAAAGTATTTGATATTACTCCAAATCATTTATCACATGATCTGTTTATTGAGATGGTGGAAAACCTTGGTGTGACAATGGGAAAGAAACAGAAATCTGGTAATGATAGACATATTTGGATGAAAAGCTCAATATTTTTTGAGCTACCATATTGGAGATATCATGAAAGTAAAAATAATATCAATGTCATGCATGTGGAGAAGAATATCTACTAAAGTTTTATTGTAACATTGTTAGATATTAAAGGAAAGAAGAAAGATGGGTTAAATGCAAGATTAGACTTACTATCAATGGGAATACATTTGGAGTTATCTCCCAATCATAATGGAAGATGAACATTTCTTTCCCCGGCTTGTCATACATTATCCAAGAGGTAGAAATTTGGCTTTTGTTAGTGTCTTCATGATATCAATGTTCCTCAAGATTATTCTTAAAATGTAAAAATTTTTTCTCATTGAAGGACTTGAAGTTTATAGGTATGAAATATTATGATTGTCATGTCATGATGCAACAACATCTACTAGTTGCACTGCGTGGAATATTTCACATCCATGTCACAAAAACAATAATGAAGTTGTGTTATTTTTATCAATTCAATTTGTAATAAGGTGATTTATGTGAATGCTTTGAACATTTTGGAAAAGGATTCAATTTTTATATATTGTCAATTGGAAATATATTTTCCTCCATCATTTGTTTTGATAAAATGGTGCATTTAATGATTCATCTGGTTTGAAAAATAATGCTTTGTGGACCTGTATATCTTCGTTAGATGTATCCTTATGAAAGGTATAGGAAAATATTGAAGGGGTATGTTAACAATCCATATCGACCTGAATCCTCCATTTTTGAAAAGTATATTTCTGAGGAGGAGGCAGAGTTTTGTACGAATTACTTGGATACACCGGATGATGTTAGAATTATACATCTTGAATAACATAGCTGATGCACAACCGTATATCACATTTCATATTAATGAGTTGAAATAATGTCATCCAAAGAAGAATGAAATGTGGATTTTGAATGAGCACAACAAAACATTTTTTTTTTCAGGGTTTAAAAAGACCTTTCTCGGTAGATCAGATGTATCAGAGACATTAAAATTGGTAGTGGGTGTCCTATGTTTAAATATGATAACATGGTATGATTTTTACATTAATCCTTATTCATTACATATGAAAGCTCAGGACTGTGTATTGGTGTTTACAGAAGCAATGCATTTTTCGAGTGCTAAAGACAAAAACCCAATTTCTGCATAAAATGCATATTATGGAGTGATTGAAGAAATATGGGAGGTTGATTAATTTAAAATTAATGTTCATGTTTTTAACTATAAATGGTTTATCAGTAACAACAGTGTCAGACACGATGAATTTGGAATGAATGTTGTTAATCTGAATAGATTGGAAGACAAAACATATTATTTTTTAATGGAAACACAAGAAAAAAAAATTTATATATAGTAGATCAATCAGATATCCAGTAATATTTTGTTATTCAAAGGAAAAAAACAATATTTTGGTGAGGATGAACTTGATGAAGATACTGATATATGTGAGATCCCTACATGCATGGAAAGATTAACAGAACATAATGATGAGCATGTTGAAGACATGGTTTGTGCCATACAGAATAATCATGACGAAGGAATTTGGTAAAACAATCCATTTGTTCATTCCTAAAATTATAGGTAACATTGGTTTATTTCTTTTTTACATTTATTATATTCATAAAATGTCAAATATTTTATGGTTTTTATTTATTAAAACATGTATTAAAACAAATGAGTATAATTTTTTGTTTGTTTTAATTTTTTTCAGTTTACTTCATCATGTTTACCATTACATAAAATATATATCTATTATTTTTGTTCAATGAAAATTACTTTACCATGTTTTCCATGTTTACTAGGATTACCATGTTTTCAATCTTTACAATATTTACCATCATTACCATTCTTTAACATGATTACCATATTAACCATGTTTACTATTAGTTAATTTACTACAATTTTCTATTTTCTGTTTACTTAAGTATTGAAATATTTGAATTATTATATTTGTGAACTAATGTTTGTTTGTTTTTATTTGAAGGATAATGACAGATCAATAGGTAGATCAATTACATGATTCTGGAGATGATCATATTGGCCATACCTTTGGGTAATAACATTCACATGATCCTCTTGATGTTCCCCAATCTTCCTCATGTGCTCCCATTATGAAAAAGAGTTCAAGAGTTGGTAAACGTGGGTGCACGGGTGTAACATAATTATCTCTTTCCCGTATGTAGGATCAAAAGATACTCACTTAGTTTGATGTGGATGATATTCATAGAGGTCCAAATTCAAAATATTTTAAGAGTTTTGTATCAACTCAGGGTAAGAGAAATGTAAGCATTTTGTATGATGACTGGAGAAGTTTGGACAAAGAGATAATCTATCAATTGTGGGAGACGATTTTTGTAAGATCATTTTCTATTGATTGCCTATTATTTAAATGTTTTTAGTATATGTAATATGTTTAACCACTTCTTTATGAGATGAGATTTGATATTCTTGACATTGGAGGAGTCAGGAAGAAATGATTATCGATGGCTTCCAGGAGATGGAAGGATTTCAAATAAACCCTCTCATCAGATTTCATTTTTGGTCAAAGGAGTCAGGAAAATCCAGGTCATATATATCATTTCATAGATGAAGACACATGGAGATAGTTTGTTGAATGTAGAATAAATGATTCATTTTTGGTAAGAGAAATGTAAACTTTTATATCTCTCTTATATTAATGATCTTATTAATGTTTTGATAATGAATTATTTTTCATAATTTACAGAAAACTAGGAAATATCATCAGGAGATCTAATATAAAAATGTATACCCTTATAGTTTATCTCGGGGAGGGCATACATTATTGGAAGATAAATTGTTTGTGGAAAAATTAGAAAAACTAAGAGCTGAGTCTTCAAGCTCTAGAGAGGTAGCCCCTCCATTCCCTCCATCTAGAAATGAAAAATGGAAGAGAGCTCAGATGGAGAAAAAAGGGAAATATGTTTGAGAAGATTCGATAATCATAAATGAGAGGATTATAAGATATCTATTTTATTTTTTTTAAGTAAACTATTTTTTATATAATTTCAATCATGACAGAAATTTTCAATTAATTATTATAGGATTCTCTTGAGAAGAGGATCTCACATGGGGTATTTACAGGTGCTGGGAGGCAAGATATTTTATCTGCAGCATTGGGAAATCTTGATCATCCTGGTTGTGTACGACGATATCCATCAGGTGAATCGGTATGAAAAGTGTTTCCATGTTCTTAAACTTATTACGTTGAGGGTGTATAGAAAAAAATAGAATCATTGGAGGCTGATGTTCATAATATTAATGAGACGATGGGGTATAATATTAGAGTGTTGGTACAGTCTATGTTTTCAGACATGCAATGCCAATTTCAGACTGCAGCTCCCACTCCTCCACCTCCCCCTGTGGACCCCATTGTTTATCCTCCAACTCCCCCATTAGCTCCCACATAGCCAACTCTACCCGCGGACACCATTGTTTATCCTACTCCTCCACCACAACATCCTACTTATTTCAAGTTTTATATTGATAATCCTCAACATTAGATCGTTTCATATGGGTTGGTAAATTCTCTAGGAGATACAGTTCATCATAAATATTATAGGTAGAGAATTAGAGGGTCATTGTACATGATATTGTAGAAAGATCAGCTTGAGTACCATTACCTATAGATGAGGTGATGACAGTTGGATATAGTATCAACAATTTTTTAATATGGCCATCCAGACTTCTGTGAACCATTACCATAGTGGTATATATGTTTTATATTATATTATATTTTTTTATTAATGTTGTTTTATAATTTGAAAAATAATATATTTTTCTATTTATTTTTACATGATTACTCTAATGGTAAAGAAATATTGTATAGACAACCACAATGAAAAATGGCTATGACATCAGATATAGATTGTAGTAGTCATAACAGATTGTCAAGATAATTAAATTGTTTGGCAGATCATTATGAGTTTCCAACAGAGTCTCATCTTTATAAACATGCAACAACTGTGGGGATTTTGAAAACTGATATCATGGAGGTTGTTACTAGAGATAAGTTGGGCATAAATGTGGTGCAAATTTTTTCCATGTAAGTCTTAAAACCTTTTCCCTGCGTTATATTTATTAAATATGTATACTTACGTCTGTTTTTATTAGGTATCATTATAACATTTGTGAGAATAATGAGACGACAGATGTATATGGATTCATGGACCAACATTTGATTTCCCCTGAAGCATGTGCATTGGACGTGGAACAAAAAATGATTTATATTGCTGAAAGACTTGAACAGAACATAGTCACACAATGTTGGATGATGCCTTTTTGTGAGAGTTATGAAACACATATCTCTCAAAGAGTACAATATCATTTAACATAAAAAACAACTAACCTTAAATTTTTTTTATCAATGATCATAATATTTTAGAGGGTTTTTTCCAAGGGAGAAAACACATTATTGGATATGATATGTCCATGGCGATGTGATGGAATTTTTCACGAAAATGTAAGAAAAGTAAGTTTCTATTTCTCAATAGTTTTATATATTATAATGAATTTTAAATCTATCCCATTCGTATTGTTTTCTAACTGGGGATGGGTCTACTTTTGAAAAAACACAAAGAAAAGTAGTGTGAAGAACAAATATGTAAATGTAATGGTAAATATCCATTTATATTTTGTACTTTCTGATTTATTACATAAAAATAATATATTTATTTTACACTCATTGAAACATAATTTTCATGAAAAAAAGGCTTCATCGAATGCGGGTATTATATGTTAAGATTTATATATGAAATAATAACAACCGGAACAGTTGTGAGCTATAACCTGGTAAGATTTCCATTTAAACTTTTCCAAAATATTTCATTTGATTTATTCATTATACACGTTAACAAGTATAGTTTTAATATGTAGCTATTTGATGACCCTGAACCCTATATGGCTCAAGACTCCATACACTTACAAGTGGAATGGTCATATTATTTTACAGGTTTGATTGGATTTTAGTTGTTTGTAGTGAAAAATGTAATTTTGAATATTTTCATTGTAATTGTGTATTTTGTAGTTGATTAGTTGGATTTCATTTTTTTATGTTGACATTGTATGTTCTGAATGTTATATATGTTAATGTTTAATTTTTCTCTACTTCTTGTTTTGGTCTACTTGTGATGGTTTTTGTGGTATGGATTCTCGTCTAGGGGTGAGGGGTTCCAAGGGTGTGGGGGGTATCTAAGGGTGTGGGAGGGCTGTTTGGTGGGGTGGGAGGGAAGGGTGGTTTACTGGGTTTCCATGAGAGTTGGGGGTAGTCTAGGTGGTGGGAGTGTTTCTAAGAGGGTGGGAGGGCTGTCAAAGATAGTTGGGGGATGTCCAGGGGGTTTTCAGGGGTGTGGGGTGTCTTATGGGGTGAGGGGGGGTTCTTGGGGTGTGGAAGGGTTGTCCAGTGGGGTGGGGGTGTCCAGGGTGTCCCTAGGAATGGGGGGGGGGGGCAGTCCAGGGGGTGGGAGTAGAGGCACCACCATCCCTCAGGGGGATGAACGCTGGGAGAAGGTAATCATCACTCTCACATGCAATTCTTGAGCTATGAAAATGTCTCACCAATGATTTATTCACTTGTAAAAATCATTCATTATATCACTTTGAAGCCAGTATAACTAGGGGAAATTCAATCATATGTGTGATGGAATTTCCCTTGGTTGTAGTGGAATCAATGTGATATAATGAATGATGTTTACAAGGGAAGAAAGAATTAGTGAAACATTTTGAGAGTTCAAGATTCGCATGTGGTAGTGATGAGTACCTTCCAGCGGTATTCTACCCTAAACAGATGGTGCCGCCTCCTCTCTCAACACCAGTTGTCCATGGGGTTTCCGGGGGGTGGGGGCAGTCCACGGGTGTGGGGGGGGGGGGCTTCCATGGGTGTGGTGGGGGTCGTCCAGTGGGGTGGGGGGTTATGGTCTGGTTTTGGTCTGTTTTAGTTCTAGGGTTGTCCAGGGGTGTGGTGGGGGATGTCCAGTGTGGTGTGAGGGTGTCCAAGAGGGTGGGAGGGATGTCCAAGGGTGTCCAAGGGTGTGGGGGGGGTGTCCAATGGGGGGGGGGGGGTTCTAGGGGTGTGGGAGGGTTGTCTAGGGGAGTGTTGTATAGTGGGGGGTGGCTAAGAGGTTGGGGGTTTCTATGGGTGTGTGAGGGATGTCCAATAGTGCGGGAGTGCTGTCCAGAGGGTGGGGTGTCCCGGATGGTGGGGGTTGTCTAGGGGTGTGGGGGTGTCCATGAGTTGGGGGATGTGTAGGGTTTTGGGGGGAGGGGGGTCCAGGGGTGTGGTTGGGGCTGTCTAGTGGCGTAGGGGGTTGTGGTTTCGTTTAGGATGGGTTTGGTCTGTTTTTGGTCTGGGGGTGTCTAGTGAGGTGGGGGGTTTTCAGGGGTTTGGTGGGGGCTATCTAGTGGGGTGGGTGTCTAGGAGGGTGGGAGGGATGTCCAAGAGAGTGGGGGGATGTCCAGGGGTGTGGGGGCAGTCTAGTGGTGTGGGGTGGGGTTCTAGGGATGTGGGAGGGCTGTCCATGGGAGTTTTGTATAGTGGGGTGGGGTGTCTAGGAGGGTGGGGGTTGTCTATGGGTGTGGGGGATATCATGAGGTGGGGGGGGGGCAGTCCAGGGGCGTGGGGGTGGGGGTGTCCAGGGGTGTGGTGGGGGCTGTCTAAGGGGTGGAGGGTTCTAGGAGTGTTGGGGTTGTCCCGGGGTTTGGGGGCTTTCTTAGGGGTTGTGGGGAAATCCAGGGGTGTGGGGGTGTCCAGGGGTGTGGTGGGGGTTGTCCAGTGGAGTGGGGTTGGGATTCTAGGGGTGTGGGAGTGATGTCCATGGGGTGGGGGTGTCCAGGAGAGTGGGGGTTGTCCAAGGGTCTGGGGGATGTCCAGGGGTTGGTGGTAGTCGAGGGGTGTGGTGGGTGTCCAGGAGGGTCAGGGTTGTCTAGGGGTGTGGGGGACTGTCCAGGGGGTGAGGACAGTCCAGGGGTGTGTGTGTGGAAGGGGGTGTCCAGTTTGGTGGGGTGTTGTCCAGGGGTGTCGGGGATGTCTAGGGGGTGGGGAAAGTCCACGGGTGTGGGGGTGTCTAGGAGTGTGGTGGGAGCTGTCCAATGAGATGGCGGCGTGTTTCTAGGAGTGTGTGAGGGATTTCCAGGGTTGTGGGAGTGTTTTCTAGGGGTGTGGGGTGTCTAAGAGGGGGGTGGGGGTGTCCAGGGGTGTGGGGTATGTCCAGTGGGTGGGTGGTTGTCCAGGGGTGTGGGGGTGTCCATGAGTTTTGGGGTGTTTCTCAGGGGTGTGGGGTTGTCCAGGGGTGTGGTGGGGATTGTACAATAGGGAGGGGAGGTTCTTGCAGTGTGGGAGGGTTGTCCAGGTTTTTGGGAGTGTTGTCCATGTTGTGGGGGCAGCCCGGGGGTGTGGGGGTGTCTAGGGGTGTGGTGTGGGCTGTCCAATGGGGGGGGGGGGTTCTGGTCTATTTTGGTTTATTTTTTGTAACTTTTTAGTCTATTTCTAGTATTTTGGTTGGGCATAGAAGTGGTTTGGATTTATTTTAAAACAAATTGTTCTTTATGTTGGTTATTTCATAATTGACATAAAAATGCATTGGGAATAGTTTTAACATCAGTTATTTGGTAACCGGTGTAATTTATTCATGGGAAATGATTTTTATGTTTGTTATTTCATAACCGACTTAATAAATGGATATGGATAGTTTTTTCGATCATTTACAAAATAACTGACATCTTAGATATGTTTTCATGTCGGTTATTGTATAACCAACATTGGAAACCGCCTGGAAGACAGGTTTATCACATCTGTTATAAAAATAACCAACATGATAAATGCTTCGTAGGAGTGATTTTTGAGGTCGGTTATATAACAACCGACGTCAAAGGGTATATACCACATCGGTTATTAAATAACCATCTAAATGAACCACAAATATGAAGTGTTTTCCATGTCAGGTTTTTAGAAAACGACGTAAAAAATTCTTCGGATTTGTTTTTTTTATGTTGGTTGAAAAATAATATACATAAAAAAATGTTTATAACGTCTCCTGTAATAACGTCGGTCAAAATCTGACGTAAAATATAAAAAATAACTACCATAAAAAAGTTTTCTGAACTACTGATTTTAGACAAAGGACTGCACGATAGGAGTTAATAAGACAAAATGAAGTGTAGTCAGGTTTTTTTAAATAACCCACAAAGCTTCTTGAGTTTTGAAAACCTGTCATAACCACTACAAAATTTCCTAAAATCCCATCAAATTAATGAGGATATTAGTCAACTGAGTCCAATCATCTCATGATATATGATTATGTTAGCCTCATTTCTTCAAGAATCATCATGATTATCTACTACTACCTTGCATTCAAGAAAAGCATTTGTGCATGCCTGATGCAATCTGATATATCATCAACATCATCATAGAATTATCCCGTCATAGAACTAAACATAGATCGGTAATGTAAACCTATTTCTCTGGAAAATATTTTCCAGGAATTACGTACTAGTATTTTTTGGAATCACAACCCAAGGGATATTCTTACACCAATGAAGAAATAGGGAAATGGAAAGAACAAAGGGAAACCATGAGGAAAAAACCTTGATCAACGTTCTTATCAACCTCTATTAAATTCTATTAGATCAAAAAATGAATTGATTTAAAAATAATAATCAAAAATAAATTATCAATCCCTAATCACAATTATCCCAAACCCACAAACACATGATCCATGAATCAACTGGTTGGATGATATATTCATGTTCTTCATAAGAATCATAAATGGGTATAAATACAAATAAAAGAATTTTACTACCACTATTTTAATAAATAATTATTTATGAATGAATCTACATCATTATTTTTTGTGAGATCCTTTAATTTGGTCTCACACCGATTGTGGAACCCCGATACTATTTTCATTCACTAACAGATTTCTTCAAGTGATCTTTAGTTGCCCTCAATGATACATAAGTTTATGCAGATGAACCTGTAAATTCCTCCAAATTGTGTATTTAGTGAATAGAATTAGTTATCGGTATCATTTGAAAAAACTATTTTTCATTAATTTATTTTATTAATTTTCTGCTCATGAGGAATGCTTGAACCAAAAACTCACACCAACAAAGGGTATGTTGTGAATTGGTTAAAACCCATGTTTTGAGTTTGATGGTGCCCTTTTATTTCTAATTCAGACCTCCATATATGAGTTGTTTAACATTTTATAGAAAAGTAAAAATGTGTAATATTTAATATATTAAATATATTTCAAATATTAATTCAAGGAAAACATAGTGTTAGAAATTCAAATCATCTTAGTGTATGGACTAGGATATTTTATTAGTAATATTCTATGGTCTTAAATGAAAAAACACGAGACGTTTCATTATTGCCTCCTTCAAGGATTATCATCCCCAAATAGAACAAATGATAATTATTTGGGGTTATTGAGATCTCAAATAAGTTTCCATCTTGCATGATTTCTCCAAATTACATCTGGTACTATAAAAAACACATTTATGGAAAAAAATTGCATAGTTAGGGTATTTCCCATACTAGATCTCTCATTACTGACTCCTTGAAATGGAAACTCCATTCCCATTTTCCAGCTTACCCAGGTCGATATCACATAATGATTAATGAGCATACCTATTCAAATGTGACATTTGGATAACACTATTTAAACCCAAAACTATTATAGCCTCATGGTCAAGAGGCACACCACCTCACTTACATGACATAATGGTAGGAAAAGAGAGGGACTAAGATTCCGAGAGATAGATTGTCGCCCAGCTTTGACTTAGTGACTCTCTATCTATAATGGCCACTATCATCAATCCATTGTGGAATTATTACTTCAATAGATCATTCCTAATCATCTACGGGATTATATGTACCGTTTTAAAACAAACACTAACATGAAATCTAGTATCCAATTGGTTTTACCCACTAGCTCCGACCTGCATAACAGTTCCATATAAGGACCATCGTATATGAACTCAAAAAGGTTAAATTCTTTGGGTAGAGCACCCATAGTCAATATACACAAACCCAACAGATTTTATATGATCCTCCGAACTTTGGGTTGTGACTAACATGCATTCCCGATGCATGTTCTCCAGAACATGAATAGTCAATTCGACCTAGCTAATTGGTTGGGGTAAAACAAGGTGACTGACTACAATTTATTCCCACAAATTATTTCTACAAATTCTACATTGTCATTATATGATGTTATAATCACAGTATGTAATTATCATCAATGGAATTATATAAATATGAACTACCTCATCGAAACAAATGTGTCTAGACCACTCCACAATACCTTAATAGTCATCTCATACAGACAACTATAATAACAAGATCTTAATAAAGAAACTCGTTGCAAATCCCATTCTTACCCAACCGACTTCAAGATATCTTAGTACATACTCAACTAAAATATCTATAAAATTAATGGAAAACCCCCTCTAGCACCTATTTTTACATCATCACCGGGATCACCATCCTTCACAAGAAAAATTACGACATGATTACCTCCTTAAATGTATTTTCATATATAATGTTACAAGTGGGAACATCATCATGAAATATATCTCACCCGATATTCCTTAGTATAACCTCCCAAAGATACTGAAAAATTTAATTGGTTTCAACCATATTCTAGTTGTACATTGAACCTTCCTCACCCCAATGTGTAAACTGGATATTTTTAAACTGTTATGTCACCATTATTCACATTAGCTAACTAGTATCCATGTTGTGGGAATCTGTTGGAACAACCATGCCTTCAGTGGACCTCATGATCATGCTTCCTCAAAATATGCATGATCAAACATGACTCCCATGTTAGTGAAGATATATCCCATGAAGTGTGTCTATGAATCTAGAACTCACTCCATGAGGGTTTTCCTTTGAATAACACTCCAAGAGCATATAAGGAATAATACAAATGTGTATAACATGGTACACCCCTAATTATGAGAACACATGCATGTAGAAGATGAGGACAACCATAAACTAATCCTGGAAGGTATAAGGATTCGGTCCATAAGTCTCTAAATTTTTCTAGGGGCATAAAACACAACAAAGGATATCACCATTGATCCAAAACAACTATAGATGATTTATAAATATCCTTTTTGTTTATGTATCTCCTCAATGAGATAATGATATAATATGTATCAAGGAAAACTCAGATATCCATCTTGCCTCCATCCACAAGGAAGTGGGTTCATCAATTCTTATGTGAGGATATGTCCCCATGTGTCACCTAGCCCAAGGGATGTCAAACCATATCTAACCTTAACCTCTTATCTGCCTCTCATTTGAACAACCTAGGGACACCAAAGAACACACAGTAGGTCATAGTGAATGACTTCATTATGTTCACCCCCAACCACACCCCCATCCCACATAGATATATGAGTTAATCTAATATTCAAATGAAGATACTAAGTCTCCACATGATTAATTCATTGAAAATCCTTATGGATTTTCAACCATGAACATCCTAAAGAAGGAAATATATTTACTTCACAACCATTACAGGAACTAAATTCTCATATCATCCGATACTCCTTGTGTAATTCTTGAAAAATTATAATAAAATGCCATAATATCATGTTAATGATGTCATCTTGGACTATACGACGATCAATCCTTATCAAGGGTGGAAACACCCACCCCATTAAATTGTAATCATTGTTACAAAACCAATAATAAATAATCTATACATAGATGTTACGCAACTAATCCATAACAAGGAAAACGTCATAGAATCCCACTAGTATTACGTAATAATTTACAAGAGGGGCTCTCTGTCTCTCCTCCCAGAGTCAGGTTACACTATTAGTAGAAGCGTACAATCACTAGTCATCTATGAAGGAATATCAAACAAAAGGGTCAACCAAAAAGGACTCTAATGTTATTACTATGTCCTAGAAAATGGATATATTGTGGGAAATGATGAATATAACTACATGTGATAACTTCCACAGTGGTAGTGAGGATACACTTTATACATCAAACTGCACTCAAAACTCCATGACATCCCAATAATTGAAAACGTTAATTAAATATATCACATGTTTACCACCATTTGTACTTACTACATAATCATAGTACCATCGAAAACCAAAAATACAGAAGCGAGAGAAACTCATCCACCACACCTTGACACCATCCACTTTTGGTGCCACAAACTCACCCCCACAGTTCTTGATCATATATAAAGAAATATTATTTGGTGGGGAATTATTTTTCTTCCATTTATGTCCAATGTTAATTCAAAAAATACTAACACACAGATCTACTAATTCGATGTGTCACCCTATATATCTCTCAATAAAAAAACATTCGAGAGGGGTCATACAAAACATGGACCTTCACACCAGACACTCATGAAAATCCTCAACCATCTGAGAAGGGGGATAATAGCTCACTAGTAAAAAATGGATTTATATATCAATAAAACATTCAATTAACACTTAGAAAAGGTTAATCATATACCAGTACTACTGGAGCTAACTGCTTCTCTACATTGAGATGGGGTTTCAAGCACAACCATTCGCTCAACTAGATCCACACAAGTTGGAAACCCAGATCAGTACCTAGAGTGAAGACTATACTAAATGAGGGGGTTTCTCAATATAGATTCTAATTAATCCCCATATATGGATCTATAGAAAAACACCAAGTCTATTCATACCATCATCATATCCAGCTAATGTTATCTAATGCTCAATAAAGAGACAATCAACTTTCCATTCTACAGAAGAATCCATGTTCTTATCAATAAGAGGTAGCACAATACGGTGGCCTCCAAGAGAAAAACAATCTCTCGAGTGGGTCCTAGAATTTGAAAATAATAACTCATATGGTTGAAAATATGAAATTTTCTCAGAATCCTGGTTGGTATTCATCATAGAGGCATCATTATGATTTTCAAGACATATTTCATTTAATGAGTATATCTGGAGAGATGAATCAAGAAGGACGTAGAAACCAAAACCAAAACCCATTCCATTCTGTTACATGTTCCCATGTTTTAATGATGAACACTATTTACACACCCCAAGTGATTAATAAGGTTATAATTTTCTTGGTGAATGGATATGTTAGTTGAAAAACCATCATTAGACACCCTTAATTGTGATATTTACTTAAAATATGTTAACAAACGTTCTATAGTCCCAAACAAACCTCATATATAGAAAAAATAAATAAAAAATCCAATCCAAAAATTAGGAAGTGTAAAAACACATTAGGTTGGGTACCCTACAAAAACCATTCTTTCACGACATGAACCTGACAAGGCTTGAAATTCATCCACCCAAAGACATCGTCCATTAGGGTAGGGGCTGGATACCTACACCAAGAATAATCATCACACACATTGGAGGGATTTTACATAATAACTTTCACATATACACACATCTCAATGATTTTAAAATTATAAAATCTAAAAAAAAATAATCTGTATTTTAATAATCCCTCAACATGAGTGAGATATAATGTTTTTGAAGATGAAAAAAGAAAAAAATACAACCCCAACCAAAACTGGAAAGCAATGTTTGACCTACTCAAAAGTAGGGGACTTCTGTCAAATGATACAATGGTATATACTTCGGTATGAATTTCCCAAACTAGCTCAACCTACTTTTAGTCCACCAAGGACTTTGTAAAAATTACCATAATCATCATAAGAGATGACACTTTTGTGAAAATCCCACATAGGGGTGAGTATAACAATACCCATTAGGAAAAAAAGAGATCACAAAGTACAATGAATCATGAGTGATAGTCTTCTCTACACTGGTATATATACTCATAATATATAACAATTATATAAGAATATACTCAAAAAAGATAAAATGTCTCATATTATTGATCACAACTATAAATCCGTCCTTCGATTCCTATGTGATGGTTACATAGAACACTTGAATGAGATATCACACTATATGAGATACACTACCACTAAAGACACTTATCCTAGAGGTCACACTCATCATGTATCGACATAATCTATGTAAAGGGGATCATATGAGATACAAACTCAATCATATTACACATAATTATAATGATCATAAGTCTATATACAACTTGGGTTCAATGCCAAGGGCTCTCTGGTTGGTCAGCAGACCCTACGGGAAACACCCTTCTAGACTGTGGATTGATGCCTATGTAGAGTTGGTTAGGTCAACCCTGAAAACCCTATCCAGGGGTTCATAAAAGGAAATGAGTATCACTATGGACCTCCTAGAGGGATACATGCTTGAAGATACTGAGTTTTTAGTTGACGTAGTCTAATTCCACTCACTATACATTAACAGAACTTACCCATGTTTCACTAATCATCCAAAGATGTAGTGGGATAAACCTATTTTAAGGGCATTTAATTCCATGTTGATAAATCATAGGAATAATCCAAGTGAACACACTCAAACAATATTGGTGATAGAAAGCTCACACAATCTCAAAATGAATCTTAGTTAAGAAGAAGGAGTAATAAAACATATCCTCATGGAATAAACGACATGTCCCATAGGGAATATTTCTGGTCTCACAAATCATATAAGTGTACATTTCTCTCACTAACATAGAATTTAATTTTACTCAATACATGATGTTTCTAAGTGGTAAACAACATGTTGGGGTCATCCTAAAACTTGGAATTCGATTTTTTCATTCCCATAAAGTTTCCCAAGTACCAATCTTGTGGATCACCAAACATGGTATCTAAGACCAACATGATATCCATGTTCTTTACTAAGTGTACATGCCATGCCACATGGTAGGTTATATATAGCGTGTGGAATGGACCACACAACATGAAACTCCACACAATATCATGGGCTTGTGAACAATGTAAAAGAAAAGATATTTTTTGAAGGGAGGACCTTTGATCAGGGAAGAGGAGGCATGCACGTGAAATGTCCCATGTGTAATAAATGTGGGAAGAATCATTCAGGGAACTACCGACTTGGGAGCGGGAAATTCAACAATTGTGTATGAGATGGAAATATTGTGAGGAATTGTCGCAGTGAGGTGAAACCGCAACTTCCAAAAACTTACGACAAGGGGAAGATGGGTCAGGCCCTACCTGATGTTCGGTGCTTTATGTGTGGACAACATTAGCACATTTCCAATCACTATCCAAATCTGAGGGTAGCGGAGGGGAACCAACATCAGCCTCATCAATTTCTAAAGGATCAAGGTCGTGATTTTGCAATCATGACAGCTGAAGTTGATGCTCTATATGATGTAGAGATAAGTACTATAGTTGTTATCTCAAATCTAGAAAGTACTGTGTTTTATTTTGGTTATACGCATTCCATTATTTCCTCTATTTTGCAAAGAATTTAGAATCAACCCCTGATTTCATAAAAGTAGAGTTATTAGTCAAGACTCCTGGCAGGATTATCCAATCATCATTATTGTTCAGAAACTCTAGTATTTACGATTGTGAGCATAATGATATCTCAAATATTTTAGTCATTCCCTTGCTGGAATTGGACATTATACATGGGATGGACTGGATCTCAATGTGTAATGCTAAGATCAAATGCAGATCAAGAATATCCAAGGATTCTGTAATAGAAATACCTACTGTTATATTCCATGGATAGATATCTCAATGAAATAATTATCTAGATTAAACTCATATATTTTTCTTTATGGTGTTTATCAGTGAATAAGAAAAAGGAAATTAGAGTTTGTCGCTAGAAATTGTCCCAATAATCCTCAATATAGTGACATATTTCATGAGGAGTTGACCAGACCTCCCCCAGAAATAGAGATAGAGTTCTCTATTGAACTCATTCCTAGATCTCATCTGATATCAAAGACCCCATATAAGATGGAAAATTTGAAGGTGGAGGAGTTAAAGGAACAACCCCAAGATCTTCTGGAGAAGGTTTTTATCTAACCAATTGTGTCTGCTTGGAGAGTACATATTCTCTTTGTGAAGAAGAAGGATTGATCGATGCAGATGTGTATAGATTATAAAGAACTGAATGGGATCATAGTAAAGAACAAATACCCTCTTTCAAGAATTTATGACTTATTTGACCAACGTCGTGGGGAAAAATTCATCTCTGATATTGATCTTCGTTTTGGTTATCATCAATAGAGGGTGAACAAGATATTCTGAATACATCATTTCAATCAAGATATGGGAATTATGAGGTTGTTGTTATGCCATTCAGACCGACTAATGCTCCTAATATTTTAATTGATTTGATAAATAGAGTATTTAAGGAATACCTTGATAACGTTTTTGGTAGTTTTTATTGATGATATTATGATATATTCCAAATGTCGGGAGGAGAATGAGGATCATCTAAGGGTTATTTTAAAAACTCTATGAAATGTATGGGTTTTTGGGATGGTATGCAAATGTGAATTTTGGTTAAAACTGGTTTTATTCTTATGGAAAATTTTTACCATTGAATGAATCACAGTTGACCCTACAAAGAAAAAATTTGTAGAGAAGTGGCCACAACCTACAACAATAAATGAGAATCGTAGTTTCTATGGACTAGCAAGATATTATAAGAGGTTTGTTGAAAGATTTTGACAACTTTATAATCTATTAACCATGTAAACTCAGTAGGGGGTTAGGTTCATATGGAAAATGGAGTTTGAGGAATGTTTCCAAGAGCGAAAGAAGGGATTTGTTATGAAACCTATGTTAACTCTGCCATTATGTGGATAAGGACTCGTTTTTGGAGATGCATCTCTAATATGTCTTGGGTTCCTCCTCATGAAAAATGAAAACGTTATTGTTTATGTGTCTCAATAATTGAAGACTCACGAGAAGAACAATCCTACGCATGATCTAGAGGTAGCTATAGTTGTATTTTCCTATGAATATATGGAGTAACTATCATTAGGGGGAGAAATGTGATATATACACATACCATCATTGTTTGAAGTATATTTTCACACAAAAGGAATTGAACATGAGACAAGGGAGATGGTTGGAATTCTCAAAAACTACTATTTTTCCATTCATTATCAACCTGAATGGGCAAAAATATTCATTGATTCATTAAGGAGAAAAGACCCAGTTGTTCATTCCATGATAAAGATTCAAATAAATCATTTGATCAATGACACAGTGAAACTAGAAACATGAATTATAAGGTAAGTTACATCATCCACCCAAACCCAAATGTTATATCAACCATCATTACTAGAGAAGATCAAGAAATCTCAAAAAGAAGATACATTATTATAGATGAAGTTTGATGCTGTGAAGGATAGAAAGTTTCTTGAGTTCAATATTGATCAAGAAGGTGCACTGAAATTTCATACAAGACTATTTGTTCAATATATTCTATAAAAAAAGAATGAGAAGGTAGATGAATCTCATAGTTCTACATTATCTATTCATCTAGGAAGCACAAAAATTTATAGGGACCTTTGGGATCATTATTGGTGGGATAATATGAAAAGGGAGATTGTTAACTGCACTTCAAGGTGCCTGGTATGTCAACAAATGAAGGAAGAGTGACAACATCCTAATGGGGTATTGCAACAACTACCCACACTAGCATGGAAGTGGTACAATATCACTATGGACTTAATAAGTGGTCTCTAGACAACATCCAAAGGAAACAATGTGATATGGGTTATTGTCGACATTCTCACCATGACTACCCATTTTATCTCCATTTAGGAAAACGTTTCTCTTTCCCAACATGCCAGTATTTAAATGAAGGTTGTGGTAAGGCTGCATGGAGTTCCCTTTCTATAGTATCTGATCATGATCTAATTTTCCCATCATAATTATGGAGAAGTATTCAACATGGACTGAGCAATGAATTGAATTTCATTTCGGCCTATCACCCCCAAACTTATGGCCAATCTAAAAGGACTATTTAAACACTCCGGGACATGATGAGAACATGCTCAATGGAATTTGAAGGTGGATGAGATCAACATTTCCCTTTAGTTGAGTTCTCTTACAACCATAGCTTCCACTCGAGCAGAAAAATGGAACCCAATAAATCTCTATATGGTAAGTGATGTAGAACTCCTACATGTTGGTGTGATATAGGTGAGAGAGTTCTTCTTCTTCCTGATCTAGTGCAAGAGATGACAGAAAAGTTCAATGCCATCCAGAAACTCATTAATAATGCACAGAGTTAGAAAAATAGCTATGTGGACAATTGTAGAAGAAAAATAGAGTTTGAGGTTGGTGACAAAGTCTATCATTGGATTTCACCTTGGATGAGATTCATGAGGATATGGAAGAAAGGGAAACTCATCCCAGGGTACATTGGCCCCTATGAAATCCTTGATCGTGTGAGAGAAGTGGCCTATCAACATTCACTTCTTCTAAATCTATCACATGTTCATTATGTCATCCACATATCCCTCTTGAGGAAGTACATACCTGATCATTCAGATGTACTAAATCCAGAGGTGGTACAACTGGAAGATGACCTCTCTAATGAGGAGAAGCCGGTGGAGATCTTATATCGTAGAGACAAGGTTATATGCAACAAGACTACTCACCTTGTTAAGGTGTTGTGGAGGGACCATAAATGTGAAGAAGATACATGGGAACCACATGAGTCTTTGAGATTGATGCACCCACACCATTTCTCATCAGAGTGTACAAGATAAAATTTTGAGTTCGAAATTTCTTTAGGGACAGGATAATATAACGACCCAATCAATTTAAAAATATTTGTTTCCTTTTTTTTTGTATTATTTTACTTTATAATCAACAAAACTATATCCTTTAACAAATGTAGTGAGTATAATTAAATAAGACCATTGGGTTTCAACTATTATATGATCGTCGGTCAATATGATAGTTGGAAACTAATCTCTTAATTTTATGAATATTGTTTATAAATTCAAATAATCTTGATTAATTAATATATAATGAAGATTTGATTGCATAATCCAATGGACTCGGGCCATATAAAGCCCATATGTCAGAGCTTGGGAAGGAGGTTGCATCACTGAGCTATGCTCTGGACCAAGCCCAAGCCAAACATCAACATGTTAATGTTGAACAGAATCACCTAATGGAGAATTTCAAGCTGCTAAAAATCACAACTCAGGAAATGATGTCTGAGCTTTCCCAAGATTCTATCACAATAGCACACCTTAAACTAAGGTCATATGTAGGTGTTATAAGGGGATATGTAACGAAGCCTTAGTTACTTTCTACTATCCTTTTTTATAAATAAAAATTTGACTTCTTATTATGGAAAAAATTATGGATTTCAAATGTCTAGATAAATATAGGATGAATTTTTAGAAGTGCCATAATGTTGAGGAATTTGGGAAAAACAGTATTTTAAAAATTTTTTCTTCTTTAAATATTTAATAATTTTAATTGATTTTCAAAAAATGTTCTTCTATAGTGGTCTTTAGTAAGAAATTTAGAGTCCAATAAGATCAAAATAAATTTTAGTGAATAGTGAGGTATGAATAGTAATATACTAGTATGAATAGTAATGAATAGTAAATCGACCAAAAAAATAGAAACATTACCCATGAATGTATAAATATATTTTAGAAATCTTAAAAGTAAAAAATTATCACAGTTTAAGTTTTTCTATTTTTGTAGGTCATTAATATTTTATTTAAATTTTTTTAAATAATTTAATAAATAGAAATAGAAGTAAATTTTCATAAAATGTAATCATATATTGTTACATTATTGTCTTATGGTTGGGATAGAGTGAATTTTTGGGATTTTTCTTAAACTATAGATTTTTCGGTGAATAGTAAAATTACAGTTTTATGTTTCATGTGTTTAATGACATCATTGATGATGTAATAATGATGTAATAAATATGGTCCACTTGTGAACAGTTTTATATGTTATGAGGTGTCCCATGTGGCCAATACCATGGGAATGCCCATTGTTTTGCAAATACCACTGATGAGGTGTACCTTGAAAATAAATTAAATATCCCCTATTTTTTCTATAAATACCAAGACATTTCCTCAGTCATTTCATTCCAAAATATTCCTCAACAATGTTCTAATCCTTTTCACCTCCCAAGGAGTCCTCCCAAGGTGTCCTCAAACCCCCCAAGGTCCCATCCTTCAAGATTTTAAAGTTACTCTTCAAGGTAAGGGAACCATCCACCCTCCCTTTTTGTCATGATTTCCTTTATGTTATGTCTTCCAGTTTCAATATTTTAATGTGGGATTATATTCAGATATATTATTATTATTGTCCATTTCACGTCCAAATGAGGACTAACCCATTCAACTCTCATCATTTTATTTTTTCAAATTTTTTTGATGTCGTTAGGCTTTCAATTTTTTGTAAAACAAATCACATATTCTCTTTTATTTCGAGTTTCATTTTCATATGGTATTTATTTTAAATATCCATACCATGTTCATATTTCTTTTTATTCTATACCCATACTATATTATGTGTTATTAATAGTGGGTGGCTTTTGTCCCCTATCTTTTTAATGTTTTCTAAAACCATGATATATAGTTGTTATACTACATAATTTTTGTTGAAAAATCTATCTTTTTTCCCAAGATATTTTCTTGTATTATTTATTTGAATAGACAAATATATTTATATTTCCTAGGGTATTCATCATTACAGAAAATTGAACTATTTGATTCTATAATTTATATACATATAACCCTTGCACCCTTTCAATTATTTATAAATGATATAATGATTTTATTTTTAAGTACTTTTTAAAGGTCAATGTTTTGACATGAAACCCATTTCTTTTATTCTATTTGGGTTATTTATGTAATGTTTGATTATGATCTATAGAACTCAAATTCATTGGGTAAAATATTAAATCTCTAGAGATGAAAAGTTTCACGATACCTTTGTAATTTTTTTTGAAACCTTGGGATGAACCTTTGTGATATGTTCATGAATGTCTCAATGAAATGTTGTAGCCACATATTCATGTTTCCATTCATGTTATTTTTATTATGATATTCCTTTTTTCCATTTCTCATGTCTTATGGTTTTCATCAAGTTCTTATTGATATCATAAGTAAACTGATTCCCTTGCCTTCCTTAATGGGCCTTCACCTCACACATGGCTTTGATGTAAGTTTCCAGGTTTTGACATGCAGTAATTTTATATAGGATGGACATTTCAAGAATCTTTTGAAGGGGATTTAAAATAGTGTATTATGTTTTCATACTTTATTGTTCCATATTTCCACAAAACTATACTTTATTGATCCTATGTTTGTAAAATGTAATGAAATGTTATGTGATAAAAAGGTGGGATGCCTTATGAATAGATTAATAAAGAAAAATGAAACTGTATCATTTTCATTGGCATGATACTCTTATTCTATCACACACCAATCATTAGACTTTGTTCCAATTGTCATCTACAAACAGAGTTCATCCAACACTCTCTGATGGATCTCAATGATTCGTATGTTTATACAGATATCCCTAAAACTTGTACACATTTATTTACATATGTAAGATGATTAGATCATTATATCATTTCAAAATAAATAAATATAATTATTTATTTCATTCATTTTATTCCAAAAATGAATATTCTAACAAGAAACCCACACTGATATGTTTTGGGTAACTCCTATAGTATAACCCACATTCAGAGGTAAATGATGACCTCATATTTATAATCATGGACTCCTTTTAAGATTCATTCAACATTTTAAATAAAAATACACTGAAATCATATTTATTATATTTAATATAATTCAAAAAAAAAATTCTTCCAGAACCAGACACATAATATCACACAGTCTCAGCACATTACTCTAGAAATATTCTTATATAAATAAAAATGGCTTACGTGAAAAAATTAAGACATTAAAATAATCTCCTAAATTTAATTATTAATAACACAATTGACATAATTATTGTTCAATATAAAATTCTAATATTCAAAACTTTGTAAATTAATTATATAAATAAATAATTTTTTATAATATTTATTCTATTTTATTATTCATTGAAAAATAAATCATCTAAGAAATTTTTTAAAAAAAATCATTCTAAGATAATTTTCACATGTATATTTAAAAAAATTTGTTTACTTTGTCAAATAGTTTTTTAAATATGGATAATATTATATTTTAAATAATATCATTGATCATGCTAAAACTATATTTTTAGAGGATAGTGGTTTTAATCATAAAACGAGTTATATTCTTAATCAATGCAATGAAAAATATATTTGGTTAAGAATAAACCATACGACTGAGTATATAATATATAAATCTTATTGAAATACTTCACCAAGAGTGGATACTATAATTTTTAATGAAAATTTTACAATTCAAACATACAAAATTTATTTTAGAAAACATTTATTTTCCATTGAAATGGTTTTTATTTACATTTCTATTTATCGATTAAAAAATAACTTGTATTATATATGTGTTAACTAGGTGTTTTTTTAATTTGTAGCATATTATATCAATGATATCTAATCTATAGTATTTTGTTTCATAGGAAAGATCATGATCCAATGCTATGAACTATATGTTCAATATATGTGATGGATCATCTATATACATATTTTTTAAAGATATTTTAAAACATAGTAAACATGATAGAGGTTTAATGGTAGGGTAAATATATATGATAACATCCCTTATAAATAAATAATATTTAATATGATAATATATACTGAGTTCAACTTTCAGTTAATTATAAATATTAAAACCATATTCCATTGATAATTCCATAGAGAATTTATCTCACTAATATCAAATTATAGATCATTATAATGACTTTAATCATAGCACTTCTATTTATCTTGATCTCCCTTTATGTGTTTTTAAATGAATATTATATTATCATCCATTTAATCTACTAGATTACGACCAAATAACATTCTATATCTAACTGTATCCATGAACATTGATGTTATACACCACTTTTCATGTGGTAATCATAATGATCCATCAGAATAATTGAGTTTAATATATTATTCCATATTGAACATAAATATTGAAAGGTGTTAACGAAATCAAACATAGAAATATATTAAAGTGGATGTCACATTATCCTTTTGTTTACAAATGGTTCTCTCATACATATAATAATTCTATGGATAGTAAGCGGTAGTAAATAAAAACCATGTATCTGGAGCCCACTGTGTCTTTTCCATATCATCATGGTAAATCTTAGATCACTATATAATAGAATAGAATTTAGAAATCCATTATGACTTCCCACTTATATTTTATAAATTTTTGTATGATAGTCTTGGGAGATTTCGTATTTTTTAGAATAGAATTTTGAGGACTTCAAATGTTGATTAACTACAACCCAAATAGAATTATGTGATTTAAACATTTTGCGGTGTCCAATGGAAAATCTGAGATGATTTTTTCCAATTTCTTTAATTTTATATGTTATGGATTTTACATCCCCGTATGAATATATATCTTATCCTTAACTTGGTAACATAAAATTCACTGAGATAAATACCAAAACATAAAAAACTACATAGGATTTGTCCAAAAGTACATATTTAGATCTCAATATGCCTTTATACTTTCTATATGAATAATTAATAATGAACTATGAACAACATCCACTACCACCTTCTAAAAATTTATAATGGATGGAAACCAAAAATTGTATCTAGAGCTTATCATTCCATCACAATGAAGGATAATCACAAAAACATTTCTCACCCTCCTCTATAGATCGTTTTTTCCTTCTACGCCTTTTGAATCTATACTAGGAGAGATGATTGAATATTCATTTTTGAATGATATTATTCCTATACATACTGAATGATTTTGTGAACCATCATTTATAAATCCATTAATATTGGATATTTCGTGATAATAATCTTAGATAATCTACCATGAATTTTCCTCTCTATGTATCATCCAACATGCTCACAATCCGATGATAGAAATGTGTTGAGCAATAGTTAAACTTAGTCGGATATAACCATATATTATGGAACACATTATAATATATAAAAGTTAAAATATATATTAAACATTTTTACCATTTTAAATATTATATATTACTATGTCATGTTAATGTCTTTTTTATTTAATATATAATGTACCATAACTAAATCTAAATAATATGCTATTTAATTTTGATCATGTATGTTCAAATATATAGAGGAATAACATAAAAATATTTAACTATTATTGATAATGAATTAAAATCCTTTCATTATTACATTACTGATGAAATCATACCCTTCTCCAATTGAGGGTAATGTGTGTTGAGTTGATCTGGATAGAATTCTCTTCAGTTCAAAAAACAATCATACTTTTTACTCATTTTTGATATTTAAATTTTCTCCCATTCTATTTAAATAGATTATTGGATTAGATATTCATTATAAATTCTCTAGAAAAGCACTGATAATGTCAATATAGAAAAATAAATCAATGGATCTATGTAATATAGGATGGTGTGGGATAATATTCAATCACATATTTCATTGATAAATCTATTTATATAACCATTATGAAGATTATATGACACCAAAATGAATTATTGTTTAGAAAATATTCATTATTTTTATATTTCTTATAAAAATCCCTTACCTTAGGGTATAGTGGAAAATAATCAAGTGAAATCCATGGACTTCATTGTATTTTGAATAGTTAGGAATATATTATATAAAGACTATAACAATATAATAATTGAAATATCTAAAGATATTATTATTTCAACTAGTGATGATAGTATGCTATTTAGAAATACCAAATGGAAAAACAATAAAATAATATTTTCTATACCGTATATGTAATATTGAATTTCATATATCATCCATCTCAACCAACAATTAATGATATCATGAATGATGATCAGTTATGAAAAAGTATCCCCCTTAGTAAAATTTATAAAAAGTCATTATTAACGTGTAAGGATACATTTTCCTGATAATGATATTGTTATGTTTCAAATAATAAATGTAGAGTATCATTGATCGATAATTATTAACAACAAAAATAAATGGTGAACCCCAAGGAAACATACTAATAAAAATAAACCCCTTTTCTTAATTCTCATGTAGTTTCTCACTCACTCCATACAACTCAGAAGGGGCTATTATATAAAAATTATTTTATATCATTATAGAAATAGGTATAAGTATTATTGAGAATATAACATCATGACATAGGGATATAACATAAAATTATTTTGAAAATACATCATCAAAACCCATCACAATAGGCATATTATTTATATTTAGTTTTTTCCCATCCATATGAGAGAAACACCAATGCTTAATTAGAATCAGGAACCACTAAATAGATTTGATTTACATAAAAGGTTATTATTTATCATCTCACTAATAAATTATCTAATATTGGGTTTTAGTATAAAATTCAACTTTACATCAAAAAAATTGTTGCGGAACTTGTCTACAAAATATAATAAACCCCTTGGATAATATCAAATTCACCTTAAGGTAGAATAATAGGATTTAATGAAAATAATAATCTAAAATAATTAGCTAGATATAAATTGTATAATTTATATTTTGTAATCATACCATTCGTGGTTTGTATTTCTAATTAACCATATATTTATTAGGGTTCCATTTTCTTACACATAGAAAATTTGTTATTTATAAAAGGGTCTTTAGATCTATAATTAAATAAGACATTATTTGTTATATATTGGGTGGTAGATATAACATTAAGTACATTATAATTTTTCCACTCATTAGATATAATGATTTCATGAGATTTCCATTTTTCTCTCATCCTAAGTTGGTTCCAACATCAATAATCATCATTAACATTTATATTTGAGAAATAGTTAGCATAATGGACATGCTTTGTGAATCATAATCACTATAGTGTGGTTGATGAATTATTTATATATTTCATTATATTCACATAATTATCTAACTTCTTCCCATTAAATTTTTATTTAATTTTCTAAAGACCATACATTCCACTATAAAAACATTTAGTAGTCCGATATGATCAATATCCTCTATATTTCCTTGAAAAATTGAAAAATAAATAAAGTATTAACTACTTCTCTCTATAGTGTTTAGTTTTTAAATTGAATTATATATTTATTTGCATACCAAATCTTTGATATTTATGGGTATATCCAATATCCATTTTCTCATTTGTAGAAAATTAAAAAAAAAATATACAATTTTATTGAATCTTCTATAGATATCTTTATATGGTGATTTTTTTATTCCACTAAATTATTTATTCACTATATATTTTGTTTGGATGATAATTGTAGGATCATACGTCATAGTTTTGGTAGAATTTATATCGTTGGTACCAATAGATTCATCATCCATTATCTTTAACTGATGGATTTCATACTCAATTTTGTTACAAACAATATGAGTGGTGTACAAGATGAAAAATAATATTGTAAATTGAACTAAAACTGGAAAATCAATTCATTCCTATTTCAAAATTTTATTTATAAGGGAAAACTATTTGTTTTATTCACCTTACAACAAAAAAATATCAAGATGGTTATTTTCATGATTTCAACACTAGATAATGGAAAATATCACTTTAGTTGTACTAATAATTTTCATAGGGACAAGTTTATAAGTGGAAAAATAAAATGATTTCTTCCATTACCTCATGAAAGAAACAATGTAATTTTTACCCCTCTATTCATTATCTAAAAGAATCGTATTATTATTTGATTGAGAATTTTTTCTCTACTTGACATGATATTTTATTTGCATCACTGAAAACATTTTGATCATTAAGAGTAAAATCATTGAAATTTCCATAATATAGATTATTAATTTCATTCCTTCTGGTTTAGATTTGGACTAGGTTATTCATGGCCATCTTGTATTGAAATCCATTGACAACAGTTTGTATATAAATTATGAATTAACATATAAATATCCCTTGGGAACATCAGACCAAGAGCTATATAAGGGAATACCCACAATGCACTAGAATGATGGTTGAGATATTCTGAACCAACACTTTTGAGTGTTTTAACACCATTTTCATATGTTACAAACCCACATACACTTATACTATCTGGTTAGGGATTTATTTCAGGGATATCCACACCCAATTGACTACCATACCATATGATGTTCTCATATAATAATTATTTCCCAAATTATTCCACAATCATTTAGAAATTATACTTTTTCCAAAGGATAAATAAACCTCACTCTAATACATAATTCAGTTACCCATAATTCTCATATATTGATATCACATCATAATATATAAATTTTCCTTTTATACCACTAAAATAAATTATCAAATCATATGGGACTAGTGCCTTTGAAATCGTGGACAAAAATACAATTTTTTTATTAGTGAACTATATCATCTACCTTTATGTTCTTCATAAACATAAACCTTCATAGAAAAATAAAATATAATATCAGTTTTCAAAACCCAGAGAATTAAAAAATAAGAACCTAATGATATATGATTCTCATTAAGAGTAAAAAAAAGGAGAAATCAATGATCAATTAAATATAACATGATGATAAATTTATGATAATATTATCAGGACATTTGAAAACCATACTATGAATATCAAAGATCATAATTATTATTCATGTAATACTGTTTAGATGTTCAAATGATATGAATCGTTGACAAATCATTAAATATGATATATGATAGAATAAAACTGGAACATGGTAATTTTTTTGGAATTAATATATATATATATATATCATATATTTAGTTGAATTGTCTAACCATTATGATTATGATATTAGTTCTTGTCCTCTCTACAAACCATCATAATAGTCTGGGTACACTCTAAATATTATAATAGTGGAAAATGCCTCATAATGGACTATATTAACTAACCATTCCAGTATTTCTTATCTAATGAGATATCCATTTTTACCCAATTCATTTTATATCTATATAATTTTCAGCCTATGCTTCACATAATTATAATAATATATACATGGTCCAAAAGAACATGATATATTTATCGTTAGATAAATAATGAAAAATAAATAGGTTTCATAAAATTATTTACCCTTGGAATAGAAATAGTTAAAATGTTTAATGGTTATAAAAATGACAAATATTGTTTGTGCTATATAAATTAAATTACAACATTCCATTCACATGTTTGGTAAAACGTCATAAAGCAAATCATTCCAAAAATAACAACTGGGTACATATTAAATAATTTTTTTACAAAACTAATTAATGGTTTAAAATTACATTATAAAATAAAATGAAAAATATTAAAAACACTCATGATTGTTTTATAAATCATGGACATGGACGAAATATGATTTAAAAATTATACAGGAAACAAAATCCACTTAGCTATAACAATATTTTTGGTCATAACAATAATTAATGAATGGGAAATTAAAGTAAAAAAATTCATCCCCATAAATAACCAAAGAGATGAAAAACATGTTTTTTATGAGAGGTATATCATGAAACATCATCATATGAAACATAACAATAAACAATCCTAGTAAACAATCAGATTCAAACATAAATCCATTACAGAAGGTTTTAATTCCTTGGTATATTTTTTTATCTTCTTGTATACATAAATAGATTTTTATTATAAATACATTCCATAACAGTATGTATATATCTTATATAGTATATTATTAACTTGTAACATTTTATCACTTATTTATTTATAAATAAAACTACTTCTGCATGTGATAACTACATCACTTTTCATGTATGATTTTGTTTGATAGTTTTTATATGAATATTGATCATTGTTAAATCATAAATAGATTTACAATAATGACATAAATTTCATATATATTATTTATATTTATATTTTTAGTTATATATACGAAGTATGTTTTTTTACAAAACTACTTAATTCATGTAGAATGTTGGTCATATGCTTGCTTGAGTGATTTCTTAATATTTTTATAATTGTAATTAAGGGATGTAAAATAATAGTTTAAATTTACAAAATCATTATTATATAATAAAAATATTATATATTCATACTTTCCAACCATTTTTTCATCCATTTAAAAATGAAATGAAAAGTAATTACATATAATCATGGAGGTTGTAGTCCACACATTTCCACAAGTGATGTTATTGTTATCTAGTGGATAATATAGAATGAATGTAGAAGTGATATTATTATTACAGTGGAATAATTTTTTCATAAATATCACACATATATACTAAATCTATCATTATATCCATCCTTGAGTTGTAGTGATTGAAAGAAATTACCACGATTCTGGAAGTGGTACTCTGTTGTACAAATAATCGATGATTATGTTTACCACTTGATTCTAGATGAGATGGATATCAGTTATGAAATTAATATAATAATGTATTATTGTATGTAAAATATTTTTTTTTTCAGTTCATCATAGTGAAATAATTTTTTTACATGTTTAGAGAATAAATAAAATGGAAAAGCATTGTCAAGAATAATACCTCCTTTAAATAAAACATTTTAATGTTTATACGTAATGCCTTCATGGGATCGATTTTATGATCGAAATAGGGAGTCTTGGTAATGGGGAGGGAAATAAGGAATGAACTATTTTTGGTAATGGATGATCTTGAGGGATCATGATGTGTTTATAATAGAGTATATGAGATGGTATTAGGTTTTTATTTATAATTGGAATAGAGGATCCAAGTGGACAATATAGAAATAAATAAATTAAATTATAAATTTATTAAAAAATGGCACTAAAAAAATTACAAAATATTTGATGTGATAAGGTTAAACTTATTAAAAAATAATTAATATAAACATTCCAAATATTTAATCAATTTTATCGAATTCAATTAAAGAAAGTGGAATATTTTAATTTTTGGGAAACACAAAATTGTGATGAAAACCAATTTCTCAAAGGCACTGTTTTCTTAAGTGTAAAAATATAGTTTATCAAAATTCAACATAAAATTGATTCCAATGAGCTAATAGTTATAAAAACTAATATTATTTAACTAATATTGCATTTAAATGCATTTTCTTAAAACGGACCTTTGGAAATTCATTAAATAAACGAATTTTTTTAATAACACTTAGTATTTTCACTATTTATAAAACAATAATCATTACTGAATACTATCAAATATTCAATATAAAATAACTCTGAAAATTTTATTTCAAAATTATAGTTATAATTTTCAAATATATATTTGAAATTTTGAAATTTTTTAAAATATGTTTTAAAAAATGATGAAACTAATTTTTTTGAATATTAATTTTTTTGAATAAAAGATGATAAATTATTATCTCATTATTAGAGAAAATATTAGGTGAATGATAAATCATTTGTTTGAATATTTAATATATATGTATTATTAAAATCAAGAAAATTTATTCATTAAATTTATTTATTAGGATAAAAAATAATATATACTTAACAGATGTTATTAATAAAAACAATTCGTTTAAATAAAAATGATTATTTATTTTCTATTCTATTAAATTGATATTCAGTGAATGTATTTCATACATATGTAAACCGTAATATTTTAATAATATATTTACACATTCTCTTATATATTATTTAATATATATGTTATAAATCAATATTATATTACAGCTCATTCATACTCGGGGTCTCATGTATCATTAGCTACTAAATTGATTAAAATTTTATGAAAAATATATTTGATAGAATTTAGAATGGAGTTTCATTGTGTGTTTAAAAAAATATGAAAATATATATAATTAGAGGGAATGTATTATCTAAAATCATGGGGTGTTAATTTACCAACAAATAATTTTCATCGTTCTGATTTTTTTCAATCAAAAGATGATGTTGCTTTAGATTCTATAAGAAAAATATATATAAATTTTACAGAGGGATTGACCTTATTATTTTAGATACATTCACACTGATCATTTTACTCATATTGGAAAATTATTGTGATATATTTCTTTTTCTTGAAAACTTATATGAGATATGTATATAGAGTTTTTCGTTGGATATTAATGGAAATACATATCATAGATTAATTTTATTGATCCTATTTGTAAAAATACTAAAAAATGAATATTATAATATCAAATAAAATATGTTTAAATGATTATATCAGGGTAAAAAATCAATGATGAAACCTCTTCTCTGTTTAAAACATTACAAAAAACTGTGATAATTATATTCTAAATATGATATACAATGATCATCCTATAACTCCATCACCATAACTTAGGTTTTCCATCAACATATTACACTTGGTATATTTAATATTTTATATTATATTTGACATTGAATAATTTCAATAAAATATTTCTAAATTGGTTATAAGTAGAATATTAATTTATGAATGAATATTCTATGGGTGTGTATTGTGTTGTGTATATTCTTATTCCCATTTAATATACAAAATGTGAAGATCGAGTAGAAACACAACTAGCCTTTTCATGGTGATTACCCCGAGTTGCATTTCTGTCACAGTCGCAACAACATTTCTGTGTTAGGCAAGGATATAATTGTAACAAGATAACCTAAATAGGGTTAGTAAATCCTATGTTGGTATTCTAAAAGGACATATATGTACCTCCCTATACACTACATGCACCCAAATATTAGCAAGGGACTAAGGGTCCTATTGGGAGATTATACCCTTAGTTATTACATCCATTCACCATAAATATATTTAGATAAAACAATATCAAATCTCATAAATGAATATAAATTAAAAAAAGTGTTGTAAAAATTATCATGTAGCTCATATATATATATATATATATTATAGATTCCCAGTGTGTCATCCATTACTAGTAGAAATAAATAAATAAATAATGTAGCCGCTATAATTCAGAGTATATAATTTCACAACCTCTAACTCAAAGCCCCCCATCTCCTCAGCTTCCTAAAAAAGAGATATTTATCATTACTGGATCTTTAGAAATGAAATCTAAACATTCATCATGTTTCCCATGTATGGTATGAGCATAACCCCATTTGGAAAGACCAATGTGACATTAACATAATAATAAATGTGTATAAAGTTTCATGCCATGATAATATAAATGAAAAACATGAATGAAATAAAATACTAAGAATATATATGCTAACTATGCCACGATCAACTCTGAACATACCCACTCATCTGCATACAAAATAATATCAAAATTCTCATGGGGAACCATCCATCAAGATACTTTGATGAAGTATACGAACAAGGACATATGTCAATCAATATAAGGGAATAGTTTCCCATGACTATAATACCACCTAGTTATGGTCAACGATGACCACCATTCCCCCAGTTCACAACACACATGGCCATCCATCCCTATAATATAATCGGGCCATATCATCATGTCACATATAGCCTCTTAACATGCTTTTCCTCTAGGGCCACCGATCCACAATGGGTCCACCTATCCCATTGGCACTAAGAATAAAACATCAATATTATAGGATATATAAAATATATCTTATAGAAGTTGTTTTATAATATTTTTAAAGTATATCAATAAGAATAACACTACAATAATGGGATGTATTGTCTACACATCCACACATAGGCATTCCACGTCACCTAATGGTTCTCTATTGTAACACCCCATGTATTAAAATGAGAAACATCATCTTCAATATAATATGTGAAACAAAAAACCTATCTTATAAGAGAATGTAATAGAAAAATTATTAATGATATTGTTTAAATTAAATTCAAACTCTTATATATCATACGATAATTGTAACAAGAATTTTAAAATAAAAAATGATACTATATTAAAATATTATTATTTAGATAAGACCATCATAACCTTTCCATTATATTTTAATGTAAGAATATAAATATATATATTATGAAAATTATATTGACTAAACTAATTAAAATATATTAATTTCTAATATATTATTTATAAATAAAATAAGAATAATTTGAAATAAAAAAAATATTCAAGAAAGAAATTATATTTTTATAAATAATAATTTAGTTATAAATTGAACATATAATTTATAATTAATTTTTATTCTTAATAAAATACTTATTTCTAAAAATAATCCCCATTTATAAAAAAAAATTAACAAAAATTAACATATGGTGATTTTTTTTGTAATTTTATAAAAATGTTAAATTTATAAAGAATATTGAATAATAAAGATTTTTTTCAAAACCTCTATTTGATTTAAATTATATGCATAGATAAATTAAAATTAAAAATAGAATAAGATAAATTTTTTTCATTATATTAAAATTTAACAAATTAAGGTCATTAAAATCTATTGGATATTGTATTATGATGTAATTTTTTAAACATTTGGATGATTTTGTTGGAAACCCGTATTTTGGGTTAGTAAGATGGATTTGTTTTAAATTTAATTCTACCACATCTATTATTTCAATTATGATTAATTTATTCCTTTTTTAAATCAACATATTTTATATTATTTATTAATTTTAACATAATTTATGATTTTAATGAATATAGAAAATCGTAAAAATTTATTATCGCAGTTAAGGAAAAAATGGGATTGCATGTTGTTAACTAAGAATAGAGGGGTTATATTATACATATATCTTATTATAATCCCGTTTAATAGCCATATACTATCCTTATATACTATTGGGTCAATATTATCACATTTTGGTGGCTTCTTTAATGTGAAAATCATTTGTATTTATTTACGTTTAAAATATTCCATTTATGTCATCTCCCCCACTTATAAATGTACACCATCTATCCTCCTCTGTTCACAATACCAAAACTATTTGTTTCATATATTTCATAACAAATACCTATATTAATCCTCTACCTACATAATGGAGGCATTTTTTGATTAGGAATATATCCTATGAAGGCTTTTGGTATAAACCTAAAGATGCTCTCTAAATAAGTAGAATTATTAAACATAATTATTAGTTTTATTACTTCTTACACCTCCTTCATATCATCTAATAATATGATAATAAAATAACAAATTATCATATAAAGATATGTATTTTATTATATCAATTTAATATGATATATCCATCCCCACTACCTTAAAATGGAAATGAAAATCATATATCACATTTACGATAGTCTACTGCCTCACGAACCACTGTGATTCTGTTCCCATCACCACCTTTAAAGGATGGATTTAATGATTGATTAAACTTATATATAATATATTAATAGAATTTTTATATTTATGTTATTATGATAAAACATATACATTCTTACTTTCCATTCTATGGTGGATATGATAATGTAGATCGTGTGTTCGGTGGACTATAACATCATGATGTGATTCCATTATTTCTTCATTTACACTTGTAATTTATGTTATTAAATATAATATTAATGAATATAAGTTATATTTATCAAAAAACCATAATTATTTAAATTTAATATCACATATAACTTATTACATTCTATATTCATTATAAAACAATAATGGTGGTCATGTACAATTTTCATCTATAGCCTCAATGACGACTTGTGAAATGTTTTTCATTTTATATTTAATAGATTTTAATAAGGTTATATTTCATTAACATAAATTATATATATAACATGATGACAATTTTTGAAATGTGAATAAATATGGTTTCCTTTTTTATCCATTTTTAGAAAAAATTGGAATCATCATTCAGACATACGTACGACCTACGGTCTCCATGAACATTCTAATCCATTTTTTATCTTTATCTCTAATAGATTACTCTATATAAATATATAATTAACATTTAAGACAATCATATAAAGGTTAAAATAATAATTATTATGGAAATGTGATAAATGAAATGAACTAAAACTATATAACCAAAACATACTTAAAATACTATGAAATTATCACCTAAAATAGTTATTTGAAGAAAATATTGTTAATAAACTAGTCATAGAGGACTATATTAAAATAATAAATTTCATGAATTATAATTTTATGTTTCTCTAATATTTTTATAATTATCTAATATTTATTCTATATGAGGTTTATACACATATGATGTAAGTCAAGGCCAATGTAAGGGTTTCCATCTCACTATTAATAATGTGAGTCATATGCCATAATCACAAAATATTCCATTTTTTGTTGAATATATTACCGAATTGATTTTTTATATAACTAATTTATTAATCCCCATGGTATATTAATATTATTTTATGTTATTCCATTCATAGGGATTATTATTCATTAACCGTTGTTTGAAGTAATTTTATATTTCAATCTAATTTCAATTATGATTACTTATCTATGAATTTTAATTAAATGAAACCATTCATTATTTATGATTTAATCCCATTTAATTTTATTCTCCATTAGATATTTCTGAACATTCATTTAGTAGATTCATATTCCTCTATTTTTTTCTTAAAATTGTTGTGATTTTTTTAACATTATATGACCTCAATAATATATTTCGTAGAAGATCCATTACCATCCAAATCCATGTTTTCTAAAACTATTTTCAAAACATTATTCAACATACCCCTAAAAATATATTTAATATAATTTTTTCCATGATGTATTTTTACAAATTGTCTTCAAATGAGAACTTGTGTAATTATCAAAGTAATTTTGACATGTATTTTATAAAAAACATGAATGAAATATTTTTTCACTTATATTAATCTATGGAATTTAATTCCATCATTACTACTCAATGTCTCAAATCATATTCTAATTGTTTATATTTATATTTTTATTGAAATGTATTTTAAAATAGTTATGAGAACTTTGAGTTATAAAATTTTATCATTAATGTAAGAATGGTATTTTCCCAAAGAATGTTTTATGTTATTTTTATGGTATTTCAAAATAGAAATGATAGAAAAAACCTCATTTTACCATCTGCTACATTAAGAATATTTTTAATTATTCCATCCATAAAATTTATGTGGATAGATTATGATTAGTTTGACTAGGGATGCTCTATGTTGAAACAGTTTTCTATATTTCTCTGAATGGTTAATGATTAGGTTTAATTATTTTGAAGAGTATTATAATATCATATTAATGTTCTTAAATATAATTTTTATGTTGAATAAGTTTCACCTTTTTGATATGTGGAATTAAGTAGTGTTGTTATGTGATGGAAGATGATCATTATAGCCCCTCGATATATCGGCAGGTCTCTTAAGACAAACTAGATAGGGTGTTTGGATGATGCCTTATCCATTTATGTAAAATGTATAAGAATAAGGCATTGAATGTGTGGTTATGATGTATGGAATTGTAACATCTCATTTTCGGAAACCACACAGAGGCGCCCCGTACTCGGTTAGTCACATGGCCTCAAGAGCGTTTCCACAAACATCAGAGGCTGCCGACTAGTAGTGAGGGACTTTGGTGTGATAATTGGGAAATTATGCCCTCATTGGTAGAGTACACACTAAAATTAAACAACACACACAATTGCAGAAAATAGTAAATATCCGACAATGGAAAACAGCGGAAGAATGGAATAATAAAACAACTAGAGCACATATATATAAATGAAGCATGATACATGTGTATAGGAAAGCATCCAAACATATCACAATTCTGGAATATCGATTATACTAAACAAAGTACAAAAGAAATAATAAATAAATAAACTCCTCAGCATCGCATGCCATAGCTTTGTCCCATGATCTATAGCTCCCTGGTAGGTCAAGTACCTAATGTAGAAAGGTGATGTCCCTTATCTATACCTGCAACAATATAATCAGTTTGGTCCCAAAATAATGACCCAAACAGTGTGTGAGACTAAATACTAGTAGTAAACCTCCCGAAGATCTGTACCTAAAAGTCAGTGAGTATATGCCAGGTAAAGTACAGTAAATAGAAAATAGTATCAGTCAATAGTCATACGAAATTACTCAGCAGTAAACAATCCACCGTTCAATCAAGCAACAGGGAAGCAATCATCTAACCCCAAACAGGTAACCCTTTGAGATGTACTCACATCCATCCCCGTTGGTCCTACATAATAAGTACAGAAAACCCTCTGGGCGCACACTTGGTCTAACCCCTCTAGTTATGTATAAGAATTCAGTAAAGGCTCTCTGAGGAATCGCTCACAGTCTATCCCCTTATAGTCAAAAGTAATACAATACTCTCTGAGGAAGCTCACATAGTCCATTCCCCGCATAGTCAAAGGTAGTCAAGGAATCTCTGAGGAAGGTCACATGTCAATTCCTCTTATATCCCCAAGGTCTATGACTCTCTGAGGAAGCTCGCATGGTCAATTCCCCTTATACCCAGGTGATTCAATTCTAATAAATACTATCTAAGGAATCTCATGTAGTCTCTCCCCTTTTTGTCTAAAGAAAACTTGGACTCTCCGAGGAATATCACTTGGTCTATCACCTTATAGACAATAAATATCAAAGTCTCTCTGAGAAATCTCACTCGGCCTATCCCCCTATAGTCTATAATGTCCCAAGACTCTGTGAGGAAGCTCACTCGGTCTATCACATTTTAGTCTACTATACCAGGTTCTCGCTGTCCTGTGTAAGTTTATGAGCATAGCAGTGTTATATAGACAAGGTAAACCTACAGTGCGACTTGGCTAAACTGTCTATAGAATACAAGCATGTCATAATACAATTATTCATCCTACAACAACATGCATGGAAAACAGGCAAAGCAGCCAAAGGCTAAACAGGACCAAACGGTCGTAAACAGTACATGCATGGGAAAGACACATCCAAGCATAAAAATAAACCTAATTAATATCCAAATTACCTCTACAAATTCCTTCAAGAATGGCAGGAAGACAATAGGGGTATAACGAGAAACACACAATACCCCGTTCAAGGGTATTGATGGAATTTCCACATAAAACTCAATAACATCGAATGGAAAGTCACAAAACACCTATCTTAGAGTTAGGAGATCAGTATACTTGAACCTAGAAGATTGATTCTCCTTGGAACTTCATAGATCTTAGAAAACATCCACAACGTTCAACCCACGATAACTTCAAAAGGAAGGGGAATTGGAAAACCAGGCTCCAGCAGAAGGGATAACTCACTAATGAGATTACAACGAATACAACAGTGCTCTAATCGGAGGTCGGACGGAGGCTTGGGGGCTTAGAGAGAAGTCCCGGTCGTATGGGTTCTCTCGGAAAAATTCAACATAGAATAAGGTTGTCATTTCCATCAAACATGACCCCAGTGTATTTAATGAAAAAAAACACATGGCATGTACTTTTTTAGTACACAACGTGTACTTACTGTATCCATACTTTGCATTAGGTAGCCTCCAAGTCACCCCGCACGACCGTGTGTGTGGCCAGACATGTCCAACACATGGCCTCCTACGGCAACTAAGTACATGACGTGTACTTGAAAAATTTAAATAAACTCCTCTTTTCACAAGGACTCCAGAAAAAAGGAAAACATACCTAAAAAGAAGATCTTGTTTCATAAAAGCTATCCCCTTAAATAAATTCATTCCCGAATTTTCCTAGTGCAGCGTCGAAGAAGAAACCTCGAACAGCTCTGGCCATTGTGCTCGTACATCGGCTTCACTCTCCCAAGTCTAGTCATGTACTTGCCCTTGCTGCCATAGAACTCATACAAGAGGAATAGACCAGCCACTGAGGTCCATTGTACTACGATCCACAATCTCGATAAGATTTTCATCAAATGACGCATCCACGTCGAGCGCAACCTCCTCGAGTTGAAAGTCATGAGATGGGTAAGAAAAGTATTGTTGGAGCTGAGAAACATAGAAGACATCATGCATAGCCCGATACCTATAAGGTAACTGCAACTAATAGGAAACCGGCCCATGTCTCTCCAACACCTAAAATGGTCCGACTTATCTCAGTGAAATCATACCCTGTATCCTGATCCTCTGGTGTCCCAACCTCATTTTTACATGAGGAAAAATTTGATCCCTAACCTAAAACTCCAGAGGTCATCTCCGCTGATCAGCATAAGACTCCTGATGAGACTGTGTAGTAGCCATCCTTTTCCAAATCAACACCATCTTCTCTGTGGTCTCCTGAATAAGATGAGGTCCCAGCAAAACTACCTCTCCTACCCCCAGCCAAAAAAAAGGTGATCGAAATGGACTACCATAAAAAGTCTCAAAATGTGCCATCTAAATAGTTTCTTGAAAACTACTATTGTAGGAAAACTCCACAAGAGGTATATACTTATCCCAAGAACCACCAAAATCCAGAATGCATGCTCAGAGCATGTATTCAAGAACCTGAATCGTACGCTTGGACTGGACATTTGTCTGGGGATGGTATGATGTACTCAAAAGTAGCTATATACACGACGCATTCTGAATCCTCTATCAGACCAGAGATGTAAAACGTGCATCCCTGTCTGAAACGGTGGAGTGTGGAACTCCATGCAGACGTACAATATCTCGAATGTACAAACATCCCAACTAATCAACACTAAAGGTCTCCTTGATCAGTAAGAAGTGAGAATCCTTCATGAGTCGGTCAATGAAATCCCATACCATGTCATTTCCTCGTGGTGACCTTGGAAAACTAGTCACGAAGTCCATCGCGATTTCGTTTCACTTCCACTCGGGAATGGGTAACTACTGTAAAAGCCCTGCTGGTCACTGATGATCCGCCTTCACCTACTAACAAGTGGAACATCTCATGAAAAAACCAGAAACACCCCTCTTCATACCAGGCCACCAATACTGACGGTGTAGATCATGAAACATCTTGGTGACACCAAGATGAACTGCCCAAATAGTGGAATGAAAATCTAGCATTAGATCCTCGTGTATATCTACTGGTTCCCATATGCGTCCCTGGAATTACAAGATCTCATCCTCCCCTACGGTCCACCCGGGAATATGGTCCTCTCCTAAAACACTCTCCCGTAGTACTAGGCCTTATGAATGTGATTGTTTCCTCATTCGAACTCGATCAATAAGAATAGAGGTAACAACTACAGAAGAAAGGAATGTCGGCCCCTATCTGTCATGCACCTAAAAATGTATCTCAGAGAATAAATCCATAAGCAACCACCCACTACTGGCATCTTGAACTTCCTATATCTTAGTCCTCATGCTCAACGCATGATACACCACATTGGCTTTCCATGGAGTATAGGCAAGATCGAAGTCAAAACACTATAGGTACTCAAGCCACCTGCACTACCTCAAATTTAGATCACGCTGAGTGAAGATGTAATTGAGACTTTTGTGGTCAGTGAAAACCATAAAATGATCTCCTAGAGGATAATGTATCCAACTACCCAATGCATGAGCAATAGCTGTCAACTCCAAATCATGAGTAGGGTAGTTCTTCTCATGTGGCCTCAACTACCGAGACCTGTACACAATGACTCCATCTCCCTGCATAAGCACAGCTCCAGGAAAAATAGCTGAAGCATCACAATAAATAGTATATCTCTTTCCTGGCTCTGGAAATACTAGTATAGGTGTTGAATTCAACCTCCCTTTCAGCTCCTTAAAGGCTGACTCACAAGAATCTGACCATAAGAACTTTTCCCCATTATTGGTCAGACCTATCCGTGTTACTACTTAGTGTGAACAGTCTTCTATGAAACATCTATAGTATCCATCCAGCAACAAAAAACTTCGTACCTCAATGAAGTTCTTTGGATTATCCCATGAATCTACAGCTATCACATTCTTTGGGTCTATTGATACTCCTGCCTCTAAGATAACATGAGTCAAGAAGTGAATCTGGTCCATCAAAAAGTGGCATTTTGAATGCTTAGCATATAACTGATGCTCTCTCGATGTACTTATAATGATCTAAAGATAGATATAATGGTCGTGTTTAGTGTGAGAGTACACCAATATATCTTCCACGAATGCCACCATGAATGAATCCAAGTATGGATGGGACACTCGATTCATCAGTTCCATAAAAACTGCAGGTGTGTTAATGAGACCGAATGACATAACGATATACTCATATAGACCATACATACTCCTGAAGGTTGTAAAGGGTATATATGATGGTATAATGTGCAACTAATGATAACTGGACCTCAAGTCAAATTTTTAGAACTCCTGGGATCCTCGAAGCTGATCAAAGAGTTCATCAATCCTAGGCAAGGGATATTGGTTCTTGACTATCAACTGTTTTAGCTTCTAATAATCCACACAAATCCTAAGGGTACCATCTTCCTTCATCGCAAACAGGACAAGGGAACCCCAAGGAGAAGTACTGGGTCTGATGAATCCCTTTTCATGCAACTCCTCCAACTTCCTCTTGAGCTCCTTCAACTCAGTTGTAACCATCCTATATGGAGGAATGGACAACGATTCCTCCCCTAAAAAAATCTCAACAGAAAAGTCTACATCATGCTTTGGAGGTATACCTAAAAATTCCTCTAGGAAGACGTCTCTGAAATGATCCACCACCAGAGGAAAGTGTAATTGTGAACTCCCCTGGTCATCTAGATAAAGACTAGAAATTTGGGCTGTAACTGCTCCAAACCCATAATGCTCTAGACCAGCTCTGCTAGACTGGACACCCCACTCACCCTTATGAAGAATAGATCCACCCTATGGTGATATGAGACTCACCCTAAGGTGATAAAAGTCAATGACTATATGGAATGTAACTAGACAGTCCATCCCTATAATGAAATCATAGCCTGTCATCTCTAGGATATAGATGTCCCATAAAAACTGACATCCTCCAACCTCAAGAGGGAACTCCTTGCACTAACGTACAGTAGTCGTCCTAGTCCCAATGGTGTGTATAGAATTCAGACATCGGTATAAGAAAAGATTACGATCCCATGGCTCTCCATGATAGAAACAGATATAAAGATATGGGAAGACCCCATATCAAATTGAGAAAAGCTAAAACTGAGGCTACTAAGATCGTACCTCAAATGGTGGAAGGTCTGGGATCCTTTTCTTACTGGGTCAGCTCCACTGCAATGGTCTAGGCTATACCACGACCATGTGACCCTACCTGAGCACTCTGAACTGATCCACCCTGATGTCGATGAAAACCGGGTGACTGGCTTCCACAGCCATGACTCCACTTAGGCTTGCATGTTCGAAAGAACTACAGTTCCCTGACTAGTGAGAAACTGGTGGCACTTCTCCTGAATGAGGGGTCATAGAAGAACCCATGTCACCAGCTGCTGGTGAGTAGAACTGACAGAAGAATTGAAGGTGGCCCATCTTACTGCAAGATCGGCACTCTACTGGGTCTCTCGGGAAACATGGCCTTGTATGCCCGATTCTCCTACACTGGTATCACACCACCTGGCTACCAGAAGACACATCTCGCCTGCTCCAATCTCCTTGTGTAGATTCCCAGCGGCACATTCTGCTATCAGCTGGAGGAGCACTAACTCTGGACATTGAAGTGTCCTAGCTCATAGCTCCAGAATCTTTCATATTTCACTCTCTGATCAGCGTCTGGTTGACGATAGAAGATATTGATGTCAACCTGAAGATGTTCAACTGCGATTGGATGTCGTGCCTCATAACATCCTCAAACTTCCTCGCAAGGAACAACTCATCGCCTCCTAGAATAGTTGTGAAACACTGCAGCTCTGTGAAGAAAGATGATTTATCCATAACAGAATGATTACCCTACTCCAGACTCATAAACTCCTAGGCTCGATCGGCCCTCAATGTCTCTGGACAGAGGTAATCATAAAAGATGTTCCTAAACTCATCCCAAACAATATTATGCTCGCTTCCTGCCTATGAGACCACATCCCACCATCTCTTGGAGGAGTCTCAGAGCATCTTGGTAAAAATCTTCACCCTCATATCTGGTGGTATCTTGAGATGTTCGAAAATCATCAATGTGGCCTATAGCCAAGACTCACAAGGATACGGTCCTCCATCCCCTGAAGAAGTAGGAGGATGCTGCTTCTGTAAGACTCGTGTCAAATCAGCCATCGAAGGGGTAGGTGGCAGCACTCCTTGAAAGGTCTGAATCATCCTCACAATCCCTCTTTAAACTATGAATCCGTACCTATGTCGGGTACAATAGCTGGTGCCAAGGCTGGCACAATGGGAGGCTATACAGGTGGTCCCTGATCAACCAAGTCCAGTGAATGATTGCCATCTGGAAACTGGTGCACAAATGGAGGACGTCTCGGTGGCATGCCACTGTAAGGTCAAGCACACATCTTAGATCATGATTATCAAGGACTAACAACAAGGATTGTGAGAAGGGATCATGAGAAAGAAAGCACCCATGTTTTACAAATAAATATTACACGGCGTGTACATTTAATACAGGGCATGTTCCTTAAAGTCATTCACATGGGCATGTACTCCTGTCTAGACTGGTCGTCTAACACCCCAGACACACGACATGTACTTGAGTCCCATTTCCCTGCCCGAGTCCTTATACACGGCTAATTCACATGACACTCTCCTAAGTCAAGACTACATGGTGTGTTCAAGGTAGACCCATCGTGTACTAAACAGGATTCACTTGGCATGTGTTGTTAGTGACACTGCCTGACACACGGCTGGCACTACATGGTGTGTTTCATATGTACATGGCATGTATGTGAAATGATAACAAGAGCCTATGTTTTTCCTGACATGGACGAGTACCTAAGTCAGACTACACATCATGTTCATGGTAGACACAGTGTGCACATGAAAGGGTAACACCAACCTGTGTTGTTCGTTACATAGCCAGGTACTTCGGTTATACGACACGGCGTGTTAAAACCTGATACGGTGTGTATATGTCAAATTTCCCTCATCCGTGTCATTAGTCACACAGGTAGACTCAAAGTCACTACAACACGACATTTACATACTATACACGGCATGTTCATGTATGATTTTTACAACCATGTGTCCCTACCCACACAGTCAGTAACATGGTTATAGACTACACTGCACGTATTCATAAAATACACACCATGTTTTTTGGGTTTTCTGCATAGTAGCCTCAGAAACTCCACTGGATCCTAGAAAACACAGAAAACGAGTGTTAATGTGCCAGATTCCGATTCTTGAGGGCCCATACTCCCCACGAATCATAGTTTGGAATCTTATACATGTTATAAACTAGAAAAGACAAGCTAATGACCCACCCAATTCCGATTCATGAGGGCCCATAACACCTCAAGAACCAAAATTTGGCATTCATCAAAACAATGTATTACACATTTCAATACTTTTCAGTAGTAGTATTCTATCAGGGAATCTATCACCAAAGCATTTATATTCTACACAACATTTATCACAACAATATGTAATTGTTAATGCACCCAAAATGGCATGGAAAGAATGACTGAAATGTGATCTCGAACAAGTGCCTATATGATGAATGAGATGGCATACCCTCATGTCATCAGGTTGCGACAGAAATAGAACCCCAATAACATCAACAGTAATATCAAAAAACATGTGAGTACCCAATAGTGAAAATCAATCAACTGTAAAATTGAAAAATCAGTAAAATTGCATTAACGAGGTAAATTGGCTTTTCTATGTACACAGGTTAGCTACTCTCGGGCACAACTTATTACCAAGTACCTATTCTGTCCTATCCCTGACTATAGGCTCCAAAATATTAGTCAGGAGAAAATAATTCCTTTCATACCACTTTGTAATGTCCCAGTTCCAGAAGCCCCCCAGAGGCACCCCGTACCCGGTTGGTCACATGGCCTCAAGTACATTTCCCCGAATGCCAGAGGCTTCCGACTAGTAGTGAGGGCCTTTGGTGTGATAATGGAGAAACTTTTCCTTCATTGTAAGAGTACATAATTGAAGTAGACCACACATACAATCGCAAAAAAATTATAAATATCCAATAATAGTAACCAGTAGATGACTGGTATAATAAATCGACTAGAGCACATATATATAAATGATGCATGATAAATATGTCTATGAAAGAATCCAAACAAGTCACAATATGGGAATATAGATAGTACTCCACCAAGTACAAAAGAAAGAATAAACAGATAAACTCCTCAGAATCATAAGCCACTGCTTGTTCCCATGCTCTCAAACTCCATAGCAATTCATGTACCTGAAGTATAAGGTCACTTGCACTTATCTATACCTGCAACAATATAATATTTTTGGCCCCAAATTCATGACCCAAACGGGGTGTGAGACTAAATCCCAGTAGGAATCCACCCGAAGCTCTATGCCTAAAAGTCAGTGAGAATATGGCAGGTAATGTGCAGTAAATAGTAAACAATATCAGTCAACAGTCACAGGAAAGTACTCTGCAGTAAACAATCAACAATTCAAACTAGAAACAGTGAAGCAAACAACTAACCACAAGAATGTAACCCTCTAAGAAGTACTCACAACCGTCCCCTCTGGTCCTACCTAAAATGTACAAACTACCCTCTAGGAATCACACTCATTCTAACCCCTCTTGTTTTGTATAGGAATTAAATAAAGACTCTCTGAGGAAGAGCTCACAGTCTATCCCCTTATAGTCAAAAGTAAAATAAGACACTTTGAGGAAGCTCACACAGTCCATTACCCTCATAGTATAAGGTAGTCAAGGACTCTCTCAAGAAGCTAAAATGTCTATTCCCCTTATATCCCCAAGGTATTGGACTCTCCAAGGAAGCTCGCTCGGTCAATTCCACTTATAACACAGGTCATTCAATTCTAATAAAGACTCTCTGAGGAAGCTCATGCATTCTCTCCCCTTTTTTTCTAAAGCAAACAATGACTCTCTAAGGAAGCTCACTCAGTCTATCCCATTATTTTATATAAATATCAAAGAATCTCTGTGGAATATCACTCAGTCTATCCCCCTATAGTCTATAATGTCCAAAGACTCTATGAGGAATCTCACTCGGTCTATCTCCTTTTAGTCTACTCCACCAAGTTCTGACAGACCTGTGTAAGTTAATGAGCATAGCAGTGTAATATAGACAAGAAAAACCTATAGATCTACTTGGATAAACCATCCACAACATATATGAAAACTAGAATACAACTCTCCGCCCTACAGAAACAGGTATGGAAAAAAAGGCAAAGTAGCTAAAGGCTAAACAAGACCAAATGGTGATAAACAATACATGCATGGGAAAGACACATCCAATCATAACAATCAACCCAATTCATATCCAAATTACCTCTACACATGCCTACAAGCATGGAAGAAAAAACATCATGGTAAAATGGGAAACACTCAATAACCCATTCATGGGTATTGGTTAAATTTGTATATAGAACTCAATGAATTCGAACAGAATGGCACAAACCACCTACCTCAGTGTTAGGAGATCAATATTCTTGAACCTCGAAGCTTGATTCTCCTTGGAACGTCATATATATAAGAAAACATACAAGATTTTGAACCCACAATAACATATAAAAGAAGTGGAATTGGAATAAAAGGCTCAAGTAGCATGGAGAACTCACTAATGATATTACAATGGAATCAACGGTTCTTGAATCAGAGGTCAGATGGAGGCTCGGGGGCTCTGAGAGAAGTCTTTGTCGTATGGGTTCTCTCAAATGAAGACAACCAAGAAGAAGGTTGTTATTTCTGTCGTACATGATCCCAGTGCATTTAATGAAAAAAAAATGCATGGCCAGTACTTTTGGAGTACACTGCGTGTACTTTCTATTTTCTTACTTCTCAATAGGCAGCCTCCATGTCACCCCACACTATTGCATGCGTGGCCATGACATGCCCAGCAGACGGCCTCCTGCGGCAATGAAGTACACAATGTTTGATTTCAAAGTACACGACATGTACTTGAAAAATTTCATGAAACTCATCTTTTCTCAAAAACCCTAGGAAAAAGAAAAACATAACTGAAAAGAAGATCCAGGTTCTTAAAGGAATTATGAATTAACTCATTATGAGATTATTCATTTATGTTCCATGTTATTATTCAATTATTTAGAATATTCATGTTAATTTTCAAGTTCACATTATTATATATATGGTATTAAATGATCATCTTTTATTTATTCCATATTATTCTAATGTAAATTATTTAATGGAATGTGATTCAATATTTTTAGTTTTTCTTATTGATTGTTCTTATTTATTTTTAATACCAAACATAAAATTCATAACCTTATATAGATTTTTTCCACCCCTTTCATATATTTCATTCCACTTGATTGAATGATGTTCACTATGATTGATATAATAGGATAAGATAGAGGAAGTGATGATAAAATCTTTAAAAGTAATGAGTTTTATTTTATGTTTTCAATTATTTTATTATCTTCAAGTATTTATCTATTTAGCAATACATCTAAATTACTAGAACTTTTGGTATGTGATTCTTTTTTTATAATAGAAATGTAATAATTTAACAAATGACTCAAGGCTTCTCGGGTAAGTGTAATTATATTTGGAATTAGAGGATATATACTTGAAATCTTGTGAACTATAAATAAAGAAACACATATGAGGGAAAATAAATGAGTGATATAAATTGAGTATTTTCATTAAAGAACATCCTATTGTTTTGGGAAGTAAGATAATATATGGATTACATAATAATACACTCTCATATGGATACTATATTTGATGTGGTCCAATATTGGATATAACTAGGGGTAGTAGCACTTAAAAATAACTCCAAGATTTACTCAATCATTACACCTTATATCCAAATGAAATTTACATTGCACTTAGTTTGACAGTCTCGATAGATTTTCTTGGGTTAATTAAAATTGTTTTTAAACCATTATATGGGGTTAGAAAATATTATTTATATATGTTTATACATCACCATATAAATATTGTATGTTATTATGGGATTGACCATGATTAATATATTTTTATTTTATGATTATTATTTCACTAGATTTGGGGATTATGCATTTTGTTTCAAAATGACATGTTGTAATCTAGTGAATTCAATTTTTTAGAAATGGAATCTATAAGATGTAATTGAAACCATATCAATTCATCTACCCAATGTAATAATTTACAACCGAGGAAATATATAATTTTAGGTCTATAGGGATTGTAATATGTAGTCAAATTATAAACATATTTGGGCAGCTAATTCAAGTTATAAGAAAAACCATTACCTTTATTGATCTACCAGCTAATCCACCATTTAGTGTAGCAATGTCAAATAACATTAATTATCATATCCCTAATCATTTAATTGGACATAAAATCGATTTTTAACTAAGAAATGATTACTTTCATTTGGGAAGACATGTCTCTATTTGGAAAGCAATCATAGGGATAACATTTTCATTACTAAAAGTTATATCTTATCATATGCTGATCAATGGTGGTCATTAATTAAAAAAATTAAGGATTAATGTGTGGAATATAATTATTTTAAGTTATGATTCTTTTAAATGTATTTTTATTTCGAACAACAAGAGGTCATAGATAGAAAATATCAATGTTTAAGAAAAATGGAAGATGAAAATATTATTTATATATGATTCCATAATTATAATGTAAACAAGGTGTGATATGGGATATGTATAAATTATAAACTGTAAGATTTACCATTTCAATCATGAGATGCATCCAATTATTTAAAGGTAACTAGTGTTTAAAAATTATCATCAGAAAAAGACATAATATCATTTTTATCATGATAGATAATACATTCTCCATATCATGTCACTTTGAAGGTAACAAATAAAAGAAGTGGATTTTATAGAAAAAGATGAAAAAATTATATAATGTAAAGATGGATTTCCAAAATGTGATAACTATGGAATAAAACAAATTCATAACTCCGTAATGGAAATGAGTATTTTCTAAATGTTTTTAGAGAATGTCAAGAATGATCAGGAGTATAAATTACAAAAATAATTGACCCATGTTAAAATATTTAACTGTAATGATATGGGGAACTATTAAATTAATTCCATAAGTATAATTGAAATATATTATTTTTTAATTTAATATATTAGGGAAACATATATTTATTTACCATTTTGGAAGTGTAATAATGTACCCGTGTACATGGATTCATGAATTGTGTTGAAGAAGTATTTCATCAATTATTTTCTCTTTATAAAAATAATAAAAATAATAAAAATTTAAATATAGTTCTTTTTATTTAAGGATTTCAGAGCATATGATGAATGGTTTTGATCACCAACAAATGTGTTTTAGTGGAATGTAGATACCTTTAAAAGGCTAAAAAGTGACAGAAGATAACCCTTAATATGCACTCTACATTGAGATAATAATGATAAATATATTATTTTTGGGATAATATTAATGAAAATGAAATTTTATAGTAATTTTATGTGTTATTTAATGAATGAAGAAGTTTACCACTTGTTTAGACTATGAAATATGTTTGACAACATCTGATGGTATAATTTAGAATCACATATATTTTGAGGATGTTTTTATTATTTCTAACTTATTGAAATATTTTTTTATGTAATATTTGGGAAAAAATAAATTTTTTGGTAAATCTAATTATATATTTATTTTTTAAATTTAGGGATGTTACCTCTAAATTTTTAGATATTGAATGTAGTATTACATTTTTTGGAAGTATATTAAGGATAAATAAATGTAAAATTTATTATGTTGAATTTGGGTGTGAATATTAATTTATTGGAAAATAATGTATTATATTGGATATATTTTACGAACCATTTTTTTATTTAAAGATAAAGGTAGTATATTATTACTCATTTATGGTTCTTGTATATGTTCAATGTAAATTTATTTAATTGAGCAATGAAAAAATTATTAATGGATATTAATTTCTTCATGTAAGATATGAAAAGTAAATTAATCAATTTATAACCAATGGATTAAATAATATTTATGAAAAACATATATCATCTAAGTATGTTTCCTTATATTCTTAAATAGTATAATAATTCCTCATTTCTCGGAAAATGATCATCAAACAAAAATATTATCGAAATATTATTATTTTTTAGGAACTGATAGTCTTTTTAAGAGTTACCAATTTATGGTTTCTCATTCTTTACCATTATCTAGATCCCCCACTTTCTTATGAATAATTATCTATATCACTCTATATAATTATTTATGGTCTTTTTCAAATCCATTTTTCGCATCCCACAAATATTTTATTCCATGGATTCTAATTAATGTTTTATTCATTTTGAATAACATATATTACTTTATCCATTATCCTTATAATGTTTTATTCACTTATTTTATTGTTTGGGATTCCAAAAAAGTTCTTATAAATTTTCATACCCAATGTTTTAGAGTTCAAGATGAAAATTATAGGCTTCAATTTATTTAAATTGGTAAAATATAATTCCATGAATTTTTAGAAAAGGATTGTCATCATCGATATCATTTATGTCACAGAAAACACTAAAGAAGAGACAATGTAATACAATGAGTCTATATGAAAAAAAAATTAAAATAAATTCAAACTATTCAATGATATATGATGAAAGGAACACCATTTATAAACGCAATTGTTTACAATATTAAAATAATATTATTTAAAAATAACCATTATAATCATGTTTTTTTATTTAAGGGAATTGATAGTAATACATATTTTTTTAATTTATATCATACACTTGTATAAATTATGTTTTTTGGTTATATATTTATTTGATTAAAATGATAATCATTTAAAAAATATTCCATTATTTTAAATAGTTGTTTATTCATATGTATTGAAAATAATTTAAAATATTTTTGAACTCATCCAGAATAATTATATTAAAAAATTAAATTCTTTTTAAAATTTATATTTTACAAAGTCTGTTTTGGACGTTTTTTCATGGTTTTATGACAAAAATAATTTTTTGATGAATAAGGAATAATAAAATTTTTTATTGAAAAACTATTTATCATATAAATTATTTACAATGTTGAATTATATTTTCAATTGTAATTAATGTTAAATCTGTTCAATTATATTGAAATTTAACAAAATTTATTTAATTGGGAACAATTTCATATTGAATTATGATATAAAAACTTTTTAAACTTTTCAATAATTTTCACTGAAAAACATATTTTTTCATCATGTCTACAAGAATTATTTTAAATTGAATTCTTCTACTTTTTAAATGAATTTTGTAATATTTATAAATTATTTATAATCACGATAATAAGGTTTATCTAATAAGATCATATTGATTTTTCAGTAAAATGAATCTTGAAAATAATAAATATTACGAATAGTTTTATAGTAAAGTGGGTATTGTGGGGGGTTAATATAAGAATATAAGTTTTATAAATTTCCTAAAACATTTACAACACCCATTTTATCGACATACTTCGACCTTTTCTGCAATAATAGTGATGAATGAATCATGTTGGTCATTTTTTTCTTTATTAAATTTGTGTATCTCTTTATCTTTTCCAAAAATCCATTAGTGTCCTTTCCCCAACATATAAAAGGCCACCCTCTACTCCACCTTCCACAAGTTCATAGAAAATTGGATTAGATAATACATACCAAAATACCATAATTAATTTCCTACCCACATCCTAGAGTATATAGTTTTATTATTAATCCATCCTAATAAAGGTATATTTCTAGAAGATATAATATTCTTCAACATGTGTATTTAATTTATTTTTTCTTGCACAAACATAAAATAAAAGAAAAATATTATTATAAGAAAAAAAGTAATCTTCTAAATATAGATATGTTATTTCATCAAGGGAAAAAATTACATCCAACTACACTTCCATAAAATTGGAAAAAAATCATAGATAATTTATACAGAAAACTGCTGCCTCATGAACCAATGTAATTCACTTTCCATTACTACATGTCTAGGATTAATATAAAGATAAATATAATAGTTTACATTACATCTATAAAAATATTATAATTATAGAATTTTTATATCATAGTTACCTTCTTATTTATCATTCTTTTGTGGATATGATAATGTTTCACATTTTTATAGTGGAATGCTACATCACAAAACAATGGGATTCATTTTTCACTTAAACATTACATGGAAGGTAGAAAGGTTCATAGTAATAAATTTGGGTTTTATATAAAATATAACCATACTTATTGATATTTAATATCACATTTAACTTCTTACCTTCCAAATTCAATAGAAAATAATAAGTTCACTCATGTGTATCTGTGGACTACAACCTCTATGTACTGATTGAAAATGATGTTATTTTTTACATGTATGGTAATATGGATCTAATTAATTAATATAAAAACTATATATAGCATAATAATGAATCTATATATGTAAATTAATATTTATTGTCCTTTAATACCATCCATTGAGAAAATTACGAATAAGGAGCATGAGTACATAAGGATAACCATTTCCCTGAACGGTGTGATCAATATTCTATCTTCAACTCATATAGATTTAAATAAATGCATATATAATATAATTTTATTATATTTATATTAATTTATAACTTTTATAGATTGTGGGACTATGATATAAATAAATGGGCAAAAATAACTTAACCAAAACATATATGGAAAAAGGGATAAAATATAATTAAAAGGGATTGTTAATTGAATATAATTTAGAATTAATGTGAAGCATGATAATTAATATTGAATGTAATTAAAAGGGATTGTTAATTAAGAATGGTAATTTCAATAGTTTGTTGAACCAGAATAAATTATCAGTGCATTTTTTAATTTAATAGATTATAATAGAATGATTCAATATGTTACATGTAGTTTTAACCTATTAAGAAATGAATCAGTTCATTCACAATGGAATAATAACCGGATTTATGATAAATATAATTCATTAGGGCTTGAGTGGATCAATTTCATGAGATGACTGGATTCCTTGTTTTACAGTCCCACTCTCTCTATTGATTGATTTTTTTCATTGAGATTTTTTCTGTGCTCTATATATGTTCCTTGGGATATGATCGAATTAAGGATAATCATAGACAGGTGATGTCATATGGGCTGTAGAGTCCTAGATGTGATGTGATCCTATGATGGATATTTTGATATTTTTGTGGGGAGACCCAGATGATGTAGTAAAAATAGACACTTGTGATAGTAGGATAAATAATTATATGAATGTGTGAATCATGTATGGAAATAATGTTTATTAAAAGGGTTAATGTGGGGTTTACCCATTGATAAGATAATGATAGATGGTATGATCCTGTGAATTTTTCAATTGGATGTTTGTCAGGTTAAACTTTTATCTAATTTTCTTTTCCCTATATCTTGAGGTAGAAAAATATTCTTGTTTACATGTTTCATCTTTATGCTATCATAAAATAGAATTCCCAATGTATATGGATATAAAATAAATAAAATAATAAATAAATAAAAGTTTAACCAATGGGGATGGTCATTGATGAAATTTAAATTCATAAAATAAATTGCCCTTGAAAACCCATGGACATTGTTTGGAAAATACCTAGAGGTAATGTACAGTACTATGATGATAAATATAATGCAATGCGATATAATATAGAGATATTTTTATTGTTAATTAAGGGTTAATAATTTAATTAATGGAAGGATAATCTAAAAACTAAATTATGGATTTAGTGTGTATCATTTATATACATTTCCATTTACAAGATATATGGTCTTAGAAGTGAATGAAGGGAGTCTTAGAAATTTTTGTTTTAGTTGAGTCAAAGACATGGTTGTGATCATAGTGTCTATGATTTATTACATCATGTATATTCTATTATTTCATACAATACCCAACACATATTAGTTGTCAAATATTACACTTTTCTGGAATCTAGGATGGTGTATTCCCCAACATTATGACGAGAGGATTGATAGCTGACAACCCTCTCTTGGCCCACTATATTTTCATGGTACATAATTGTGCTGGTATGCCTTGAATATATTTTTCACCTGTATGTGTCTAGAGGGATATTATGGTTTTAGATGCTTCACATACATGTATTATTAGTTATAGAATACCCAATCCTATTATATGCATGACCTATATAGATTGTGATGGCTTCAGGTACTAACTCGGTGTCCAGGCTATAATATCTTGATATATAATACCCAATGTTTAATAAATTCTATAAAGGATTTGGTGGATTATGGATACTACATGGTTACAAAATTTGGTTTTGCTGATGATATTTTGTGTTTATCTGATGCATGAGGTTCATTTTGTGATTCCTTTCCCATGTTATTTTGGGATTGATTGTTTATTGGAGGTAAATTCTTAGGATGAGCGACGCTGGGGCAGAGTGGGATACCAATGGGGAAGTTGGAGTAGGGGACCCTTGATGTTTAATTATTACATTATATAATATCTTTATGTTTCATGTGGAATTATTTTTCCCTAGTGATTCTAGAAACTTAGTACCCATGTTTTGCTGATGAGTTAGTTTCAATTGTTACTTTTATTTTCCATTCTTCATTTGATTTTTTCACAAGAGGATATGTGGAGCATGCTACTGAGTATATTGTTACAGTGACAATACATATATATAAACTATTATTTAGGGGGAGCAATCAATGGTTTTGACCAGGATGGATATTACTATATTAGGGTTTAGTAGGATCTATTGGGGAATCATTAGGGCAACCAAATTTACCTTTTTTGTACTTGTATCATTCCATTCAGTTGTTTAGTATCCTTTGAAATTTCTTATTTTCACTTGGTTTTTGTAATTTATATATATTTTTAAGTGTTGGTTATTGTATCCATCTTATATCTCTTATACACATGTTTCTCTTAGAGGTTAATTTGTCCCCTATGTGTGTTTACTATACCCTTAGTTCTTGTCAACGGTCTCGGGGCATATAGGATGTGGGACTTCAGTAGTCCCCATTGCACTCCCCTCAAAGAGTTATCTTTTTTGGTAAGGGATTATGACATGTTAAAAAACCATTTGGGATATAAAATTATTGAAATAGTTTTTTTTGAAAATAATTAAGCAATCTAGGGATGTATAATACCTCTCCCATTACATTTCTTCCATTGGGTAAAATCACCTAGATAAATAGATGTTTATTTTTATATGAAAATGTTTTATAGGATATACATTGATATAAGATAATACAATTGGGCAGACTATTTTTTGAATAAATTAAATATAATTATCGTATAAATATTGTAAAATACTAGTTAAATAAAGAATATTTCATTTTCATATTTTATAATATTTTGGAATTAAATATTTATTTTACATTAATGGGGATTCTATGTTCGATGGCGTAACAGACACTCCACAATGGGATTCACTGAAATCATTTGTTGCACACGATGCTAAGTCATTCTAAAAAATAATATAATATTATTACTTTAAATAGTAGTTAATTCCTAACCATTGCACTATCAAGAATGGATAGAACTAACTATACTATGATTAAACATGTTTGTTAAAAGGTTTTACATTTAGGTAATAAATTTTAGAATCATAAAATGATTATGAATTCAATTTTAAGAATCAAATACAATAATAATTTTAAAATGTCGGTTTACCGCCTTTTGATGGAAAACCCTTTTTAAATCTATTTGTGTCACTTTAATATGCTAAAATTAAAAAAAAATAAACAACTTCTTTATAATAGGGACATAAAAATTTACTTCGGTTATATATTTGGTATTTTTCTGATAATGTTCATTTTTAATGAATAGTGAAAAGTACTACATTTTATGTCAGAACTGTCTTTTCATCTGATTTTTTATATTGATAGATTATATTTTTAATTTTTTTAATCTGTAATTGGTATATATTTTTATCATTTAATCCAATTTTGGTCATTTTAAGTATTTTTACATTGAAATTTGACATAAACACATGTCAAACTTTGGGTAGTTTTTTCTTCTTAAAAACAAGGTTTTAGGTTTTGACAATGAGAATTAATTTAAAATTAATTTCTGTAAAATATGGGTTTTGAATTGGGAAAAATTTATTTCATATTTGGAATTAGATGGCCCAAATTTTATAAATAAGTAACTCTTAATTTTAGACATTTTGAATATTAAGGTTAGTAAATATTTTATTTACCATGGTTAAGAGGTAAATCTAGTAAATAAAGGTGAAAAAAATATTATAATAATATTAAATTATCCTAACAGATGACCTAAACCTATTGGATGAGATATTTCCAACCGCAGGAATCTTAGGGTATATTTTAGGACCCCATGGAGCCACTTCTACGTGGAAATGACATTTAATTACCTTTAATTAAATGTTAATGAAAATATAAAGTAAAAGTGTATATTTTAATAAAATTATTTTATATGGTGTAATATAAGTTATTCTTTAGACTATAAATAATAATTAGAAATATAATAATATTTCCTACGTCATGTTATTTTATTTATAATATTTGAAAATTAAATAAATAAATTAATTTATGACATAATTCTTCTGTACTGATTACTTATTAAAGGTTGATTTAAATAAATAATATTATAAAACTTAAAATATTTTTATTTTGAAACTTTTTATGTAATTTAAGAATTTTTTGAATATTATTACATGTTATATTTTAATTAATGATAGTTTTTTGAAATAATAATGTTTTTAGGGATTTTCTAAATGTCATGATATGAATTATATAAAACATGACCTAAATGAGTTTTTAAAATAAATAGTATTTTATTAAATGAAATAATAGTCCTAAAAATATAATATTAATCCAAATTACTTATAAAATGTGTAACATGTCATTAATGAACCACATTTGGTGGTATTTTAATTTAATGGTAACTATATAAACCATATAGTATGACTACAGAAGGATACATGGTAAGAGTAAAATTAGTTAACTAAGGGTTAAAGCTAAATGATAATGTTAAATATGAAACCAAAACATGACTAAAACCTATTGGTTGAGCATATTTTGAACAATCCTCATCTTATAATCTAATTAAATTAGTAGTGGACCTTTTGAAAATCCAAATTAAATTTATAATAAAATAATATTTCAAGACATTCCTAAATTACCCTCCCCCCTCTTATAAAAGGCCACAACCTCTAACCAATTACTCACAAATATCTAACCACTTTTCTAATCCAAAATAGGTTAAATATGATCCCAAAATCCTTTTATTCCTTCTTGAAGCCTTAATTTATATATAAGACAATTCTACAATGCCTTCTTCTCCAATCAAATGATGTTACCCGTTTTAAGAGTTACTGTCTCCTCTAATGTTCATTTTTAATATTTTACATTTTCCCTCCATATTCTATTCATTGTATTTGATTACATAAAAAAAACTAGTATCGTAAATATACTTGTATGTTGTTTTTTGAAATATTAAAACTACACTTACACACACCTTCTTCTAATTGATATGAACATACTTCTTCTGTGAACGGCGAACTACTTCCCCACGAAATGATGATTTTTTGATTTCCCCTACAATCTCTCATGGTGACCATTATGATAGAACTATATTTATATATGATATATTTTTTTTTTATATTTTCTTTATTCTTTTATAATTATTATTTGAAAAATTATTTTATTCTTTTAGTGGGGTGTATAGACAATAATTTTATTTGAGGAAGTGCGGATTGTCACCCCCTTGAAGTGATATGACTCGTTAATGTCAAAAATGGAACGAATAAAGGATGGTGTTAATGAACATATGTAACATATATAAAATATTATATTGTACTGGAATTATTATATACAAATGTATCACTATGTATTCATTCCAATAAATATGAAATAGATATGAAGGATGTGTTCTTGCGAACATATGTCTCACTGTCTCTATTAATGGGGAATTTCATTTCATTTATTCCAATGTTATTGAATTTTATAAATACATATATACTAGATATATGTGATATATATGAAATATATTCTAGACATAGTGGAATATTTACCACATGGAAAATTTTTGATTATAACAATATCATTTTCAACTCAAGTACCCAATATAAAAAAATGAATGATATTTAATTAAATAATTATGTAATTTTTATTATGTGATAATATGTGATATAAATGAAATAAAAAGTTCATAAAGTTTATGAAACATGTATAAATTAACTAAATTTATTTTATAAGAAATTAAATAATGAATTATCCAAGTCCGACACGAGGTAATAGACTTCATCTCAATCTCCTTTTATTGAGGCATATTTTGAAAATATACATGTCCTTCATTAAAAAAATGTATAATAAACCTCATTGACATATACATTCTATCAAAAAAGATTTTTTTTTGAATAATTGTTTTACTGAATAACAAAATTAACTTTTTTAATGTTTTTGGAGACAATGACCCCTCTACTGACGTAATTGTAATTTGGCTTCCTCTATAATAATTAATTTTTTTTAAAGAAAATAAATCCATTTTTTCCTTTTGGGTGTTTTCATATTGAAAATGGTTTTTGAAATGGATAATTATTTCAAAATCATGTAATAATTTCTTGTGATTTCAAATGAAATATTATTAGTGAAATATTTTTATTTTCAATATTTTATGTTTTATTATTATATAATGGTTCTTAGATATTTAATGGGTGGTTACGTGATAAACCAATGATGGGTGGTTACATGATATACTAAATGATGGGTGGTTACATGATTACTTATGGATGGGTGCTTATGTTATAACCATTAATCCATTAGGTATGGAAGTCATAAGTATGGCTATTTAATTAAGTGATATTTGTGGAATTCGGTAGTATGGTTATTCATTTTTAGTATGTTATATGTCCAAAGTTACCATATATTCTATATATTTATTTCTATGGTCTATATGGTAATATTTTGGTTACAAAAAGTGTAATCAGTGATATTAAATTCATTGAAGTATTTTTTATACATCTTTACGGTGAAAATTATTACTTTATAATAAATTATTCAGGGTTAACATGTGGTTTTGAAAACTAAACGTTTTCCTTCTTTCTATATAACTTATTGAGCTTCTTATGCTAATCCTATGTTTTTTAAATGGTTGTCAGATAAATTAAAGCGGAATAGGGTTAAGGATGGGATTATGGAAAAGTCATGTGATTTAAATCATGGAACTAAATTTTTTATTTTTTAAATAGATTTTGGTTAATGGAAAAAAATGGATAGTGAGTATAAGTGTTTACATGTAATAATAATGATGTTATATATATGTTATGAAATCATTCTCTAAATATCTAAAACCAAAATGATCCTCATATTTAATTATTAACTTTATTCATGATTATGTAATAATTTTGGATGGTGCCTTATATTTTGTATCAAATGTCGATTTTGACAACTTTAGAAGTTAGGATATTGTTAAATTAATATACATGAATTATTTTCACTTTAGGGTAAGATTTAAATTTTATAGAATTTGAAAATTACCATGCGGTTTTTCCTATTATATTTTTGTACTCAGAATGGTTTTCCACATAGGAAATTTTGAAACTATGATTGGACAACATCAATAGGGAAACAATCTTCCAAATCTGTTACTTGAGATGGTCGGAATCAGAATAGAATAGTTTGTTGTAGGGATGGAATAGTTGACACGACTATAAATGGTGGTGATATCCATAGATGAGATCAGCGAGATCAACCATAGAGAAACATGTTTGTAGTGGAGAAAATCATATGGAAATATTCCCTATCATTCAGAAGATCATCTAACACTATGTAAGCTGAAGAGTGGATCAAAACACTAGAAAAGATGTTCTAGATGATGGTGTTTACAGACAATCAAAAGATTATTCTTGTTATTTATTGTTTTCAAGTTGAATTTGATCCATGGTGGTTGATGGTTAAACATATTTGGTAAATTCAGGAGACTGATTCTCTTTGTTGCGAACAATTCAAAGTTATGTGTATTGAAAAAAAGTTTCCTATGGTGGATCGACATATGATAAAAAAAATTCATGCAATTGAGGAAAAACAATGATTCCGTAGATGCTTATGAAGAAAAGTTTAGTTGACTAGAAATGTATTTCCACAATTTCATCTGAGATCTTGTTAGTAAGACAAATCTGTTTTACTCCGGAATGAAGTCGCTATAATGAAAGGCATTAGCCTCTCGTGAAATCCAATGCAATGACAAAATTTTCAAATGTGTTGAGAAATTAGAAATGATGTTTTCTCATGATTATGTGTTCCATAAATGTATGAAAAAGAAGAGGTTGAGTTGGCCATAAAAAGGTAAGTATTCATCAAAGAGGTCTGGAGGTATGAAAATTTAATATCCTTCTTGTGAGAAGTGTTGTAAAAAAACTCCTTGATAATGTCCATCAAAATCTAGAAAGTTATTATAGCGTGGTAATATTAGACATATTACTCGTAACTAAAAGGAATATGATCAGTTTGTCAATAAAATGACAGCGATAAGATGTTTTAGTTGCAATGAGTTTGGTCATTATGTCAATGTGTGTCTAAAGTTTATTAAATTTGGTGGAAACCAGAGAGATCAAAAGAAGAAGTGTATGGAGAAATATTTTTCTACTACTACATTTGATGTGGGATCATAAAATAAAGTGGTATCAGGTACTTAGTTTTTTTTCTGATTATGCTAATGTGTTGTTGGATTTATAGGTTACACATTCTTTAATTTGTGAGAAATTTTCTATTATATTGGATATTCCATCTCAATATATGAATCCTGAAACTATGGTAAAAAAACATATAGGATATGTTGATATAAAAAGAAATTACAAGAACCTTTATATAATTATGTGTAGAAAAAATCTACTTGAAAATATAATTGTTTTTCCTCCTGTAGATTTTGATATTATTTTGGGTATAGATTGGTTTTTTGTTTATCATACTATGATTGACTGTCGAGCTAAATAGGTTTCTTTTCAAATATAATTTCATTTTTTTGTACAATAATGAACACTTATATTGAATAATATATCAGGAAGATGAGAACCCGGTGAAATATGGAAATAAATGTTACCTTGAACATATTGTTGAAAACAAAGGAATTCTTTGAAATAATTATATTCCAATAGTAAATGATTTTTTTTATATTTTTTAGTTTCCAGGTATTATACAAGATCAAGAAGACTAATTTCCTATTGAAATAGTTCCCAATGCTAATATAATTTCAAAACCCCAATATCAAATGGTTCAAATTGAAATATTAGAGTAAAAGAAACAATTGCTGGAGTTGTTAGATAATGGTTTCATTTGATCTTCCACATCAACATAGGGTGCTCTAGTCTGGTTTGTTAAAAAGAAATATTGTCCAATGAGACATTTCATTGATTATATATCCTTGAATAATATCACTATTAAGAAAAAGTATCATTCTCTTTATATCGATGATGTGTTTGATCAGCTTCAGGGAACTCAGTATTTTTTGATTACTAGATTGATATCGAGGTCCATTCATTTTAATGTAAAGTAAAAAAACGTTTGGAAGACTGATTTTTGTACTAGGTATGACCATTATGAAATTGTAGTTATGTATTTTGGGTTAACCAATGCACATGTGGTATTCATGGATCTTATGAATATAATTTTCCATGAGGTCTTAGATAATTTAATGGCTGTGATTATTGATGATATATTGGTATATTCCAAAAGTAAATAGGAATATGAAATTCATTAAAGTGTTGTGTCAAAAATCATAAAGGAGGATAAAGTTTTTGGAAATTTTTGCAAGTGTGAGTTTTGGATGTAGAAAATATCAATCCTTGGTCATATTGTTTCTAATGATGGCATAATTCTTGACCCTTGAAAAAGAAAAGTTGTTAAAGAGTGGCCATGACCTACCTATATCATAGAGATCTGTAGTTTTCTAGGTTTGTAAGGCTATTACAGAGGGATTGATGATGGTATTTCATGGTTATATAGACCATAGACTAAGTTAACATGAAAAGTTGTCAAATTTATCTGGAAATATTAATGTGATGATTTTTTTTAGGAATTAAAAAAAAGATTGGAGAATGCTCTAGTTTTGATGCTTCCTTCCAGAAATGCTGAATTTTTTATCTATAGTGATGCTTCCTTTAAACGACTTGGGAGTATCCTAATTCTTAATGATCTGGTAATTTCTTATGATTCATTCCATTTGAAACCTCATGTGTTAAATTACTCAAAACATGATTTGGAATTAACTGATGTTGTTTTCACTTTAAAATATTCAAAGCATCATTTGTATAGAGTAATGAGTGAAATATAAACTTATCCCAAATATTTGAAATATATACTACCTAAATAATAATTATATATGAGATCGTGAAGATGTCAATAATTAATGAAGTATTATGATTACACGATCCATTTCCATTTTAGAAAGGAAAATAAAGTGGCTTATGATTTGATCTGAAAGAGTAATGAAACATTAACCATGATACATTTAGAATAAGATCCTTTTGTTTTTTTATTCGATGAATTTTGGATTAAAAGTGTTTGGTGCAAGGAATTCTTCTATTTTTTTTTCCGGTTGTAATTAAATTTTCTCTAGAAGACAGAATAAACAAAGCATATAAAGAAGACAATGAGTTGTAGAAAAAGGTACAATTTTTTAGAAGGGTATGTTACCTGAATTTATCATTGATAAAGATTGTGTTTTGAGTTTTGGAAAAAGAATATGTGTGAATTTTGATTCCCTTTTACTGAAAGAGTTGTTTATGTAAAGATCGTAGTTCTCTTTTTTTAGTTCATCCTGGTAGAACTAAGATGTACAGAGATCTTCAGAAGTATTAATGGTGTGATGGAATGAAATAATATATTGATGACTTTACTATGAAGTGTTTAAATTTTCAATTGGTTAAGGAGGAACTACAGTTACTAAAAGGGATTCATCTGCCTTTTCCAATTCCATTGTGTAAATTGGAAAATGTGTCTTTGGATTTCATAGTGGGATTACCAAATATCACTCAATGTAACAATGTAATCTGGGTTATTATTGATCGAATGAATAAATAAACTCATATTCTTCATATTCGGGATACTCTGTCTCTAGATCAACTCTCTTGATTGTATATTAATGATATTATCAGGTTACGTGGAGTTCCACACCCCATTGTATCTGATCATTATTTGAGGTTCACTTATATCATCTATAAAGGCCTTCATAAGTCATTGGGTACAAAATTATATTTTAAAACAATTTTTCATCCTCAATCAGATAGGCCATTATTATGAACAATTCAGAAATTAAAAGACATGAAATGGGCTTCTTAAATGGATTAACAGGGAAGTTGGGGCCAACATATTTCATTGGATTATTTTTCTTATAATAAAATATTTTATTCCAGTATACAGATGGTACCATGTGAGGAATTATATGGAAAGAGGGGTCGAACTGTAGCTTTTTGGGATGATGTGGTTGAAAGAAAGTTGATGGGACCAGAATTGTTAGAAGAGATGATGGAAAAATGTTCAGTTTATTCAGAATCACATGAGAAAAAATCAGATCATGTAGAAATGTTAAGCGGATATCTAGAAGAAGAATCTACTTGTTGATGTAGGTGATCATGTCTTTCTCAAAGTATCTCCATGTAAAAGTGTGATGTGTTTTGGTAAAAAGGGGAATATGTGTCTGAGGTTCATTGGAACCTATGAAATTTTTGAGAATATTAGATAAGTTGCCTACAAATTTTCTTTACCTCTTTGTTTATCTAAGGTACACAATGTTTGTCATGTTTCACTATTGAGATTGAATATGTTGGATCCATCTCAGGTTTTGAGTCTAGAGGGAGTTATGATGGAAGATAATATTAAATATGAGGAATTAATAGCCCAAAATATTGACTGTAGATAGAAAGTATGGTAGAATAAGGTAATTTGTCAGTTAAAGGATTTTTGGAAAAAACCAATGGATGAAGAGGTAACATGAGAATCATAAAATGATATGAGGGAAAAATACCCCCACATATTTGAAAAGTGAAAAAAAATTGCGAGGACACAATTTAAAATAGGGGAAGGTCGTAACATTCTAGGTAAATAAATTATATGACATTATCATATTTCAAAATATTTTTGAATTAAATATTTACGAATTTTAATTTGGATTCTATATTCAATGGCGTACCTAACATGTAACAATGGGTTTTTTTCTGAAATCTTATGTTCCACACGAGGTTGAGTCATACTAAAAAAATAATATAATATTATTAATTTAAATGGTAGTTAACTCATGGCTATTGTACTGGAATGAATGAACAAAAATTAATATATTATATTAAACATGTTTGTTAAGTAATTTTTCATTTATCCTATAAATTTTAAAGGATTAAAATGAGAAAGCATTCAATTTTAAGCATGAAATACACTAATAATATGAAATGGTGGGTTTATTTCCTTTTAATGGAGATCCATATTTAAATATAGTTTTTTCAATTTTATATAATACATTTTACAAAATAAACAAATTCTTTTAAAGTGGGGCATCAAAACTTACTTTTGGTAAATTTTTTGAATTTTTTCTGATAAAGTTCATTTTTAATGAATAATTAAAAATATTGCCTTTTAAGTCAAAACTATATTTTCAACACATTTATTTATATTGTTAGAATATCGTTTTAAATTTTTTAATGTTTAATTGGATTATATTTAAATTATTTAATACAATGTGTGTCATTGCTAGTAATTTTCCTTTTTAATTGTAAACAAACGCAAGTCAATCATTGGGTAGTTTTTACTTCATAAAAACACGCTTTTTGGTTTTGACAACATGAATTAATTTCAACTTCATTTCTGCATATTTTGTGTTTTGGATTTTGAATAATGGATTCTATATTTGGAATCAGCAGATACAAATATTTTTTAATAGATATCTTTTATTTATAGGCATTATAAATAGTAACTTCAGTAAATATTTTATTTACAATGGTTAAAGGGTAAACCAAGTAAATAACAGTAAACAATAATATTATAATAATATTAAATTATCCTAAATCATGTCCTAACCATATTAGATGTGATATTTCTGACCATTGGAATCATTAGAATGATTTTGGGACCCCATGGAGGAACTTGATTGTGAAAATGACATTTAATTGATTTTAATTTAATGTTCAGTAATATAGAACCTAAAATTATATATTTTAGTAAAATATTATTCATTTGGAAATATATAAATAATATTATTTTACTATAAATAGTAATTATAATGCTGAAAATATTTCCTACATCATGATATTTTATATATAATTTTTAGACATTAGAAAAATAAATTTATTTTCGACACAATGGAGATGTTATGATTACCTTATTAATGAATGATTGAAATAAATGAGATTATAAATATTAAAAACATATTTTAAAACTGATTATGTCATAAACTAATATTATGTACGATAATTAATTTTTATGACTGAGTTAATGAATGTTGTTTGATAGAATAATGTTTTTATGGATTTTTTAAAAGTCATGATATGAATAGTATCTAAATTGGGGGGAATGAGTTTTTAAAACAAATAATATTTTATTAATTGATATAATAGTCATCAAAATATAAGATTCATGAAAATGACTTAGATAATCATTAAAATTTCATTAATTAACCAATTTTGGTTCTATTGGGATTTTATGGTAATCATATTAACCAAATAATATGAATACACAAGAAGATGTGATAAGAGTTAAGTTAGTTTACTAATGGATAAAGCTAAATAATAAGGTTAAATTTGAGAAAAAATTTTCCTAAAACCTATTGGTTTAGAAGATTAAGAAAAATAAACAACCTATATTATAATTAAAATAGTTGTGGAACATTTGAAATATTAAATTCAGTTTATAATAAAATAATTATTCAATATGTTACTAAAGTACCCCTACTCCTTCTTATAATAGGCTGCCACCTCTAACACCTTAATCACACTACTCTAGCCCCATAGATCATAAAAACTCATCTAAAATAATCTCCAAACATCCCTATCTAACTTTCACAATCCATACCTTAAGAACAAGGCAATGCAAGAAAGCCTTTTGGCATAAATCAAAGGGTGTTACCCAATTGAAGAGGTAGCATCTACTCAAAAGGTCACTTACAATATTTTACCTCATCACTCCCTATTATTATAATTCATTGATTACATAACAGAACAATATTATCAATATTCAAGGATGTTTTTTAGGAATTATTTGGTCTATACTTACCCACACGTCCATCTAATGGATACAAACATATTGTTTCAGTGGACAACAAACTACTTCTTCATTAAATGATGATTTTTTTATTTTCCCCAACCACCTATCATAGTTTAAATTATGACTGAACCATATTTATATACGATATATATTATGTTTATACTGTCTTTATTCTTATGTAACTTTTTTACAACATTCTTTTCTGCTTTTCTGGATGTGTAAACATGATAATTTAATTTGAGGAAGTGTGGAATACCACCCCCTTGATGTGATATGACATAATAATGTCGAATATGGAACGTATAAAGAATGGAGTTGATGAACATATGTAAAATCTATAAAATTTTATATTATTCTGAAATTATTATATACCCTTGTATAATTATGTTTTTATTTTTTAAAATATGGAATAGAAATGAATGTAGTGTTCATGATTACGTACAACTTAACATTTCCATGAATGATGCATTTAATTTATTATCTCCAAATGCAATGGAATATCATGAATACATATCTACTACATATATGTGATATATATGAATTATATTCTATATATAATTGAGTTTTGACCACATGTTCTAATTGTGATTATAACAAGATCATTTTGGACTCATGTACCCAATATCGGCAAAATGACAAATATTAACTTAAATAATTATGTAATTTTTATAACATTCAAATAAGTGATATAAAAGGTATAATAATCATGAAAAATCTTCTGATGATAGTACAAATTAACACATGTTTGTTGTTTGGAAAATCAATGAACAGATGCTTCAAGTCGGACACGAGGTGAAGGACATCGTCTCAATCTCCATTCATTGAGGAATATTTTGATAATACACACATCCTTATTTTACACTTTGTATCATAAAACCCTTTTTCTTTTACTTTCATTTAGAGGGAATATTTATATTATGAAACACTTTACTAAACTTCAGAAGGAATGTTTTTAATGTTTGTGTCGACAATAACCTCTCCACTTCTATAATCGTTATTTGGATTCCTCTATTTTCCAAAATGTTTTTAAAAAGAAAAGATTTTCATTACTCCATTTTTTGGTGTTTTCATATTAAAAATGGGTTTTTAAATTTATTGATTATTTCAATATCTTTAAATGATTTCAAGTGATTTCATATAAAATGATATTAGTGAAATATTGATATTTTCTATATATTTCTGTTTTATGATTATATAATGGTACATGCACATTTGATGGGTGGTTACATGATAAACCAATTATGTGTTTTTATGTGATAAACCAAATTATTGGTGGTTCTATGATAATCCAAGGCAGGGTGGTTATGTTATAAACAACAATGAATTGGGTATAGAATTCAGTCGTATTGCTATTCCATTTAGTGATTTGTGTGGATGTTTACTATATGGTTGTACCATTTATGTATTTTTATGTCCCAAGTTACATTATATGTTATATGTTGCTTTCTATGTTCTATATGGTAATATTTTTGTTTCAAAATGGGTTATCAATGATCTAATATATAGTGAAGTGTTTTTATACTTATTTTAGGTGAAAATCATTACATTATGATAAGGTATTCATGGTTTATAAGTTGTTTTAAAAAATCTCTATTCTCTTTCTTTACGTATCCCTTATTGAGCATTTTATGCTCAATACAAGTCTTTGAAATGTTTTTTACAAGACATAAAGTGGAGTTTGGTCAAGGATGGGATCATGGAAAAGTCATGTAGTGTAAAACATGTAATTAAACATGTTCCTTTGTAAAGTGGTTTTTTTACCTGAAATAAATAGATTATGAGTATAAGTGTCTACATTTAATATTAAATATGTTATCATTAAGTTATTACCTTATTCTCTAAATCTCAAAACCAAGTAGGATCATCAATGTGAATTATTAAATTAATTCAATATTATGTAATATTTATGGTTGGGGCCTTATTGTTGGAATCAGATGTCAGTTTAGAAAACATAGAAGATAGGATATTGATACATTAATATCCATAATTTTATTTTAAATTATGGTAATATTGACATGATATAGTATTTAATGATTACCATGTTGCTTCACCTAAGATATTTCAGAGATTTGAATGGTTTTCCAAAGACGAAACAAGTCAACCATAATGGGATTCCATCAATAAGAAAACAACCATAAAAATTAGCAAACCGAGATGGTCAGAATCATAACCGAATTGTTTTTTGCAGGGGTGGAACAATTGAATCAGACTATAAATGGTGGTGGTATCCATGAACATGAACTTTGAGATCAACCATATAGGAAAATGTCTATATTGGAGCATTTCATGTGTAAACATCCCCCATCATTAAAAGGATCTTTTGACCCTAAGCAAGATAAAGAGTGGATCAATGCACTGGACGAAATTTTCGATGTGTTGGGGTGTATAGACAATCAAAAGGATAGTTTTTCTATTTACCGTTTTGAATGAAAATTCAACCAGTGGTGGTCGATGGTTAAAAATATCAGGGACATTGAGGATATTGGTGCTCTTTGTTCATAATAATTCAAAGGTACATTTCATGAGAAATATTTTCCTATGGAGGTTCGAATTAGGATAGAAATAAAATTCTAGGAATCAAGGCAGGAGGAGGATTCACTAGTTTCTTATGAAGAAATGTTCACTAGACTAGTAAGGTATCCTAAAAAATTGATCTAAGATATAGATAGTAAGATAAAGTATCTTTTCTCAGGATTTAATCCATTATATCTAAAGGAATTAGCCTCTCATGAACTCAAAATAAAAGGGAAACTTGTTAGATGTGCTGAGAAATTAGAAATTGAGATTTTTGATGATCAAGTGTTCTATGAGAGAAAGAAAAAAAAGAGGTCAAGTTGGCAAAAAAAAGGAATGTATTCATCAAAGAAGTCTAGAGGCATGAAAGTTAAATTTCTAACTTGTGAGAAGGGTGGTAAAAATAATCCAATAGAATGACACTCCAAATCTAGTACATGATTCTTTTGTGGAAGGGCTGCTTATATTGCTCGTAACTATAAGGAAGATGATCAATCATGCAATAAAAAGCCAGTGGTAAGATGTTTTAGTGGAAACAAGTTAGGTCATTAAGCCAATGTGTTTCTATAGTTGATTACCTAGTGTAGAAACCAGACATATCAAAAGCATAAGGGTGTGGAGAAATATTTTTCTACTACTATGGTTGATGTGGGACCATCACATTAACAAGAATGAGGTACTTTTTTGTATTTTCAGATAATTCTAATGTGTTTTTTTATTTAGTATTAGCACATTATTTCATCTCTGTGAAGGTTTCTAGTAAGTTGGGAAATCCATCTCAAGTTATGAATGATAAAACTATGGTAAAAAAACAAGGAGTAAATTTGAGACAAAATGAAATTACAAGAACCTCTATTTCCTTGTGTGTGGAAAGAATCTACCTGGAAACCTTGTTGTTTTTCCTCTTGTTGAGTTTGATGTTATTTTGGGTATGTATTTTCTTTCAGTTTCCCATGCAATTATTGACTAAAACGATAAAGATTATTCTTTTCAAAAATAATTTCAGTATCTGTACCATAATGAACCCTTCCCTCTGATAACATATTAGGAAGCTAAGGAACTGGTGAAAAATGGTAATTAATGATACATTACACATATTGAAAAAAGGTATTGTTCAAATTAAATAAGTTCAACTAATAAATGAGTATCTCGATGTTTTTCCTGATGAGTTGTATGCTATTATACCTGATCAGGAATATAAATTTACTATTGAATTAGTTCTTGATTCTAAGAAAATTTAAAACCCTTTTATTTAATATATGAAATTGAACATTTAGAGTTAAATAAACAATTCATGGAGTTGTTACATAAAGGTTGCAATTGATCCAACACATCACCATGGGGTGCTCCAGTATTTTTTTTGTTAAAAATAAAGATGGTTCAATGAGACATTTCATTGATTATAGAGCCTTGAATAATATCATTGTTATGAATAAGTATCTTATTCCACTTGTCGATGAGTTTTATTATGATCTCTATGGAGAACTTTATTTTTTTGAATATTTAATTGAGGTTGGGGTACCATAATTTGAAAGTAAAGGAAAGATAAATTCCTAAGAACATGTTTCATACTAGATATAGCCTTTTTGAATTTTTACTTATGCCCTTTGGGTTAACTGATTCACCTGCTATATTCATGGATCTTATGAATAGAATTTTCTGTTAGTTCTTGGATAAGTTTTAGGTTGTGTTTATTTATGATAATTTGGTATATTGCAAAATTAATGAGGAACATGAAAGTCATATTATGGTTTTGTTGAAAAACTTAAAGGAAAATAAATTGTATGGGTAATTTATAAATTGTGTGTTTTGGTTGCATCCAATTTCATTCCTTGGTTATATTGTTTCAAATTATGGAATAACTATTAAGCTTTCTAAAACAAATGTTTTTGAATAGAGGGAAATACCTACCGTTATCACATAGATCTATAGTTCTCTTTGTTTTGAAGGATATTACCAAAGGGTTGTTGAAACGTTTCATGGTTATCTGGCCAACATACTATCTTAACTTGAAAAGGTGTTAAATTTAAATGGACAATAGAATGTGATGATTATTTTCAAGAATTGAAGAGAAGATTTGTGAGTGCCATAGTTTTGTCCTTAACTTCCAGAAATGGTTATTTTTTTATCTATAGTGATTCTTTGTTGAAATGAAATGGTTGTTTCCTAATGCATAATGAACAGGTAATAGCTTATTCATTATTCTAGTTGAATCCGCCTCAGTAAAATTACCCTACACATGATTTGGAATTTGCTTCATTTTTATTGCTTTAAAAATTTGGAGATATTAGTTGAATGGATTAAAGTTTGAAGTATATACTGATCCCAAATGATTAAATTATATATATTAACTCAGAATGAATTATACATGAGACATGGGATATAGCTAGAATCAATCAAGTATTATGATTTCATGAACCATTACCATTCGAGAATGGAAAATAATCTGGCAGACGAATTGAGTTGAAAGAGTAATGCTACATTAACCATTCAATGATTGAAATATACTCCTTTTTTTATTATATATATTTTGGTTTTGAAATTTATGGTGTAGGTATATCCTATATTTTGTTTCAGGTGGCATTGAAATGGTCTCTAGAAAATAGAATAAATCAAGCACAAAAATAAGATAGTGAGTTGTAGAAATGGGTATAATTGTTTTAGTATGGTAACATACCTAAATTTAACATTGACAAAGATTTTGTTTTGAGGTTCTGAAAGACATTATGTGTTCCTTGTGATTAATATCTAATGAAGTAGTTGTTATTTGAAGCTCATAGATCTCAGTTTTCAGTTCATCCTGGAAGAACTAAGATGTACTGAGGTGTTCAAGAGTATTACTACAGACAAGGAAGAAAAAGAGACATTACAAACTTTTCTATGTAGTGTTTAACATTACAAATAGTTAATGAATAATAAATTTTACATAAAGGGATGCTTTAGAGTTTTCCAATTCTAGAGTGGAAATTAGAAAATTTTCCCACAGATTTCATAATGGAATTACCAAAGACATGTTAATGTAAATATGCAATCTAGGTTATTGGTGTTCAATTGACTAAATCTTCTCATTTCATTCATATTTTAGATACTCTGTCTCTATATCAACATTCTCTATTGTATATTAAATAGATTATTCGTTTTCACGGATTTCACCTCTCCGTTGTATCTGATCGTGATCCAAGATTCACTTATAAATTTTGTAAATTCCTTCAGAAGCCATCGGGCACAGAATTAAATTTTAGTACAGCTTTTCATCCTCAATCAGCTGGGTAGTCGAAACGAACAATTCATATATGGAAAGATATGATAAATGCTTCTTAAATAGATTACCAAGGCAGTTGTGACAAACAATATTATTTGGTTGAGTTTCTTATAATAAATTTTTCATTATAGTATATAGATGGAACCATTTGAGGCATTATATGGAATGTGATGACAAACTCAAGCTTTTTGGGATGATGTATGTGATAGAAAGTTGATGGGAATAGAATTGGTGGAAGAGATGGAAGAAAATGTTCAATTGATTTATAAGAACACGATAATTTCTCTAAGAGGGCTAAAAATTATGAGGATAATATGAGGAAGGATCTTTCTATCGAGTTATGTGATTAAGTCTTCCTCAATTTTTCTCCCGATAAAAGTGTTTTGGGTTTTTGTAAAAATGGATAGTTGTTTCCGAGATTCATTGACCCCAATAAAATCCTAGATAAAATTTTATCAATTTACTATAGAGTGGAATTACCTCAATGTTTATCACTGTTACACACGGTTTTTCGTGTTTCAATGTTGAAAAAGTATATGCCAAATCCATATCATGTTTAGAGTTCAGAGGTAGTTCAGTTTGAAAAGAATCATTTTTATGAGGAACAGCCAGCCATATTCTTGACGAAAGAGAGAATGTGTTGCAGAGAAAGTTAATTTATCAAGTAATGGTATTGTGGAAAAACCATATGGTTGATGATTGAACATGGTAATATGAAAATTCTATGAGGGATAAATACCCCAACTAATTTATAAGTGAATAAAATTGTGACGACATAATTTCCCAAAGGGGGGAAGGATATCACATCGTAGGTAAATAAAGAATATGACAATTTAATTTTTTTTTAATATTTTTGAATTAAATATTTATTTTAATTTAAAGGGTATTCTTTGTTCGATGGAGTAAATGACACAAAACAATGTGTTTCTCAGAAATATTTTGTTTCACATGATGGTGAGTCATATTAAAAAAATAAGAATATAATATTATTATTTTAAATGGTAGTTAACGCCTATTCATTGTACAAGTGATAATGAACATAAATAACTATATTATGAATAAACATGTTTTCTAAATGTCTTTACATTTATCCAATAAATATTATAGGCTTAAAATGAGAATGAATCCAATTTTATGCATGAAATACTATAATAATTTTAAAAGGTCAGTTAAACACCTTTTGATGGTGAAAACATTGAAATTTAGTTTTTGTCACATTTATATGCTACACTTGGCAAAATAAACTTCTTCTTTAGAAGTGGGACATAAAAATTTACATAGGGTAATTTTTTTTATTTTTTTGATAAAGTCCAATTTTTAATTACTAGTGAAAAATAATGCATTTTATGTTAAAACTGTCTTTTCATGTGATTTATTTATATGGTTAGATTATAATTTTAATTGGTTTTAAAGTGTAATTGAATTTTATTTTTATAAATTAATCCAATTTTTTCTATTTTTTTAATTTTACTTTTAAATTGGACTTGAACGCATGTAAATCTTTGGGTATTTTTTACTTCTTAAAAACATGCTTTTGGTGTGGACAACATGAATTTATTTTAAATTGGTTTCTACAACTTCATTTTCATTAATTTCTAAAAATTAAATCCTTATTTATAATCTGGAGTTCCAAAATCTTTTAAATAGTTAAAATAATTTAGACATTATGAATAGTAACTTTAGTGAATGTGTTATTTACTGTGGTTAAACGAAAAATCTAGTTAATAAGTGTAAAAAATAATATTATAATAATACTAAATTACTCAAACACATGTCCTAAACCTATTGGTTGACATATGTACCACCATGGGCATGCTTTGGTTGATTTTAGGACCCCATAGAGCCGCTTGTGTGGGAAAATGAGATTTAATTAATTTTAATTTAAAATTAAGAAAAATATAACCTTAACATGTTTCTTTTTGTAAAACAATGTTTATATGGACTTATTTATGTTATGAATTCAACTACAAAAATTAATTAGAAATCTAAAAAAATTCACTAAATCATGGTATTTTATTTATAATTTTTTGAGATAAATTAAATAAATTTATTAATGACACAATGGTGATGTAGTGATAACCATATTAATGAATGATTTAAATAATTAAGATTATAAACATTAAAATAAATTTATTTTGAATGTTTTTATGACATAAATTAGTTTTATTGTTGAATATTACTTGTAATATTTGATATAATTAATGTTTTTCAAGTGAATAATGATTTTATGGATTTTTTAAATTCCCTGATATGAATAGTTTATAAAATGAGATAAATAGGGTTTTAAAATAGATAATATTTTTGGAAATGATATAATAGTCCAAAAAATATATGATTCATCCAAATGAATTATATAATGTTTACATGTCATAAATGATCCTCCTTTCAATTTATTTTCATTTTATGGTAACTATATTAACTATATAGTATGAATACACAAGAACATTTGGTAAACGTTGAATAATTTTTCTAAGGGTTAATGCTAAATGATAAGGTTGAATTTCAAACCATAACTTTTATAAAACCTATTTTTTTGAGAGGATATAGAACAAAAATCATTTTATATTATAATTAAATGATTTATGGACCTTTTAAAAATCTAAATTCAGTTTATAATAAAAACATATTTCAAGACATTCATAAAGTACCCATCCACCAGCTTAAAACAACCACCAACTATAACCCATTATTCACACTTCTCAAGCCCCTTCGTTCATCAATACTCTACACTAATAATCTCCTAGCATCCCTCTCTTACTCTTAAAATACTTACCTTGGTAAGAAGAAAATTCAAGAAAGCCTTTTGGCTCAAATTAAAGGCAATTACCTTGGTTAAGAGGTAGTTTCTTCTCTAAAACTCCTTTTAAATATTTTACTTATTCACTCCATACTATATTATCATTAATTGATTAAATAAAAACAAAAAACCTCAATATTCTAGTATGTTTTTATGAGATTTATTGAACCTACAATTACACACACCTCCATCTAATTGATATGAACATGTTGTTTCTTTGAATGGAGAACTACTACCTCATGAAACGATAATTGTTCGATTTTCCCCCACCACCTCAAATAGTAGACATTATGGTGGAAATGAGTTTATATATAATTTAAATTATATTTCTATTGTATTTATTCATCTTTAATATCTATTTACTACATGAATTTATGTTTTTCATGATGTGTAAAGACGATAATTTCATTTGAGGATGTGCGGACTACCGCCTCATTGAAGTTATATGACTCATTAATGCCATGCATGTAATTTATAATGGATGGTGTTAATGATTATATTTAACATATATAAAATATAATATTATGCTATAATTATAATTGTAGAGACCCTAAGATTAACATACATGGACATTACATTACTTTTGAGGAATACTTAGTACATAACAAAAACACACACACAAGAACCGTAATAGTTTAGTGTCTTTGGAAACTCGGAATATAATCTTCTAATCAGGGTGAAAGATCTTCAACATCTCCCATAAGGATATTCCCTTTTTTTACCTAAAACATTTCCTTATATCCTGGGGAAAAGAAAACATAAAAGGGTGATCTCAAATGCTCAGAAAGGGTAAACAAAAGAAATATCAATCACATCATATTCATAAGAACATAACCTTTTGAATCATTAACCTGCAAAAGAGTTCATAATATCATAACATGGAATAAATCATAGTAGTGAAATGTAAACACAATAATCATAACTTAAAACATTAATATTTGTGGCTTTCACACATAATCATAGAGAATCATTTCTAATTAGTCAGGACTCATTGCCAAGACTATCTTAGTGGACAAAATCCATTTCTGAACCGAGTTCACTCCTCGTTTCAGTCCTATTTCACTGAACTGGTTTAACCTGCCGTTCCAGCCATGTCTATATCATGAGATATAAAATATTTTCCCAATGAATTGAAGGTAGATATAGGTCCCACTCATCTCATAATTATATCATTCTTATGTCTGTCACAAAATCATAAACCATACATCATAGCATAACCCAGGTATTACAAATGGGAATCATAAACATCGTGACATCATAAAACAATTCATATAAGACAAAAGAATTCATAAAAATAACATAATCAAATCAATATAATAATAGGGATAGAAATATAACCCTATATTATCTTAGATGGAAAATAATTTTGAAAAAACACTTGAACTCCATTCTTGAGGAAAATATCCTTTCTACTTCAAAAACACTTTTCCATTCTTAACATGTCATACAATACTAAACTAAAAGAAGTTGATTAAAAATAAACTTGAAAACTTTTAAAGGAAGCTACTTGGAAATAATTTTTGAAAAATCCATTCATTCCGTATAAGTTTAAAAAAACATTCTTCTCATACTTTTGTCAGAAAAGTAAAAAAGTACCTCGTACGAAAAACGACAAAATATTCCTTTCATATATTTTTCTATAAACTCACAAAAGGGTAAAATGGATTTAAAAAATTGTAGGTTGATGGAAATAATATTACATATTGCGTAAACATGGATGTGGATGATAAAATACACCCTAGTAAATACCAATGTATAAACAAACTCGGATAAAAATGAGATTGTGATATTTCCCTTACCTTTGGTCCGATGTGCTTTATAAGTGTCTGTACCTCCTGTATAATGATTTAAATAATGTTATTTCCTTATTCCAGAATCATACATATTTTTATGATATCATATATGGTCATATTCTTAGCTTTTTATTAGTAATATTTCATTACTACTTGTTTATTCGGGTGTTTATTACTTTTATGTTCTTATGCGTGTTTTGTCGAATAAATTCTTATTCTTATTTTCAGGTTATAGATACCTAATTTACAGAATGTTATTAGTGTAATATATATCATATTTATTCACCAAATTCATTTATATAATCATTATGCAATGAAGATCATGTAGAACGAGTCACATCACATCGTGGAGACGGTATTCCGTACATACGCACTAGTGATGATATCGTTTCCATGATCGTGGAATTGTATTGGAGTGTATGTATACTATTTCAGAATCAATATAACTTTACAATAGTGATATATAGTCATTATTTACACCATTATACCCATCCAAGTAAGGTGGTGGTGGAAAATATATTACACCACGGCGTGGAGACGGTATTCCGTACGTACGTACGCGCGGTGATTTCATTTTCCGTAGGATGGATAGATGGTGAAATAGGGTTGTTTCATACTTATAATAACATATCAGTATATTTGTGATACTTATGTTATTACTTCATAATTAAAAAACTAAAGAAGAAGAAGTGGAAGATGAAATAAAGATGAAAGAATTGGTAACAGACATTACCTCTTCTTTGAAGCACCTCATTGAGACCTCCTTTTAGGGCACTATAATTGGTCTTTGAAGAAGACCATTAACTCTAGGATGTTTCTAGGGAAGTGGAGAAAATAAATTTTCAGGGTTTGGCTGAGCTTGAAGGCTCAAATTTGTGTGAGGAGGATAGGGAGGAGGTTCCCTTTTATAAGGGAGGAGAGGGGCTCCTTTGGAAAAACTAAAACAATTATTTTATTATAAAGCCAAATTCGGTTTTAAATAGCTCCAAATTGAGTTATTTAGAAGCTAAGGTGGGGATGGGTCGAAATAATCTCATCCAATTAAATTTAGACAAGTTTATGTTCGTATTTTGACCTTATCATTTATATTTAACTTTAAGTTAGATAATTTTACTTTTACCTTGTCTATTTCTGTTCTTACACTATAAGGTTAATAAACTTACTATAAGAAGCCGAAAGAACCACAATTTGTTTATTATTAATATATATAACCTTATCTAAGTCATTTTTCCAAACCATAGATTTTTAGGAATAAAATAACAATTAATAATATAATATTTGTTTTAAAAAATATTTTATGTCAATTTTGACACTATTTAGTAATTGATTTTTGTAAAAATTATAACAGAATGATTAGTTCAAAAACAGTTAATTAAATAAATAATAACATGTCATATTAACCTATAAAATTAGTGGAATTCATAAAAAGTCGCAAATTACATTTATTTTGGTATTTATAACATCAATTATGTCAATATTTCATTAATAAGATAATTACTGCATCATCTTTGTGTAATAAATGAATTAAATTATCTAATGTCTAAAAATTACAAATAAAATACCATTATGTATAAAATATTTTTATCTTTATAATGAATATTTATAGTCAAATTTATCATGTATAACCTTATATTAAAAATTATTTACTTATTAAATGTTGATTTTATCTATTTTAACCCTTCTTTAAATAAATTAATAATAAATGTCCTAATCTAATCCAAGTGGGCCTAAATTATCATATTTTATTCCTAAGGTTTTTTTGGTCGAATTACACTTATCCAATAGAATTAGTACATGTGTTAGGGTAATAATATTATTATTTTTACCCTTAATTACCCTATTTACTTTTAACCGTGGTAAAAAAGGTATAAAGTTACTATTCACCAAAAATTATTTCCATCTCATTGAAACAAATTTTACTTACTGACATCAACCATGTCTCTCGGGTTTTTGAAATTTCACTCACAGAAGCGGTAAAATTAAGTTTTATGAAAAATTCATTTTTTTACCTACCACTTAGTAGTTTCACTATTCATCAAAAAATGAAGGTTTCGAGAAAAATACCAAAAATTAGGCCTAAGATAAATTTGACATTATGAACTAAAAAATGATGTCTATTTTGCTAAATTCAAAAAATATCAGTTGCATTACATAATTTAAAAATTAATTCTCGTCTTCAAAACAAATAGTGTGTTCTTAAGAGATAATAACTATCAAAAGATTGACACTTGTTTATGTCTGGTTTAAATGTGAAATTACATCCAATGACCAACATTGTATTAAGTTGTAAAAATATATTCTAAATATAATTTAAATCCACTCAAATTAATAATTTATCACTATTAATTATTTCTATTAAAAAGGATGTTTTTAATTAAAATTTTGTAATTTTCACTATTAATCAGAAAATGAAAGTTATCTGAAAAGTACCAAAATTTCACCCTAAGCTAATTTCGATATTCCAAATCCAAAAATGAAGTCCATTTTTAAAAATAAAATTTAAAAAAAATTCAAAAAGCGGTTATTACTATTCATAACAGATAGTTTTAATAATATTTTAATAGCATATTGTTGTTTAGTGAAACTCGTTATTGCGTACTACACACGCTATCGAGGAAGGTCGCGACTGTGTTTAATGCAAGTCAAGTCAAGGATGCGTGTTGTGTAATCTCCTTTTGGTTTAGTGTACAACAGAAGACATTAATGAAATTAAAAAGAATATTTTTCATAAAATCCCAGGGTGTTACATTCTACCCCCCTTAAAATGAATTTCACCCTCGAAATTCGTTAGGGTTATAAATGGTTTACTACTCGAAAGTTTCTTTAATAGAAACCCACATCGTAAAAAGGAATACCCAAACCAATCTTTAAAAACAAAATTATGAAATGTAATGGTTACCCAAATAAACTAATCACTAGGTTTCCACATTGGTGAAAATATGGATATGGAAGAGAAATCTAACCATCATGTTATCATAGAGAGTGGTAGAGAACATGTCTAAGTAAAAGACAGAAATAACAAAGCCATAAATTTGTGACGATCTAAGGTACCATCTGATTCATCAGATATAAGAGCACTAGGACAACATTTTTGGTTTTCAAGATCATTTCCCTAAATTTGATGAAATTGGAATTAGAAGAAATAATTTCGTGATTTTCGTATAGTCTCACCGTTGGTCATTCTTTGGACAATTTCCACTTCATATAATAATGAAATGAAGTTGAATTTGTCATTTATGATGTGTTAGAATATCATGTGATAGAATGATGGGTCATTCCATCTGTCTCAAAAAATGGTTAGAAAAGTTATGAAAACTTACATAAGTCCATCTATAGTGAGATTAATCATATATGGTTCCTAAAATGGACTTATACTTAATATATCATACCGCTTAATATAATAAAACTAGTTTATACTAAACAGGGACTTCATGTAGGCCAGTGGTAGGTGCTAAAGGCCAGTCACACTTCGGTCATGAGTTCGATTCCCACAGCCTTGTCCGACGCGATGGGTCGCCGTCCATATTGCAGGTTGTCCTTTTTCTAAAACTACATTACAATAACATCCCATCAAAAAAGTTATATTCATAAAAAATACTAACTTATGTCCAACATAATCCATTCCAATCTTTAGGCTTATCTAAAATACTTCGGTCCAAGCTCATAGTATAAAGAAAACGATTACTTGAAATGTCATCAAGCAAGCATGTGAATGCCATCATTTATCCCCCATATATCATGTTGGTCACATTCCAATCATGTGAATACCTTAATCATGTATTCTCTTGAAAAATTAATACCCATTAAACCTTAGTGAAAACATGAATGCTGTCAAAAGTTAATTCTTTCAACATACCAAAATCCAAATATTTTATATACTCAAACCATGATATCACTTTGTCCTTATATCAATCATGAGCTCATGAATACTGTCAAACATTTCATTTTCTTCTTATCCCTTCATTATGCACATATTATCTTCTTTCCAAAATATTTGAATCACTTTTCATGGTTATCGATACCTTAAAATTATTGAAAAACACAATAGAATAATACAACAATATTCTAATACATAATAAAAGCACCTCAACAACATTATTCTTGAATACCAATACATAAAAACTTCAATCCATCCTCTTCAATTATTGCCCTGGGATAAGTCTTTCCTTGATTTAGAAGTAACTTTTTAGGTCCGGGCATTGAGTTGGGTAATTCCCATGTTCTCCACAAATAGTACATTGAACTCCATAACAGTCTGTCACTCTATGACCCTTTTCTCCACACAGATAACATCGGTCCCTCCATTTGAGGTATTCCTTAAGGTTCTTCTTCCCTTCTATAGAAATCTCAATCATCCTTTATTTATGCTCCTCAACATGCTAACATGTATAATAGTCTATCTTCCTCTTCATTGATGAATTAGGCATACCAATAAATTTCACCTTGTTAATCATATATCGCGATGACTGATTCAGCATAATCACAATATCTTTCTCTCTAGGAATTACACAATTTTATTGCTCATAGTCATCAATTTGTCCAATGGATTCAATTTTAACTGAATTCCTTCTGGTTCCATCCATTAACTAAAACAGAAAAATAATTCTGTGAGAGGAAAAAATCATGCTAGAGAAAACAACATAGTAAAGGGGGAGTACAGTCAATATCTAACATCTTTTGTTAAATTCTACGATCTTTAGCGCAATTCTATGACTATAACCTATACGTATACTTAACCTTAAGGACATCCCTAGACACACTTTACACATATCTCTAGGTATTACACTAACGTTTTCGCATCCTAGTTTCCAATGGTTGGATAAACCATTCCTCTGATACCAACTGTAGAGACCCTAAGCTTAACGTACATGGACATTACATTACTTTTGCGGAATACTTAGTACATAACAAAAACACACAAACAAGGACTGTAATAGTTTAGTGTCTTTGGAAACTTTGAATATAATCTTCTAATCAGGGTGAAAGATATTCAACATCCCCCATAAAGATCTTCCCTTTTTTTATATAAAACCTTTCTTTATATCCTGGGGAAAAGAAAACATAAAAGTGTGAGCTCAAATGCTCAGTAAGGGTAAACAAAAGAAATATCAATCACATCATATTCATAAGAACATAACATTTTGGAAATCTTAACCTACAAAAGAGATCATAATATCATAACATGGGACAAATCATAGTAGTCATATGTAAACACAATATTCATAACTTAAAACATGAAGGTTTTTGGCATTCACACATAATCATAGAGAATCATTTCTTATTAGTCAAGACTCATTGCCAATACTATCTTAGTGGACAAAGTCCATTTCTGAACCGAGTTTACTCCTCGTTTCAGTCCTGTTTCACTGAACCGATTTATCCTTCCTTTCCGGCCATGTCTATCTCATGAGATATAAAATCTTTACCCAATGTATTGCAGAGAGATATAGCTCCCACCCATCTCATTATGATACCATTCTTATGTGTTCCACAAAATCATAAACCATACATCATAGCATAACCCATGTATTAAAAATGGGAATCTTAAACATCATGACATCATAAAACAATTCATATAAGATAAAAGAATTCATAAAAATAACATAATCAAATCAATGTAATAATTGGTATAGAAATAGAACCCTATATTATCTTAGATAGAAAATAATTTTGATAAAATACTTGATCTCCATTCTTGAGGAAAATATCCTTTCTACTTCAAAAACACTTTTCCTTTCTTAACATGTCATACAATTCTAAACTAAAAGAAGTTGATTAAAAATAAACTTGAAAACTTGTAAAGGAAGCTTCTTGGAAATAATGTTTTAAAAATCCATTCATTCCGTATAAGTTAAAAAAACATTCTTCTCGTACTTTTGTCAAAAAAGTCAAAAAGTACCTCGTACGAAAAACGACAAAAGATTCCTTTCATATCGTTTACTATAAACTCACCAAATGGTAAAAAATGATTTAAAAAATTGTAGTTGGATGTAAATAAAATTAAATATTGAGTAAACATGGATGGGATGATAAAATACACCCTATTAAATACCAATGTATAAAGAATCTCGGATAAAAATGAGATTGCGATATTTCCCTTACCTTCGGTCTGATTTGCTTCGTAAGTGTCTGAACCTTCTGTATAATGATTTAAATAATTTTGTTGACTTATTCCAGAATCATACATATTTTTATGATATCATATATGGTCATATTCATAGTTTTTTATTAGTAATATTTCATTACTACTTGTTTATTCGGGTGTTTATTACTTTTTTGTTCTTATGCGTGTTTTGTCGAATAAATTCTTATCCTTCTTTTTAGGTTATAGATACCTCATTTACAGAATGTATTAGTGTAATATATATCATATTTATTCACTAAAATTTTTTATATAATCATTATGCAATGAAGATCATGTAGAACGAGTCACATCACATCGTGGAGACGGTATTCCGTACGTACGCACGAGCGATGATATCGTTCCCATGATCGTTGAATTGTATTGGAGTGTATGTATAGTATTTCAGAATCAATATCTCTTTAAAATAGTCATATAGAGTCAATATTTACACCATTATACCCATCCAAGTAAGGTGGTGGTGGAAAATAGATTACACCACGGCATGAAGACGGTATTCCATATGTACGCATGCGTGGTGATTTCGTTTTCTGTAGGATGGATAAATGGCGAGATAGGGTTGTTTAATACTTAAAATAACATATCAGTATATGAGTGATACTTATGTTGTTACTTAATAATGAAACAACTAAAGAAGAAGAAGTGGAAGAACAAATAATTATGAAATAATTGGTAATGGACATTACCTCTTCTTTAAATCACCTCTTTGAGACCTCCTTTACCATGTCTTTTTGTGTTCTTACACTATATGGTTAATAAACTTACTCTAAGAATCCAAACGAACCCCAAGCTGTTTATTATTAATATATATAACCTTAGATAAGTCGTTTGGCCAAACCATATATTTTTAGGAATAAAATAATAATTAATAATATAATATTTGTTTTAAAAACTATTTTATGTCAATTTCGACAAAATTTAGTAATTGATTTTTGTAAAACACATAACAGAATTATTTGTTCTAAAAAAGTTAATTAAATCAATAATAACATGTCATATTAACCTATAAAATTAGTGTAATTCATAAAACGTCTCAAAATAAATTTATTTTTGTATTTATAACATCAATTATGTCAATATTTCATTAATAAGATAATTACTGCATCATCATTGTGTCATAAATAAATTAAATTATTTAATGTCTAAAAATTACAAATAAAATACCATTATGTAGGAAATCTTTTTATCTTTTTAATGAATATTTATAGTCGAATTTATCTTATGTATAACCATATATTAAAAAATATTTACTTATTAAAATTTGATTTTTACTATTTTAACCCTTCTTTAAATAAATTAATAATAAATGTCCTAATCTAATCCAAGTGGGCCTAAATGGTCATATATTATTCCTATGGTTGTTTTTGGTCGAATTACACTTATCCAATAGAATTAGGACATGTTTTAGGGTAATAATAATATCATTTTTACCCTTAATTACCCTATTTACTTTTAACCGTGGTAAACAAAAGTAAAAAGTTACTATTCACCAAAAATTATTTTCATCACATTGAACCACATTTTACTTACTGACATCAACCGTGTCTCTCGGATTTTTGAAATTCCACTCACATAAGTGCTAAAATTATGTTTTATGAAAAATTCATTTTTTTTAACTAACACTTAGTGGTTTCACTATTCATTAAAAAATGAACGTTTCCAGAAAAATACAAAAAATTAGGCCTAAGCTATATTTGATATTATGAATTAAAAAATGATATCTATTTTACCATATTCAAAACATATTAGTTGCATTACTTAATTTAGAAATTAATTCCCATCTTCAAAACAAATAGCGTGTTCTTAAGAGATAATTACTATCAAAAGATTGACACTTGTTTATGTCTAGTTTAAATGTGAAATTACATCCAATGACCAACATTGTATTAAGTTGTAAAAATATATTCTAAATATACTTTAAAACCACTAAAATTAATAATTTATCACTATTAATTATTTCGATTAAAAAGGTTATTTTTAATTAAAATTTAGTAATTTTCACTATTCATCAGAAAATGAAGTTATCCGAAAAGTACCAAAATTTCACCCTAAGCTAATTTCAATATTCTGAATCCAAAAATGAAGTCCATTTTTAAAAATAAAATTTATAAAATTTCAAAAAGCGGTTATTACTATTCATAACGGCTAGTTTTAATAATATTTTAATAGCATATTGTTGTTTAGTGAAACTCGTTATTGCGTACTACACATGCTATCGAGGAAGGTCGCGATTGCGTGTAATGCAAGGCAAGTCAAGGATGCATGTTGTGCAATCTCCTTTTGGTGTATCATAAAACACAATACATTAATGAAATTAAAAAGAATATTTTTCATAAAATCTTGGGGTGTTACAATAATATACCAATGTATCATTATATTTTAATTCCATTAAATATGAAATTGAAATAAAAGTAGCATTCTTGCGTATGTACAACTTACCGTCTCTATGAACGGTGCATTTCAGTTCTTATCTCCAAATGTTTTAGAATCTAATAAATACATATATGCTGGATATTTTTGATATATGTGAATTATATTCTGGGGATGCTGTACTTCTAATCACATGGACAAACTGTGATTATAACAAGACCATTCTCGACTCAAGTACCAAATATCGTCAAAACGGCCGATATTAAAATAAATAATTATGTAATTTTTATAATGTGGTAATCAATTATATAAAATAAATAATAAATACGAAAAATGTTTGGATTCAAGTTGAAATTAACATAAGTCCATTGGGGAATATGTTGATAATATACACATCATTATTTTACACGGTGTATAAAAAACCCCTTTGACTTTTAGTTTCATTAAAATGGAATTTTATTTCTAAGAAGCATTTTAATAAACAATAACTTATATATTTTTAACATTTGCAGTGAAAATGGCCTCTTGGCCCCCTTAATCGTCAATTGATTTCCTCTATAAGTATTAATGTTTTTTAAAAGGAAAAGGAATACCTTATTCTTTTCTAGGTATTTTTGTATTGAAAATGGGGTTTAAAATGGATTGATTATTTCAATATATTGAAGTTATTTATTGTGATTGAAGTTGAAATAATATTAGTGAAATTCTGAAATTTGTAGTATTTTATGTTTTATTATTATATAATGGTACTTTTACATTTGATAGTTTGTTACTTTATAAACCAATGGTGGGGGGTTACGTGATAAAAAATGATAGGTCGTTCTGTAATAAACAAAGGATGGGTGGTTATGTTATGACCTCCAATGAATTGGGTTTGGATGTTGGTCTTATAGCTAATCCATGTAGTGATATGTATGGATGTCAACCATGTAGTTATTCCATTTACGTATATTTATCTCCCATGTTACAATATATCATATATGTTGATTTCTCAATGGTATATGGTAATATTATTGTAAAAAAAGGGTATGAAATGAACATATATTCAGTGAAGTGTTTTTTCTAAATATTTATGGTGAAAAGTATTACATTATGATAAAGTGTTCATGGTTTAAGTGTATTTTGGAAAATAATAGATTCCATTTTTATGTATCATATACTATGTTTTTTATTCTCATCCAATGTTATTGAAATGTTTTTTATATGACATAATTTTGAAAAGGGTTAAGCACGGGATCAATGAAAATTCATTCTATTTAAAACATGGATCTATACATGTTACTTTTTAATGAGTTTTTGTTTCCTTAAAGAAAAATAAATAATGAGTAGAACAATCTACTTGTAATATTCATGATGTTGTGTGTATGTTATGACCTAATTCTCAGACGATCTAAATCCAAAAATATCCTAAATGTGAATTATTAACTTAATTCTAGATTATATAATGTTTATGGCTAGGGCCTTATAAATGTGTTGGAGTTACTATCACTTATGGGTTTAGGTAGATTCAAATTCAAAATATATAAATATAGAATAAAAATATAGAGCATGATTTACAATGTATATAGAGAGAACATGAGCAATAATTGAGTGGTTGATAATTCATGGATAAGAATGAAACTTCCATAATTTTTACACATGTGTTAACCTAGTTTTTTCATCATCATCAAATATATTTTTAAAGTAAATCATTTTTAGTTTTAATTGATTTAATTAATTGTAGATAAGTAATTTTAGTTTTTTTCAAAAAAAGGTTTTTTTATAGAATTTGGACCAAATGATTCAAATAAAATATCTATTATATCAAATAAAATATCATTTTGTAAGAAAACAAAATTTCACATTACAATAAGGAATTTGGAAAAGTCCATTTTTAAACAACATGAATTGATAATAATACAGTCTACAAGTATTATTAAATTAAATTACTGTATTATAAAAATAAAATATATGTGGCATTAAAATAATTCCAAAGTCCACATTCACAAAAATACTATTTAATTAAAACCAATGAAAACACGGTTTCTTATCTTGAAAATATTAATAAAGTTAGTTATGTGTTAACCGATGGTTTATAAATCCAACATAGTATATATTGATGTATAATTTCTGACACAAAATAAATTTTCATACAATGAAAATTTAAAAGGTTATGATGTTATAAATATTTTTATAAATAGTAAAAAACAATATGGTTTTAGTAATCAATGTTTTTTAGTATTCACCTAAACATTTATTATTTCATAAAATTATCAAAAAATCATATAAAATAATATTTATATGTGTACTAATAAATTTTGTTAATATTTTCATGATATATTTTGAAATGTGATAAAAAATAATTTTCATGTACACATATATATTTAGAGAAGTTTTTTATGAAAAATAAATCACTCATGTATTTATAGGACTTTAACCTAGTATTCATAACAGTGTTAGTTTTTTGTTCCCTCCCACATAACATATATAATAAATTGTTAATATTTAATTATAGTATTTTTATGATGTATTAGGTTTTTGATTATGTGTTGTGTCACTGGAAATACAATATACTAAACATGATATTTATTTAAGGAAAATTTATTTATTAGATAATGAGAAATTAAAAAAATACATTATCTGAAAAAAAATGATATAAAATACAAATAGAAATATTAATGAAATAGGATTAATAGTTTAAACATGTTTTTCTATCAATCTATTTCATATCACTTAGGATCCCCTCCGTCATTGGATAACCTCATTGATCTCCCACTTGGAATAATCTACTCTCTACACTAAATAAATGAGGCTTTATATATTACATTATATCCTAGATAGGGATAATGAATCCCATATCTCTGTTCATTTTATCTTCTTTTATAACACAACTCTAAGAACAATTATTCTTCCATGAGGAATGGAATTCCTGGGTGATATTTCGACATGGTTAGGTGATGCTTCTTTGATTCATTATTCAATGATAAGTTTGTGTAGTCATGTAATTAATTTTCATCTTATAATTCTATAATGTATCTCCACATGTATATTTATTTCTCACAATCCTAATTTGGATAATTAGTTTGTATTAAGCATAGTTTTTTCTCCTTAGTCATTTTTATATATTATATATTTTACATTCCTTACGTCAAATCCTATGAGTTGAATCTCTTATTTCCTTCAATATTTCCCAAAATTACCACATTTTATAATCATGAATCACTACCGGGGCTGATTAATTAGTTGTTATTTATCTATATGATGATAGTTATTTGATTGCAATTCTCCCTATAAATTATGAGATTATAATACCAAAAAAGGTGACATATTTGGTTTTATTTTACTAACATCCCATTATCCCTAATATGAACCACCAATTTGATGCTGAAAATATATAATTAGTGAGGTTGTTATGGTATGTGGATTTTATCATTTATAATGGATATTTATTCAATGATATAATTAATTAATAGATGATGATACTTAATTTAAACCTACTTTATCCAACACTTATTCCTTATCATAAAAATGATATAGAGTATTAGGTGGAAATTTATCTTTTTAGGACATATAACATAATACTTTACATAAATTTTCAATGTTTGGAAGATATATCATAATATATAAATTTGTGATTGAATCAATGGTTCTAACTAATCCTTATTTAATTTAATCAAATGCTAGAACCCTTTGGAATCTATTTTATACTTATATCGATATTTTTTTGTGGAATCTAAATAATGTATCACAGTTAGAGATATATCATTATCAATTTTTTTGCATGAATCAAAAATAGAGACATAGTTATTTGTTTTTATATGATATTTTCATTACATAATCATTTGATTTTTTATCAATGGTGATATCCTAGTGTTATTAGTTGTGATATTCATTAAAAATAAACAATCCATTTTATTTTTAAAGAAATATGGATCAGAACAACTTTTTATAAAAATTATTTAATTATAACACATAAATTAATTATATCCATTCTGATTAAAGTTCATATTAATATTAAAATAATTTAGTCAAAATTATTTTTTTAAAACATTATGTTTAAAAAAATTCTTTTTTTCATAATATTAAAATATTCTCAGTTATTAAATGTATTTAGTGGGGTCATATGTTACGATTTTTAGACTAAAAATATTATAAATATATTATTATTAAACTCCCACACCTTATCTTAGTAATATATAACAGAATAATCAATGAATATTAATAGAATTATTATACTAAAATGTATAAATAGAAGAAAAATTTATGTTAAAGTAACTCATCCATCATAGAAACTCATAAATATTTTATTTGAAAAATTGGGGTTTTGCTCACATAGATTCACTAACTAGGTGGAACATTTTATTATTGGCTATGTAAACTAATGTCCGACTATTCTATGAAATTATCTCTCATATATCAATGATAAATTTACGATGAGTATTTCTGAATCCATGTGTATATATATTACACAAATAAAATTTAATGATTGTAAATTCTCTTCTTCCAAATCCAATGAATACTACTCATTGGAAAATATTAATTAGTATTTTTTAGGTTTAAGATATAAATGAGATGGAATTATAATTAATGATTGATTCCGAAGGTTTAATTCCAAGTGGACAACAAAATATTATTTAATAATATTGAATATAACTCATTCATTCCCTTTTATATCTATAACATGTGACCCTTATCTATTATAATGTTCATATTATAAAATTCATGTCAATGAATATCAATTAATGAATCAAACTTTTATCTAAATGTTTTTAAATATTTTTTATCGAATATATTTTTATCAAAGTACCCATTTCATTAAAATGTGGGTGAAATATTATAATGAAATATTTTAATTAAAAATCAGAATTTATAACCAATGAATTATTACCTCACATTATATAAATACAAATGATCGTCCCCTTAATTGATTCCATTAAACTGAATTTCTATACCATGTTTATATAATTATGTCTAAAAATGTACTATTATATGTATTGCTATGAAATTTTAGGAATATAATACAACTCAACTAATAGGATATACATGGTCTATTTGGATTTATAAGGGTTCACATGTATTTTTCTTTAATAGATCATCTAATGGATTACAAATAATAATTGACATAATAATATTTAATTTATATAACTCATTTACATATCTAAAAGAATCATACAATGTTACACTCTAAAAATTAAATTTTATATTTTCAAACACTTTTTCTGAAAAAGTGAGAAACCATAGTTCAGACACAAAAGGACATAATCGAACCATTAAAAGACAGGTAAAGACTACTAGAAATTGGCTCCCTAAATAGTTTCCAAGAGATATTGTGTACTTGAGTTTCTGGTTCATCTGTTAAGAGATATTCAAGTATTAATGTCAATTTATCGCAAGTCTAAACGTACTCCTCAAGGATGATCTTCCCATTGTTGAAAACCCCAACTAAAATTAAGTCCTGTCTGTCAATCCAATTATACTGTTCCTCATTAAGATTCATCCAAAAAGACCTTCCCGTTGATCTAGAAGCTTATTCTTCAGTAGCATTAAGAAACAAAACATGTTCAACCATTTCTTCATCTGAACCCAATAGAAAATCTAATGGGTGATCAAGATTATCATCGTCCATCTTCATGGAATTTAATTGTTTCACCGAATGTGTCTCTATGGGAGGTGGAAAATAGGAGTAATCTTTGCTCTCTTTACGGATTCCCTTCTTGTCCTCATAACTATTCATGCCCCATGGGCCTACTGCTCATCCATAGTGTATCTGCTCTGATCGGTTTCAACCTCATACATCGGAACTTCATTAGTTAGACCATCAAAACAATTTCCGAGCTCAATACCCTCCACTTCCTTTCTAGTACCTGATCTGGTTGGACTCTTAGTGACCGCAAGCTATCCTCCAATTGGTGATCGGACAACCTCTGCATAAGAACCAACACCAGGAGTCATGGGAACTCCCTCAAGAGTTTCATCAATAACCCTTCTATCTCAGAATGGGTATAATTTATACCAGATTCAATGAAAACACTTATTGTATTACACTGGGAATTCACTTCAATTTGGTGTTTCATTCCTCTAAGATCTCTGATCAACCTGTTGAAAACATCCTTGACCATGGGCTCAAGAAATAGAGGTACTGACTTCAACAACTCTTCATTTTGGGAGATCCGATTAGGCATTGAAACATCCTGCTTCACAGGAGCTACCATATCTTAAACAATCAGGCTCAAAATACTGTCAACAGGGGACATGGCACATCATCCTTCTCTAAAGAGAAATTATTACCATTGGGAGCTAAGTTACCCAACGAATGTTTCTCAGGGGAAAAAATTCTACTATGAACCAAATTTGAATATTTCTGAAACATTGAACAACAGTCCAGTTGAAGATGACCCAATTGACAAAACGAAGAACAGAAATCCTACCATTTCTCAAAATCCACCTTTTGTTGGAACTGAAGCTCATTTTCAACCTCGATCCATACTTCTTCCATAGGGGTTTTTAGATATCGACTTCCACGCAAATTTGGGGTGCTATAGGATGGCACAAAGTTTTTGACCTCTCATCAAAAGCAAAAACTCTTCCTACAATATTTCCTAACAATTTTAGAATAGAGGGATTTTGGAAGGGAAGGGGGAGACTCGGAAAGCTCCCCCAGATCGCTACAGTGGGGGAATTCCTCTTCCAATGGAAATCTTAGCTCCAACGTAGTAGATAGAAATGGTTCCCTCTATAAGAACAAAGACCTTTCATCCAAAACGCAGCAAAATTTTCATTATTGTAGAACTGCAGAGTGAAGTGATGAGGATCCAAGAACCCTACGACGACACAATCTTATAGGGGGAATTATTCGTTGGAAAACAGGATAAAATTTCCATGGATGGTAACTGTCGGCCGAAATGAGCTATTAGAGATAGCCCATGGAAATTAGATGCCTCAGAGAACTCCTATAGAAAGAGTGGAAGTGAAGGAGCCCCTCAGTGAAGGGCCGAGACTTTAGGGAAAAGTTGAATCCAGGGGAAGTCTGGTAAGAGGGATGGATCAGAGAACGATGAGAAGGAAAAAGTAGCTATCTAGCGTTACTGGAGAAGGACAGGTGTGGCAGCCATCGTTGCCGCCCGAACGGGTGAGCCCCTTGTTCCTCAGTGCTCCCAAACCCTATGTCCCCCATAATATGTTATAGTTTTTCAAATACTCTTCAACTCTTAGGAAAAAATATATATATAAAATATTTCATACCTCTTAGGAATGGAATAAAATACATTACTCAGTCAATTCATTCCAAGAAAACTATTTCATAGTCAATCAAAATATGCCCCATCAATATGAAACCAAAAATGAATATACATAAGAACAATTATAAAAACCAAATATTATAATTATAATATTCTTAAAAATGGAAAGGAATACATATATAAAATTGCATGTCAAGAAAAATAAATATTCACTATTCTTATAAATTATTAAAAAAATAAAAATCTAATGAAAACAATATAAAGAATAAACATATATAGACATTAAATAAGTCCTCCCCCAACGAATATATAAAACTAGTCTAGGTTTTTTGTTTTATTTTATTACAATTATGATAAATAAATAGATATGATAGTAATAGAATTATGGTAAGGGGAAATAAAACGTAATGTTATTAATTTTTATTGGATTTAATAAAATCGGAGTACATAACATAATATTATTACTAGAAAATAAAAAATATTAAAAAATAAATAAATAAATTTAATTTTTTAAATAATAGTTTTTTTATTTTATTGTTTTTTAAAAGAAAATATTGTAACTCAATGAACCAATACATTGAAATATATCCAATTAGTGATTGGTAGAAGCCTTATCGAATGATATTACATTATACATGAAAATTTATAACACTCATATGATTTTAACATAGTTGATTACCATAGTATTTAATTATATATATGATATAATTAACCTAATTATCCTAATGTCCACTTTATTATATATAAATTTTTCCATTATTAATTGAATGAAATTTTAGGGGGGTTGGTTTTTTCTGATATAGATAATAGAATATTTATAGGTGAAGTTCGAAATAAATTTAATTAGAATATTTTTTTCAGTCTTTCTTAGTTAATTAGATTCATTCAATAAATTTCTCAATTGGTTATTTTAAATCTATCACCACTCAATGGATTCCCATTATCAGTCTTTATATGGATTGTTATTTTAGTGATATTAGTGTATTTCTTATGTTAACATGATAAAATGATAATATTATGTTGACTATTTTACACTCCCAAGAAGTTCATAAAAATTACAAACACATAACAACCAAATAAATACTCTATCAAGTTATATATACATTAGGGGACAACACTAAGTTAGTTTACCATGTTTGATACATCCACAATCGTAGAATACTCCCTCTATAACAACCTAGATCCCCATTTCCTTATTAATAAATATAGGAGATGATGTTTTGAATGAACCAACCATTTAGAGAATGAATCCATTTGGTTAAAATTGAGTGGATACTATCATTTCCTACTCATTACCATGGATCCATGGAGTTTTGAAATTTAAAACTAGGCACTTAGTTTCTTGATCCCTCTATCTGTCACATTTGTTAATTTTTTCATTTTATTTATTATTTTTGTTTTTATATAAAATTGGGATAATTAATTTATTACCTTCATTCTATAAACATTTTAAAATATTCATTTATAATTTCATTATTTTTTTAAAAATAAAATTACTATTTATATTTTATTTTAATTTAATTTAGAATTCCACTTTTCTAAAAAATGAATCATCATATTGGTTTGGCTTTCATTATATATGTTTTTATAATTGGGTTGTACCATAAGGAACTTTTACTTATTCTTATATATGTGTGTATAACTATTTAAAATCCCATTATTTAATGATCAAGTCATTAACCTATTTGTTTTTACAACTCCATATTGAAGAATACACCAGAAATATGTAAATAATTCTTTTCAATCACATCTCTTCCTCTATACAATTTTCAACTATGTAAATAATGTTATAAATTCAACCTTTGTAAAATTCATTATATAATATTTCCAATATCTCAATTCTGATTTACAATCCTTATATCATAAAATTTGTGATATTAGATGATATTTTATACATTAAAAATCCTTTTTTAACCTATTTCATCATTATTAGTTAAACAGTCAATGAAATTAAAGTATCTATGACTGCCAATATTTCATGTGTGAAAAATATAAATGGTTATGTATTTATTTTATGGGAAGGAAAAAATTCTACAGCCCTCCAATTAATTTCATAATTCATTATATCTCATGAGATAATTGAATATTGGTGTGGGTGTGGTACAAAGATCAATGATTTATAATTTGATGGAGAATAAACCTTAATTATATTTATAATATCTTATCCATATTCTCTTAAAACATTTCTAAATTAGGATTCATGTTTTTATTTTCATCAGTACTGCTAAAATTGAACATATTTCCCCATTCTAATGTCTTATACCCTTATTATGTTTTGTTATTTGTATGTTAATAATGCAGTTATGTATTTATAGTATTCCCCATGATCACCCATTTTAATATTGTTGATATCATATATATTTTTTGATTTTTTGGGTTGTTACAAAACCCATTCATTTCTATTATTACGTGATGTATTTTTTTTGAATTGATATGTTTTTAGGGAATGATATGCATAAAATATTATGAATAAAATATATTTTTCTTTTCATAATAATATTTATATAGTTCAAAGATCTAAATATGGTAAATATTTTGATTTTGAGAGCCCTTTCTAATTTAGTAAATTTCATATTAACTATTTTAATATGTTGTTAAAATAAAGGGTCTCATTTTTAGATTTCCTTAATTAATCATTCATTTAATTTAAAAAAATTATTAGGTAACACCCAGAGGTTTATGTTCATATTAAATAAACTATATGTTGGATAGCGTAGACCACACAAAAATCTATGTATAAATAAAAACCAACATAATATTATTTAAATATTGTCATTATATAATGTGAATTGTTTTGTAGGGTATTAATATAAATTATTCAATTATCAATTATATGATGAATTCATAACAGTATAAAATGAAAATTCAATCATAAATTGATATTCAATTGGTTAAAAATGAGGATTATTTAAAAAAATAAAATTATTTTTATTAAAGAACTATTTTATTATGTTTAACTATTTAGATTTATATTGGTAAATTATTTTAATTAAATATTTATTTTATATATAATACTAAATGAATTATCATTCACATAATTATTTTTATTATACATGAAATGTGAATAATTTCATTTTATTGTTTAAAATCATTTTCTTCATGAATATTAATTATTGAAATTTTGGTGTCAACATTATAATAAATATTTGAAAAATTTATAAATTATATTTTACTAAATGGAAATAATATCTTTCTGTTAATCATTTATATATCATCTTATACTGATATTTTGAGATTATTTTTTATAAAAATTATTTTTAATGAATAGTGAAATTTGATGATTTTTTAAAAAATATCATTTATTTTCATTATAAAATGTAATTATATGTCTTATGCTCTTTAATTTTAATTTAATGTCTCTCATGACACATAAATTAAGTACAATTGAATTGATTCAATGTTAATCAATGTTTTATTTGATCTTTGTATGATTTCATATTAATTCATAATTTTTTTTCAAGATACACTTTTCAATTAGTTTTGAAAATGTAAATTTAAACAATATTCTTGAATATAAAAAAATGGATCTAGAAAAAAATGATTTCAAATTTAGAAGATTGAGGTATAAATTTAATAATAGGTTAATTTCATTTCCCATAATAATTAATTATAAACACGCTAAAATTTTGACACCATGTTATTGGGTTAATCATTTTAATTAGTGTAAATACTAAAGGATAATTTTTCAAAATAAAACAATATATATATTTTTTAAAAATTATTAATAGGATCTTTAGTATCTGAAATTATAATATTCCAAAATTACATTATATTTTTTTTGTTAATGATATTTATATTACTGATATTAAATAATACAAAACATTTCACTCACATTTATTGAATACATCTATTACGATTTCAATTGATTAGAACGATGTTATAAAATGAACACAATGATTAATATAGATAAAAATAATAATTTTTTGGTAATTTTTTATATTTTTATTTCATAATTACATAAAAAATTTACTCATTAATAATGAATCACCTGTTCAAAAAGGAGATATATTATAGAAAATAGTTTAAAAATATTAAAATTTATGTGTTTTGAATATGTTTACTTATTAAAAATAAAATTATGGATTTCAAATTTATTTAAATTTAGGCTATTAATATTAATATATTAACAAGATGATAATTGTTATTATTTTGTGGACATATTGTTTTAATCATCTAAAAAATTACATTAAGGAAATATTATATCTAAAAAAAAATTAATTGTTTTTAAGACCAATAAAATTTAATATTTTGTGAATTTAATGGGAAATTATTGATTATATCAACCATTTTCCACTAATTATCTAATTTCCCATTTTTAATAGCATTTTGGAAATAATAGTATAATTTTCAAGTTACTACCGTAATAGATAATAAAGATTTTGATGCGGGTAAATTAATAATGCAATGGTAAAAATAAACACAAAACATCACAAAATACTATTGGTTGGTTGATTTTTTCATTATCTTGTGTCACCCTCAAAATATATCAAATATTGAGCCACTTTTCTAGGATTATGACAATATATTATATATTTTTTATCATTATTACTAGAGCACAACCATTCTAAAATATAAAAAAGAAAACAATATCCTCTCTTTATGACACAACATGTGACATTTAGTGGACTAATGATTTAATAATTACATTAATAGATTCATTATATAAGTTATAGAAGATTTTTCCAACCCATAAGACCAAACTAATAAGTATTTAGGTGTCAACCAAAGGGGGAAATTGAAATAAGATGCCTAATTGTTAATTAAGCTCTTTAATTTTATTTATTATTTTACCCATTTATATTCAATATTACGCATGATTTTATAATAATATATGTATCATCCAAATTCATAAATGTTATTATTTTAGACATTTATTATTTGTAAACTTTTGACTTGGGATCCAATAACCTATGCCCCGAACCAATGGGTGACATATCCTAGTGCACACCTCCATATATGTAAGAGGTTTCAAACTTCTTGTAACGGTTTAAAAATGGTATAGTGGGGAGAAAATAACTTCATCTTTGAGTGTTATAGTGGAAAACATTATATAAAATCCAGAAATGAAAGAATAATTCAATTAGACACTAAGTGATTGGTATGTCAACCTGCGATAGCGGAAGAAAAATATAACAGATATGATAAATTAACAACTAAAAAATCATAAATAAAAAATAGGTATAATAATAATCCAAATCGAAAAGTTTGTTCCATATACATGACATTATGTTGTAATGATATGTAAAATTGGAAAATTGGGAATGGCATATAAAACATGCTATAAAAATATACAAAAAAAATACATATCCACAAATATCTCTAGAATATAATCATTCCATTACTCCTATTCATGAAGTTACAAGTAAATAATATTTAATAATTGAAGCATGTCACTTTCCTTTACCCATACCTATAAACATGAAATCTACTCAGGTATCAAAAGAATCATGAGTAGGGAATGAGATAAAATCCCACTAGACCACCAAAAATGAATTCTAGATGTAATCTATGAAATGTACACAGATAATAAGAGTTATAGTATTAAGAATAATAAACAATGCTGAATCAACAATCATCAGTCAACAATGGTTCCTATATGACACGAGATGGCTCTACCTATCTACAAAGGCCAGAATGATTGTATAACTACTAAAATTATATATTGAAATAAAATATATATAGTATTGTTATTTCTTTAATCCACCTATATGAACTAGGTATATGAGAACATAAGAATCCATATACCTAGATACTAGGTCCTTCATGGACCATGGCATAAATCAGACACCTATAACTAGATTAACAAAGCATATAAATTACGAATGATGGTTCATGCCCTGAATATAATATTTAATGATAGATTACATAAACAATAGTCGAGATTATTGGGGTTATAAATCACGAAAAACCCTCTAAATTGTTAGACAAAGAACATCTTGCCGATCACACAAATAATAGTATAATGGTGGGAGATGGGATGATCAACACCTGATGCTATGATGAGTGGAACATCATTCCTAATAGGTCCCTTATCCATCTTCCCTAAACTATATCAATGTATTAATCATAATGATTTAATTCCGCTTGGGATAAAAACATTGTAATAATAAACCTCAATTCCATATATAGAGGGGTTCCACAATTTATATAAGCCATGTGAATATGACATAATTAATTAGAGAGGTCTTTACACCCATTATCATTTTTTCAAACTGGTCAATTCATATATTAAAGGAAGGAAAATCACAATAAATAATTCCATTCAATTTATTCATGACATTTAATTAGTAAAGAATGTAATTTCAAATCCATGGTTAACTAAGTAATTAATGGTTCTAAAATCATTTTGGTTATTACCTATATGGGGGAAATCCATTTCCATAATGTCCTGGATCATAATAGGTGCATTATAACCTAAGGGATGATTTAAAAAAAATTAATACTCATTTTCAATCCATGAACAACACTTATATTGTGTTACACCCATTTAAAAAATGAATTACAAACTTAATTTCAAGGTAAAACACCTGATGTGTGACTATTATTGAGGTTCATATCCACTAATAAATAATTATTATATCAAGAGTATTATGACCTGTTTATTTAAATAAAAAAATGAACTCATATTATGGTGATGATCAACAATGGTTAGTGTAAGGAATAATTGAGATCCTATAAAAAACTCACTTTTTATGTAAAAAACATTAGAAAACATACCTTAGGATAAATTATGACTCCCAATCCAATAAAAACCCCATATACGATGTAGTTTGGATGAAATAAGAATAAGGTTTTAATGACATAAAAATATGGGGAAGGATATCACCCAAAAATAGGACAATAGATATAATGAAATCCCAGGGATGAAATTCTATTGATTCAAGTGGTTACCAGTATTGATCCAAGAATATAAAATTCAAATCAGTGTTTGGATGATGAAGATATATCAAAATATATTTGTGGTTGAAATTGAGACATTATGTAAAAATGGGGGTTCTCCTCTACTAGAAATTATATAAAGGGAGAGGGGATTTAGTTTTTCACTTCATTTAATGAATTTTATAAATTTCACACTAAAAAACATAGGTGGATGGTTTGGACACAAGGTTTTTAAAAATCACGAGAAAACTGTTCTTAGATCACCTTCTAAAGAGTGACCTAACACGGATAATGACTAGGGTTACCATAATCCTGCAAAAACTGTGAAAAATATTTTCATCAAGAATGTATAAAATCATTCATTATTAGGTTCCCAGGTTTTCATGGATGAAGAATAATTGTGCAACAACTGCTGCTAAAAAAGGTATCTCACATGGTTACCCCTCATGTTTTGTACAAACCATGTGGTAACCATTCAACCTACCCTTTATTCATATTTTTCAGAGCACTAGTCTACAAAAATTCCCCAGATGCTCCTAGAACATACCTCATGTTGTTCTTCACATTTATCAGTACTAAATAAGGGATTTAAACTGAAAAGAAAATAAATATTACTTTTTTGAGAAGAGATGTGATTTAAAAATTACCTCTTTGAATTAAACCATCCTTGATATATCTCTATGAGGGTAAGTATGTGTTGATAGAAATGGGTGGTAGCCACTGATCTCATATATCAGCGTTCCACCCCTAGGTCATATCCTGTACTTTATCATCCTACCATAGCTCCCATACCAATGAATTTGAACTGCCTCATAATTTCTTCAAGATTTGATCCATTATATGAATAAAATACTAAAAAATGAAGAGTACATCTTTATCACATCCTCATAAGTTTGGAATACATGCAATACGTCTAGATAATATTGGTGAAGAAGTGATACATGAAAGAAATCATGCATAGAGGTGTGTCTTAATGGAATTTATTCCGGTAATTAAATATCCGGATTCAGTTCCCAAACTTAATAGGTCAAATTAATTTGAGGATAAATATTACTATTCCTTTAAATACATCAATTTCATAACATGGGAGAGACATTCATGAAATCTAGGTCCCTAATATCAAACTCAAGAGCTCATTGGAGACTATTGGGATATGAGTGACGTATAAAATGAGTTTTCATCTATCACTTTCTGGTAAATTTTTCCAACCGTGTAGTCCCCTAAATGAGACATGTTCTATGAAAATCATATGCCAATGCGTCTATTTAGCATCATGGATAATGGAATGGCCATCCTTATAAAGAATTATACTGAGCCTTCAGAATTGTATCCTAAATGTTATTATTATATGAGAACTGAAAAAGTGGAATGTGTTTCTCCCAAGAACCTCCTAAGTTAAGGGTCATGCACATAACACGTCCTCTAAAACCTAAATCATATGATCTGTCTCTCCATTGGTTAGTGGCTGATAAGCTATGCTCAGATTAACTTTTGTACCCAATACTATATGAAACCTATAAGAGAACCATGATGTGATGTAAGATTCTATTTTACAAATGATAAAATGAGGAGCTCCATCATGAAGTATGGCATCCTAAATGTACAGCCTTCATATCTCGTATATCGAGATAGTCAATCGCACAGGTAAAAAACTGGGTGACCTTTCTTAATAGATCAATGATAACCCACACTATATTATTTCCATGATATGTTCTGGGTAAAATAATCATAAAATCCAAAGAAGCATCTCCCCATTTCTACTAAAGATTGTAAAATTGGTATAAAAGTCTATATGATCACTAATATTCAACACTAACTAACTTAATGGAGGAACACTAAGAGATAAAACTCTATATCTCACATTTTATACCAGACCACCAATAAGTGTGAAATAAATCTCAATTGATAAAGGTGACATTAGGTTGTACAAACCATGTTGGGTGATAAACATCACTCGTCATATCGTATCTAATGTCTACTATGTCCCGTACACACCCATATAATTGTAATGTATCATCCCCATCCATGGTCCAACCAGATAATTAATCAAAAACTAAGATGATTTACCATAGTATAGGGCCCTCTAAAACTGAAAGTTTCCTCACTCACACCCATTCAAAAAAGGTTATGTTCACTGGTAAGGCTATGAGGATAGTCTTCCCATGATCCACATAAACCACAAAGTGAATCTCTATAAACATTTCCATGAGTTTCCACTCCTTATTGGTCTCCATAACCTTCCATGTCTAAGACTTCTAGCTTAGATAATTGGCTACACAATTTTTTTTCTAGGTGTGTAGGAAATTATAAAATCAAATTACTAAAGATACTAAACCCATTTTTGTAAATGGTATTTATATCATGATTCATAAAGATATATGTAAGGAATTTGTGATAAGTGAATACCAAAAATTATTCTACATGAAATTAGTTTCTCTAAAAATATAAAGCATGAGCTACAACTATTAGAATGTATTTATGTATCCGGTTGTTCCATTATTGAGGCCTCAACTGATGAGATATGTACCAAACAACCCCCTCACCCATTATCAGGAATTGAATATTCCTGATACCTGATGCATCATATTAAACTATTTAAGTTTTTACCATCTCCATCAAAATTAGTTTCATTAATGAATTCAATCTTCACTTCATCTATTTGAAGGATACATCACAATATTTTTAATACATTAATTTTAGGAAATTGTTAGTCTTTCCAATAAGAGGTGTTTAAAAGTGAGATAAATGATGGATGAAGCATTAGTAATATCTAGCTAGCACTGTGAATATTTATATCTCAAAGATTTTTACAATAACCCTCCAATATCTTACATAATTAATCATGATTTATTACAAAAACACTTGATGTGATACAATATAAAAGATCAATAGGTCTAATGTCTTTGTGGATTAGGAACAATAGCTGACGACTTAAAACCTGTTACATGACATCTTTATTGGAATCCTCCTTTACATGACCACTATATTCCATCATACATAGCATTGCATAGGATAAATTGAGAACAAGAATAAGAAAATGGTGAGCTATAAACCCTAGTAAGGAAAAAAACAATGCATAACATGAAGAATACAACACATGTTAAAAAAATTGTCATATCAATGGACCATAAAATCAACATGAACATAAATTCATGAAGAAGCATGATTATCACAACATAGAAATGTATCAACAACCCTTAACAACGTATTATCATTGTCCAAGGATCATTACCTGTATATCGTGAGTAAACCACCATTGAACATGAATTATCATGCGTAAACCCTTATTTTAATTGATATATCATGATACAAATCTTTACCCTATGCGTTCGAGCGCTATCAGGGTGCACCATTCTTAAAAATTTCATTTTAGGGAAAAGTATGCCCCAAATCAAACAACATAGATTCATTAAACATTATAATTTATTCCATGGTAAATGCATGAGAAATTCATAAATTAAACTATTTCATCAATAAGTAAATGCTCATCAAGGTGAATACCCATGATAGTGAAATTTTCATGGTATTCCCAACACAATGATTGTTACTTGGAAAATGGCGGTGCAATTTTAGCAGCATAATGGTGTGACATAAGTCTTCCTGAAAATGGTTGATTAGAGAGAAAATGGTGTCTCATCATATGTAAAAGAAATTTAAAGTAAGGGGGTCATATAAATACATGTACCATAATGTGAAATGGAAATTTATATTCCTAATACAAAATAATTTCTTGAATGTAAATGATGAGAGAGAATTCCCTTACAGAATTTCAGCATGGTAATAGGGGTACATAGGATACATTAATGAGAGAGAAAAGGGGTCTCTCATCATTAAAACATAAATATGGAGGAATGGGGAAGGTTTTAAATCATACCCCTACAATTTAATTGAAATTACAATGGAATAACAACGTAATTAATGTTGGAAAAAAATGAGAAAGGGATAAAATCCATTATTTGGAAGTGTGATCCTAATAGATTGGGATGGGATTGAGAGAGGATTCATGGGTGGGTTCAGAGCCTTTGGAGGATTCTCAGGACAGGAGGTAAGAGGATGGAAGACCTCCTAAGGGATTGTGTGGAGAGGAAGTGACATCAGGGGTGGGTTTATATAGGAAAAGTGAGGGGATTCATAATTATTTAGTATTAGGAGAAAAGACATTAAAATAATCAAAAACACTAACAAAACCATAGATTTTTCCCTTATATTTTTTCAAAGGGGAGTGGAAAACATTATTATATAAGTCCATTGGACGAACCACTTAAAATAATAGGGTTTCTTAAGAGGTGGTGAGTCATACTCTTAAGGAAATCAATTTAAAAATATAAAATGTTTTATATGTCTTGAAAGGCCCTACTAAAGCATTGTAAAATAAATCAAAATAACCCTAAAATCATATTTTTTTAATGGTAGAACATATAATGGCCTAAAATAATTTTACTAGTATTTTATTACATCACTATTGGGTCATTATGATGTCATAAAACACATTATACATTTAAACGATATTTAATTTTTACCCAAACATTTAACTGGATCTAGAAATTTTGAAAAATACACCGTTGGATAATTTCAACATCCTAATTCAAAAAATAATATTCATTTTATCGATATAATTTTCTAAATATTTTAATTTATTCTTTTAAAATAAAAACCAGCATTTATCTAAATTTAATGGGTTCTAACAAAAATATCGTTCAAACCTTAATAAAAATCACAATTGTATCCATAATAATTATACAATCATTTATATAATATAAAAAATAATTTATTAACAATATTTATTTAAAATATTATTTAATTCCAAAATCCATTAATTCATAAAAAAATTACTAATTAATTAAATTTTCTATTTTTTTCTATAAATATTACTTATAACATAACAATAAAAAAATAAATGTATATTCTGTATAAAAAAAATAATTTACATTATCATAGTACTAGGGGCTCATTATATAACCCCTTATAAAAACCATATAATACTGATATGTAAGGTGTGTGATGGTGAATAACTCTTGGGGTGGCTTGGATAACATCACTCGAGTGGTAATCTCTATCAACATACACTTCTCCTGTAGGTGGTTCTGTTTGAGCTTAACATTTTGAAGCATGTCTTGGGATTGGTCATGATCAAATATCAATGATGCCACCTCTTTTATGAGCTCCAACAAATGGGATTCATAAGCATTAATTTTACGGGATGAGGTCATCTCTTCCTTTTTCTGAGTAAATTGGATTCTTTAAAGCCCAATATTAATACTAATCATGTGATAATTGTTTAACAGCTATATTAGAAATAGTTACAATTCATAATGATATTTCAAAATCCTAAAACATAAATCCAAAGAATTTCATATTTTATATAAACATAACACATTTAATTAGACCAAGAATAATTTCCATTAATAATTTTTGGGTCATTATAATCTTCTCCATTTAAGAAATATCACTCTAAAAGGATTCTTTTCCCACACTAAAAAAATGCGGGTAACTCTAATTCATCACATCCTCTAATTCCCACGTTGCTTGTTCAAACTTGTGGTTCCACCACAACACCTTGACAAGGGTAAATGTCTTATTTCGTAGAAAAGTTTTTATATGATCTAAGATCTTCACTATATTCCCTTCATAGGGGAGGTCATTCTCCAATGGTACTACCCTTTGAATGAGTACATGTGATGGGTATGGTAGATACTTTTCCAAGAGGGATACATGGAATACATCATATGATTGAGATAGGTTCTGTTTGATTTCTAGTTGATAGGCCACTTGTCCAATGCGATCAAGGTTCTCAAATGTCCCAATGTTTCTTGGAATAAGCATTCCCTTATTCCAAAATCTCGTAACTCTATTCCATGATGATATGAGGAGGAGTACAATGTCTCTGACATAAAAATATAGGTCTCATTTACGATTATTAGCATAGATCGTTTGACGAATATGAGAAGCATTAATGAGATGATAGATGGTTTTAAGCTTCTCCACCATTTTTTCGACCATTTCTAGACCTAGGGGATTTTTCTCCCTAACTTTCAACCAACATTCCAATGTTATGCCCCTCCTACCTAATAGTTTTTCATAAAGATCCTTTTGGTTGAATGAGTGGAAACAATTTTTGTATGAAAACATAAAAAGAGAAATAATTTTATCCCATCCTCATTTGAATTCCATTGATCATGCTCTCATCATGTCCTCATGTGTTTGGATAGTCCTCTCGGATTGGCCATATGTTAGAGGATAATAAGTCATAATAATTTTCATCTCAGTATTTAGAGTACGTTGAATACTCTTCCCAAAAAATAGGTGAATCATGGATCTCGATCAGATACAATAGATAGTTGTAATACATGCAGCCTTACCACATCTCAGAAGTATATCTGTGCCAGTTGATCCAGTGAGAAATCATCCCAAAAATCAAGGAATTCTGCAGACTTTGTTAGAAGATCCACAACAACCTAGATATCAATGTTTCCTTCGGATCTCTTCAGAAGTCTGGGGGCAAATTCCATGTTTATATTCTCCCATTTTCATGCTGGTTTGTGTAATGGTTTCATCATCCCCATAGACTTCTGCCTCTCAGCATTCAATTACTGTCACACCATGCACATTAATGTATACTCAGTGATGTCGTTTGTCATTTAATCCCAAAAATAATTCCCTTGATGATCTCAATTAATCATTGTGTTTCATGGGTGAATAGTGAAATATAAAATATTTTCATCATCCAAAATTCCCTTCTTTAACTCTAAATTTGATTGAACACCTAATCATGACATAAATCTCATAATTCCTTCATCATTGAACATTGAGGATTTACCTTTCCTGATAGTTTTCACCTTCATTAGAATTCCCACATCATCCTTTTAAGCATCCATTAACCATTCCCAAAGAGGTAGTTGAGAAATCATTTATGAAAGGATTAATTATGTTCCCTTCTTTATGATTCCAATGTTCATATTAATCATGTATAAGAAGATTGGAACTTTTTCAGTTCTCATCAATGATTGAATCACTGGGTCCTTTCTACTTAGAGAATATTCCACCTTGTTTGGTTTCCTAGGGTGGTGATAGATTGAGCATTCGTAGTCCTCAATCATCTCTAACCATCATCATTAGTGCATGTTAAAATCTTTATATATGAATATATACATGAGAATTTTGTGATTCATGTATAATTCAAACTTCTCCCCAAAGATATAATGCCGCAAAATATTCAATGAAAATATCACTAAAACCAACTCCATGTCATGTGATGGATTGTTTTGGTCATGAAATTTCAATTGCCTGGTAGCATAAGAAATGAATTGTTCATTTTTCATCAACACACAACCAAATACCATCTTCTAAGCATCACATAATATCATAAAAATTCTTTACATGTGGGTAGTGTGAGTATGATCGTTGTGATAAGCCTCCCTTGTCAACTCCATTAATCTCTCTTCGCATCATCACTCCATGAAAATTTTACTCCCTTGTGATTTAGCTTGGTATATGGGTTGGGCAATTGTGAAATATATCTCACAAATCAGTGATAATATCCAGCTAACCCCAGGAATCTATGGGTATCAGTTACTGATCATGGCCTTGGCCATCACACTATTGCACCTATCTTGGAGGGTTCCATAGATATCCCATTACTTGTGATGATAAGACCCAAGAATGAGACCTCCATAATCCTGAAAACACACTTTTTGTACATTTTAGAGAGCATCTCCTTACGCAAGGTCTTTAGTGTTGTTCTTAGATGCTCCTCATACTCCTCCTTGATTTTGGAATATATTTGAATATATTATATAAATACTACCACAAATTTGTCAAGATAATCTCTAAAAAACTATTAATCAATTCCTTGAATATAGCTGGTGAATTAGTGAGTCTGAATGGCATTACTATGATTTCATAGTGCATGTACCTTGTACGAAAAGTACCCTTGGGGATATCCTCCTTCTTGACCCTTACATGGTAATACCTCAACCATAAATCTACTTTGGATACATATTGTGTTATATGTACCTGATCGAAAAAGTTATCAATTCATGGAAAAGGAGACTTTTACTGTATCATCATTTTTTTGAGCTCGAGATAATCAATGAAAAGACACATTGAACCATCCTAATTATTGATAAAGATGACTGGTGCACCCCATGGTGAAGCACTTGGGTGTATAAAACCTTTATCCAAATTCTCATGTAGATTTTTCTTCATCTCCTCATGCTCCACAACAACCGTTCTTTAAAGAGTATTGAATATTGTTAATTTCCCAGGTATATGGTCAATTTAGAATTCATCATCTCTTCTAGGAGGAAGACCATAAAATTCATCGATAAACTCTTCTGAAAATTTCATCGCAATAGGTATGTCTACATGGATGGTTTCATCCTAAGTCACAATCATATGAGCCAGATACACATGCTCATAGGGTAGTAAAATCCATGCTTGAGAGGAAGGAGATAAAAAAGATTCAGCTTCCCCCTTTCACTTGTATAGAATCGGGGGTCAATTCTCAATATAGAGAGTTATTTCCCTCTGACAACAATTTATGTTTTTCATCTATAAGGAAATCTAATTCAAGACAAGAATTGTATCAACCTCAACCAGAGGTAGTATGATGAGGTTTTTCGAGAATTTCATTCCACAATTTATGATTTTGGGGGAGTTATTATTATGGGATACAATGATTTCCCTATTTACTATACTCACAGGCATGTTTGTTTCTATGATTTTTGGTGGTGTTGGGACTGTTCAACTAAAATTTCAGGATATAAAAGAATGCGTAGAACCAAAATAAAAAAGTACATTCCATATTATTGAACGAATATCTAGTGTAACTTTCACAACATCATTTTCATGGTTCACTTTGGTGGTAGTGATGGAACAAGCTCACCCTTACTGCTTTGTAGGTTGTTGTTTGCCTTCGAAAAACCTTTCCTAAGGTCACTGATTTGCAATGTTCCCTGGTACTTGGTAGTTGAAGAAATGAACAATGTGTTGAGGGTCAAACAATGTGTTCATCTCCCTTGTCATAGTCGTAGGCTTCTCTTTTCGGTAGTTAACTACTAGGTTACCTTCTCTTCCAAAACTAAACCTTTTCTTCGCCCCCTTCAAGAAATTTCTAGGGTACTTCATTCTGAAACTTTGGAATGTAGGGTGCTTGAACTTATTAGCACCATTGGATTTACCCATTAGACTGCCATAATTGAAGTTCACCTTACATTTATTATCCCCATGATACCCATGGGATTCGCCAATATCCATTTCAACTTTGATGGAACCTCTAACAATTTCCTCATAGCTATCAAAGTCACAGATCTCCGGGGCTTTCCTTAGGCTAGGATTCATCCCACCAATGAAGCAGTCATCCTTACATTCGATGGTAACAACAAATATGGATGCTTATCATTCATGCCTTGTGATTTTTTCCTCGTATGCATTGATTGATTCTTCATCTTTATACATGATGGAATGGAATTCCCATTCCATCTTATGTAGGATGGTGCGTAGAAAATATTTATCTAAACACATTTTCCAGAAATCCTTTCATTCCACCGCATCGATTTCCTCCTCATGTTACATATTTTTTGTCAATGTAAACCATTGATCCACTTCACCCTCAATAGAAATAATCAGCCAAAAGTACATTTTCTTGTTTGAAACATTGAATTATGGATAGGATAATTTCAATATAGTAGATCCATTTTTCGAATATTGAGGGATCAGAAGATCCATTAATAGTAGGAGGCCTTTGTCTTATTATGCTCTCAATTGCAACTTGTCCTTTCTCTAGGGGGGGGGGGTTGAATTTTTTACTTGACCCATGATTCTATTCAATTATTTAGTTAACTGAGAGAGTATCATGATAGTGTTCCTGATTCAATCTCCCATTAGATTGGGCATCTATTTAAAAAATTCATCACATTGATCTTCACATAAGTCCTAATTCCACCTATTACCTACCATTGGCTAGAATAAAATTAATGTTAAGGGTAACACATAAAGGGTAATCCGTGGACAAAAAAAGATGACTTGTAAATAACATTTATTTCCTAAACATATGAATATAATGGCATTAATCTATGTTATTCATGAAAAACATTCTAACATATATTCATAATGGAATTTTTTTATTCCCTTAATAATGGTTCATACTAAACATGTGGATTTACCAATGCATACCCCCTAGGAGTTTCATAACAAAGAGTGCAGTAAGTCCCGTTACCGTGTACCAGGATACCCTAGGTCAAGCCCAAAACTTTTTGTCATAGATTTCACTTAAGGTACTTCTGTGCCAGAGTCTCCTCTACGCTTGTATCCCGATAGGGATGTATTTTCCTTATAAACCACTTACTCTATCATCACCAAAATTTTGGTTTGTTCTTATTATACTTAGTCTTATCCATAAGGCTTTCACTAGGTTTTTATAATCCAAATCACAAAAATACCTAAATCTATCCTATGATACCAAGTATAACAACCTTACACATTATTACACACTTAAAGATGATTTACTACAAATACTCTACACATGATAAAACATGAAAGATCAAGAGGTATAATGTATTTGGGGATTAAGAAAATTAAATAATGACTTAAAACATGATACACAATATCTTTATTGAAAACATCCATTACATTTCCACTACATTCTCTCGTACATAGCATTTCATGGGATAACCTGAGGAAATGAATAAGAAAAGGGTGATCTATAAAGCCCAGTAAGGGAGTAATAAATAATAACATGAAGAATACAACATATGTTAAGTAAAAACATTAACAACGGGGCATAAAATAAATAAGAACATAAATTCATGATAAAGCATGATTATCACAATAGGGAAATGTGGCAACAACACTTTACATGGTAATAGCATGATCCAAGGCTCATTGCACATAGATCATGAGTAAACCATAATTGCACTTAAATTAGAATGATTAAACCTTAATTTATTTGACATTTCATGTATAAACCCTCATTTATCTAAATTTATGATGATACAAATATTTACCTAATGCATTGGAGAACTATTAGGGAACCCCATTCTTTAACATTTCATTTCTTGCATATGTGTACCACAGGATCATACAATATAGATACATTAAACATCATAACATTTTACATCGTAAAGGAATGTGGAATTAATACATGAAAATATTATTTTAATAAGTAAATTTTTATAATGGTGAATTCCCATGAAAGTTATATGAGTATGGTATTCACAACACCATGATTTTGGCTTAGAAAATGGTGGTGCAATTTCGGCTGCATAATGGCGTGAAAAAAACTTCATAAAAATTGTTGATGAGAGATAAAAGGATTTCCCATCATATGTACATGAAATGGACAGTAAGGGGGTCATATAGTTACATGTCCCAATATATGTAATATAATTTTATGTTCATAATACACAATAATTTCTTGAATGTAAATGATGATAGAGAAATCTCGTACGTAATTCTAGCATGGTTAAGGGTGTACATGTGAGGAATTAATGAGAGAGAAAATGGGTCACTCTTCATTCATAAATAAATAGAAAATTATGGGGGAGGTGAGAAATCATACCCTAACATTTTTAATTGAAATTTAAAGGGAATGACAACATAAATAAAGTTAGAAAAAAATGAGAAATGATGAAAATCCTTTATTTGGATGTGTGATCCCAAAGGCTTGGGAGGGGCTTGAGAGAGGATTTTTGGGAGGTTAGGATGCCTTTTGAGGATTCTAGAAGGAGTATGGAAGAGGTTGGATGAACTCCAAAGCATTTTTGTGATGATTAAATGGGAGATTGGGTTGGTATATATAGGAAATGAGAGGAAATTCTTAATTATTTAGAATTAAGACCACACACATTAAACTAATCAAAACCGAAAACCATCAGATTATTTTTGCTGATGGATTTTTCAAATGGAGAGTGGAAGACATTATTTTATAAGAAAAATATCTGAGCTTCTTATAATAATAGGGTTTCTTATTTGATGGTGAGTCACACTCTCAATGAAATAAATTCAAAATGTTAAAATGTTTTATAAGTCTTGAAGGGACCACTTAAGCTTTGTAAAATAAATACAAAAAACCCAAAATCACTTTATTTTAATAGTATAACATATTTTGGCTGAACTTATTGTTTATATTATTTTATTACATCACAATTGGGTCATTATGATGTTATAAAACAAATTATATATTTAAATGCTAATTAATTTGTACCCAAAAATTGGATTGCCGTTGGATAATTTCAACATCCTGATTCAAAAAATAATATTCTAAATATGTGAATTTTTTTACTTTTAAAATAAAAACCAGTATTTATCAAAAATTCATGGGGTTTGATAAAAATAGAATTCAAACATTAATAAAAACCACAATCATATTCCTAATAATTATTTGGTCATTTATGTTATATTAAAATTAATTTAGTAATAATAATTAATTAATAATTTGTTTAAATAAAAAATCCATTAATTCATCAAAATAGATTCATTAATTTACTAAAAATGGTATATATTTCTGTAGAAAACTATTTAAAAATTAATAATAATAAAATGAAAGTTTTTTCTCTATATGAAAATAATGTAAATAATCATAGTACTAGGGTCTCATTACATAACCCCTTATAATACCAGCATAAGACTAAGGGGTAATGTGTGCGATGGTGACAGACTCTTGGTTTGGCTCAGATAACATCACTCTGGTGGTAATCTCTATCAAATGCCACATCTCCCATATATAGTTCCATTCGAGCTTAACATGTCCAAGCATGGAATGGGCTTGGTCAAGAGTGAATCCCAATGACTCCACCTCCTTTCTGAGATCCAAAAAACTGGCTTCATATAGAGAAATTCTACTGGAGGAGGCCATCGCTTCATTTATCAGAGTAAATTGTATTTTCATATCCAACTATTTATTTTAATCATGTGATGAGTGTTTAACACCTATATTATAAATGGTTACAATTTATAAGGGTATATTAAAATAAAAAACATCAATCCAAATAATTGAATATGTTATATAACCATAAGAAATTTAATTAGATCCATAAAAACAAACATTAATAAAAGCTTGGGTTGTTGCAATGTTTTTGGGAATCCCTTAAGAAACAATAGATCTCAAATTATTGGAATATACAGTGACACTTGAGTCCAAGATAATATAACCCCAGAAATGGTATTTGTCAATAAAAAAGTGAAATTTAATATGATGAGCAATAAAAAATTATTTCTTAATGTAGTATGAGTGATCTCATTGTGGTTGGCATAGTCCTCTATAGAATGATGATCAAATAAGTACACCTCAACAAATAATACCATTAATGAATCCATATACTATTTGATACCTCACTTTATATGATCTAACAATGTTGTTGGAGAATTTGTGATGTCGAACTACATAACCATATACATATAATAACCATACCATCTCTAGAATGTGGTGTGAGGTATGTACGATAACCAGACACACAAATGATGATATCTAATCCTCAAATTTATCATTGAGAACACTCATGATCCATGTAGCTAATAAAAGGGGTCATCTATTCCACTAATTGGATATTTATTAATTACTAGAAGCTGGATCAATCTATTATAATCTAAAAAAAGTTTGATAGTACTCTCAATCGTTTTGAAAAAAAACAAAAGAAACCCAAGGATATATGATTTCATGTATAAATAATTTATCCTCTAGATCCAACAACTATATCTTGAGAACTAAAATCTCTATATATTTCATCCTATAAGGAGAAATAATCACTAGAACTATTCCTGTATTTTAAAAAATGGTGAACTCTACCTCTCTCAATGGAGGTAGCTCAAAAATTGGTTAAGGTAGACATCCCTGAAACTATCCACCACATGAGGAAAAATACTAGGTCGTAACCCATAATCATATAAGAAGAGATTGATTATATGTGATTTAACACTACCTATCCTCTTCTTCTTGGGTCTAGCTCGAGCTGCAAGAACATACTACACTCCCTTATGGACATTCTCACAAATTGTTTTTTGTATATTATCATAAATAACTTTATGGATGAGTGAGAGCCTTAAAATCACTTTGAGTTTAAGTGAGAACCAAAACATGAAAAAACACCATCAAATCTTCATGTCCAATGGGATACATAAATGAAGACACATGGAAGAAAAAACCCAAAACACCAAAGGAAGAGGATGACCAATGGAGAGGCTCATTGATGCAACTACAATAACACCAAGAAAAAAAGAGCACCACAACATATCCGACAACAACGAAGCTACCAATAAAATCAAAAAATCATGGAATCCATCATACCCAACCATGATGGGGTCATGTAAAAAGGATCATAAAGAATTAAAGAGGAGAATAGGATAAGTAAAGGAATCCAGATACAAAGAAACATCAAAATCACTTCAGAACAAACCCATAGGGAACTGTGAATCCATTTGGAGAGGAGAAGAGCAAAAATGACACTGATCTATCCTGGGATAACCATATGTGTCCATATACAGACCTAGGTTGCTGATGATGACACTTCCACAATACGAATCCAACAAAACCAAACATGTCTTCTCACAACAAAAATGAATCAAAAAACATTCTGACACAAGAATAAGTCATTCCAAGTAGATGCATGGAGAACATAACACCGCATCAGCCATCTGTGGCAGAATCATGTTGTGGGATATCATTCGGGGAAGAGGATGATCTAGAGGGAATAAGATCTGATACTACCGGCCAGATTTGAAGGTCGATTTTATTGGAGGCCAGATCTGAACTTCTGACTATCTAAGATCGTCGGTGGGTGAATGACACAAAAACCTATGAGGGACGATTGTGTATCCTATTCCTCAAAAGAGAGTGAATAATGAACTATCATCATGAGAGAGGATTAGGTTTTCAACACCTCAGGGAGGATGTTGATCAGTCGTAGGATCCCTACTATGTCGGGAATACCATGTCCATTGGAGGAATAACACTCACCTGAAGGAGAGAAAGGCACCGGCGGGAACCAGAGTTATTGCGCCATGCACGGAAGAGTCTTAAATGATCTGAGGTAAGTCATGAAATCATTAGGCGGGGGTATCTTGGGCATTGGTAATTTTTTTGTTAGAATTCGCGTGAGGGGGAAGACATAGTAGCACAGAAACAATATAACGATCGGAGCGGGCGACGTCGATTGGTACTGTAGAGAGAGCCCCACCAGATCTATGTCTTGCTAGAGGAATGTGGGATGAGAAGTCGGAGGTCGCACTGTGGAAGGAGGGTGGCATAAACCATAGGCCAGTGGGAGCTCCTGAGCAGCTACATTGCACCTCAATTCAATCCTTATGGTCATTCTTACAACCCACTGCTGAATTAAATGTCACCCTCCGATGATAACAATCAATATTTTATCTATAGGGAACCATGAATTCCATACTAATCAATACATAAAATACCATCATAATGAGGATGAAAACACTATATTTGAGGATATATCTACCGTTCTCAAAGGCACTGTCATTATAGTAGAAAATTCACATTGATCGGATACTAATAGTGTATCAAGCGTCATAATTTCACAAAAGTGTTCCCTCTCAAGGCCTCAACTCTCCATGATATTATTTGATATAAATTATGGAGAAAAGAATTTTTAAAATAAAGTAGAAAAAAAGTAGAGGATTCTATAATAGTACCTCAAAATATAGATGTTCTAGAACACTTCTTCTCTAGAAATGGTAGGACTGCATGTAACTAGTCTTCACCACAACCTAGAGCCATTGCATGATTTCCAAAAAAAGAGTGCTCCACTAGAACTAAGAGTCATAAGTTTGTTTTCCTATACATGTACCAACACCCCATCCTAAGGGACCATTATTATTCTAGCTTCATATCTGGAATGATATTATTGGTACCGCTATATAAGGGGGGTGGGTGTAGATTCCCACTCTCTAAACATTGATGGAAATGTCTTGTAGAAGAACTACCTATGACCCATCTTGTCACAACCTCTTCATTCTACCAGATTTCATGATAACCTAGGTTTTGTATGTCTCAAAATCTAGTACATGGGAAATATCATTAACGAGTTATAAAAATAGGGGTAACTAATCTCACCCCAAGTGAATCATCAAAGTGAATCAGGTGTTTTCTAGAAGAAAAACTCTGATCCTTAGGTACTAAAATTCCCTGACTATCACCGTCTACATCCCCAAGATTTTATTTTTTAATAAGGTCATGATTGACTATATTTCATATTGTATTCAATTGGAAATCATTGACGTGTGAACAAATGGAATCTTCCATCTCATCCATGAATATCCAAACGAGCAAAGGATCTTCAGCCATAGAGTTGGTGTGAACAACTATTTCTATATAATGTGAGTTGAATACTCAATGATAGACACATCACCATACATCATGTTTATTAAATAACAATCCCTGTCTTCCCTCATATTCATTAATGATAAATAATGAATCATGATATTATGGATGACATATGATACCATATCACGATACCTATCTTCATATGTAATAACATCTCACCATCACTTGGAAGAATCACATAGCATATAACCATGAAGCTTGATTCTCCACTATGGATGTGTAACCCATTTGAAAAATATAGAAATATTAGATCATATACAAGACTCATTAGCGTGTGGTCCACCATTCATCTATAAAGTTAGAGGATAATTGTTTTGGTACTCTTGAGTTGATTCTTCCATAGTCAAGCAAGGTCAAGAAATAACTTACATATACTGGATTATGTGAAAGAAACCTGGTTGGAATATGGTGCCTAGGCCCATATCAGGAATATGAATAGGATTCAAATGTGTCACTACAGTTGGGATCACACGAAAATATGGATCCACTACATCTTGTTTATGTTCATCATTTCCTTGAGGGAGTGTGACTATATGACATCATGGATGATGGATTCTACAATTCCAAACCCACACCACAAAAATGATTCTCAACAGTAAAAATCATTTAAGATAAATAACTAGGACAAGTATAATAACATTTATGAAATGGTCACACCTATCCACATACTCTAATATAATGGTCTAGGTTGAATGAAAGGTCTATTACTTGTTATAAGAATATAATAGACTCCCAACTACAAACATAAAAATATGGTTCAGGGTTGGGTTCTCAGTATAAATATTCAATTTCATTTTGATTGACATTTAATCACAACTTAGTGTAAATTGTTAAACCAAATGGCTCACTAACTCATATTCATAAGGGCCCATATAGCTCATGAACGTAAATATAAAATCCATATAATCCATACCATATCATGTTTCATCCCATCTAACCTAGCTCCATGAATCAATGCTCCATATTTGACTACCTAAGAAGATTTTTGTAAATTAATCTGTAAAATTTTATTTAGGTTTTGACATACACATTATGTACAAACTCTGATTTTTAATTCTCTATAATAAATACCAAAACATTTAAATATAAAAAATCTCATAACAATAATATGGAATATGAAATTTCACATTGAAAGTAGATGTTGCATGGAAAAATTCATGGCATATCAGTCCTATTGTTCCCATAATGATTAATTTAATGAATCTACCTTATTTAATAAGGACTAGGTAAAGGAATATAATTTTGATAATTCAAGAATAATGACATCATAAAACACATGCATCAACCATTTTTATAGTCGTATAAACCAAAACTTGTATCATCATTAATAAAAATTACACACTGTAGGTAATTTGGGTTTCCACTATACATGGGTTAGCTATACAGAGGAACAATCTCATTACCAACTTCCATTAGCTCATATTTTCCATAATAATACCAAAACGATAAGAAAAAGGAAAAATAATACTTTGATACCACTTTGTAATGTCCCGAATCAGTGTAATTCCCCGACCCCAGCTACCCAGAGTCGATGCATTATTGCGTAACATTGGCATGATCACAAAAGATAAAGTCTCAAAAGGCCGATTAGTTTAGTAGCCTTTGAAACACTAGATACATTCAAAAATGTTACATTATATCATAAAGTGAAAATCTACAATAAAAAAGTCTCCATAGTCCAAACTCATATCTTCTTTTGACTATCCCTGTAGGTCATTCATAAAATACATCTTCACATCCTAGAAAATATTAAAACATTGAAAGGGGTGAGCTCAGATGCTCCGTAAGGATAACAATATAGCGGAAGCTTTCATCAATAAACATAAACATTTATGGAAATGTATAACTAAAACAAAAGCATTTTAAACTTGAACTACAACATAATATGGCAAAAGTAAAATGAGATAATGCCAATTACTTCTTCACATGGATATTCTACTGGTCAAATAATCACATGCAATATCAATAACCACTTTCATAATGATGGAATGCATAATGCCAGACTATAATAACCACGTAGCCAAGGCCTCGTAGACTAAAAATAAGATTTTGTCAAGGCCTCGTGCCAAGACACTAGTTTGTCTCATGAGACATACCGATGCATCGAGGAGCTATAGCGGGCTCCACCCGTCACTTATTAAGTCCAATGCATTCCTCATATGAACAGGTTTAAACATATCATAAACCATAATATAATCATATCACATAAAACGTTCATAAAGGAAACATATGATTTCCACACATCAATCACAAGATATCAATACAACACATTGATAAAATAAAAACTTTATCAAAACCATCAAAAATAAAAAAAAGTGAAACATGGTATTTATTTTTCTAAAAAAAAGTTACGGCTTATAAAGGAATCCGAAACTCAAATAATAGTCACGGCGGCGGAGTAGTCATTGTCTCCGCATACGTAAGAAAAACATTCCTTTTTTCGTTTTGTAAAAACACTTCGTATAAAAAGATTCCTTTTGAATAAAAGTAAAATTCAAAGGGGTTTATACACCGTATAAATGAAGGTTGTATATAAAACCAAATATGACTCAATGAAAGGAGACTGAGACGAAGTCCTTACAAAGTTCATTTTTTAAATAAAATAGATCTATTATGTGTATTTACTATAACCACACATAAAGAAAGTAAAAATACAGGATAGGACATAATAATATCATGACATAATTTGAAAGTAGGAGATTGACCCAAATAATGGAAGTCGGGTTAAGAAGTTCCATTACCTCGTGTCCGACTTGACTCGACCATTGTTTAACATCCTGAATAATAAACTAATGTTAATTTATAATCTCTTATGAACCTTTTTCATGTTTATTATTACTTTTATATCACTTATTACCATGTTATGAACATTATGTAATTATTTATGTTAATAACATTCGTTTTGTCGATCTTTGGTATTTGAGTCAAAAATAAACTTCTTAAAATTACAAGTTGTTCATGTGGTAGAATATCCATTATATCCATAATTATATTCATGATGTAGATATCATATACATCATATATATCCAGTATGTACATTCATTTATAATATTACATAACATTTAGAGGTAAGAAATGAAACTCACTGTTCATGGAGACGGTAAGCCGTACGTATGCATGAAAGCTACTTTGATTTCTATTTAATATTTAATGAAATGAAGTTATAATTATATAGAGGTATAATATAATTCCAGTATAATTTATAATACCATTTAATCCATCCTTTATACATCTCACACATGGCATTAACGATTCAAATCACTTTGAGGGGGCGGTAGTCCGCACTTCCTAAAGTGAAAATATCGTGTTTACCCATAATGGAAACCATAAAGGTATGCCATAAATGAAAAATACATAATCTTAAGTAAAACATAGACATATTATATATCATATATAAATATAGTGACATCTTAATGGCCACCTTTGAAGGTGTTATATGAGTGTTGAACAATCAACGTTTCGTGAGGCAGAAATTCGCCATCCAGAGAAACAATATGTTCTTTAACCATTAGATGTAGGTGTTTGTAAGTGTAGCTCAAATATTTCTTATAACAACATCCTAGTATATTGAGGATACTGGTGTTGTTACAAAAGAAATTAATAAAAAGAGTAATGGGGTTGGAGAAGAAAAATAATATAAAAAACACAAGAGAAGACATTACCTTAAAATCGGGTAACTCTTTTTGATTTGAGCCAAATGCTTCCTTGAGAAGACTTCTGCCCAAAGTGAGGCTTCTAGGAGTAATATAGGGAATATGTGAGAGTACTTGGGTAGTGGTTGGCCATGCCAAATGGCTTGAAAGTGTGAATAAGGTGGGAGTGGTGGGGGCCTGTTATAAGAGGAGAGAAGGGGCACTCTTGGAAAGATTGAAATGTTACTTTATTATGAAATTATTTTCGGATTATAAAGGTCCCAAAATGATATATTTATAGTATAATGTGATAAGGGTTCGAAATATACTCATTCAATAGGTTTTTGACAAGTTTATGCCTGGGATTTTACATTATCTTTTCATTTTATTTAAATCGTTAATTAATGAGGTAATCCCTGCATCATCATGGTGTCATAAGTAATTTAATTTATTTAATGTCTAAAAATTATAAAAAATATATCATGATGTAGGAAATATTTTTATCTTTATAATGAATATTTATAGTAAAAAATATTACTTTAATAACCCCATTTAAAAATTGATTTAGTAAAACAACTCATGTTTGTGACATTCTTATTTTAACATTAAATAAAATGTTTTTAATGTCATTTTCCTACCAAAGTGGCTCCATGGGGTCCCCAAGTTGACCCATGGATTGTCTTGGTCGTCCTTGACTCATACAATAGGAGTAGTACATGTGTAAAGGTATTTTCATGTTTCTATAATATCATTTTTACCTTAAACTTCACTAATTACCTTTAATCGCGATTAATTAAACTTAAAAGTTACTATTCACCGAAAAATTATTTTAATCCCATTGAACCAAATTTTACTTCCTAATTACAACCATGTATGTCTGATTTTTGAAAATCAAATCACAGAAGTGGTAATGTTTCATTTAACCAAAAAATCAGTTTTTTAACTACCACTTAGTGGTTTCATTATTCATCAAAAATTGATGTTTTTCAGAACAATGAAAAAATTTCACCCTAAGATATAATTGATATTTCGAATTCAAAAATGATATCTATTTTAAAAAATTCCAAACATATAAGTTTCAATAATTAATTTTATAATTAATTCCCGTTGTCACAACAAATAGCGTGTTTTTATGAAACAATATATATCAAAAGATTGGCAACTGTTTATGTCCAATTACAAAGTGAAATTAATTCTAATGAACTCCATTGGATAAAATGGAAAAAATATATTATAACTATACTTTAAAAGCACTCAATAGTATAATTTATCAATATAAATTATTTTGATTAAAAATGTTGTTTTTATGTATTTTTCACTATTCATAAAAAATTGGAAGTTCTCCTAAAATTACAAAAAATTCAACTTTGGATAATTTCGATATTCTGAATACAAAAATGAAGTCCATTTGGAAAGATAAAATTTATAAAATTTCAAAAATTATGTATTACTGTTCATAACGGCTACTTTGATTGGTTATGGTGTGTGTTAGAACTCGAAATTGCGTACAACACACACTACTGTATTATTCAAAGAGAAGAGTACCATGGGATCTCGGGGTGTTACATTCTCCCCTCCTTCAATAAATTGTGTCCTCACAATTTGAAATTTTTCTTTGAAAATAAACGGTTGAAAATAGAAAATACCTTTGTGGAAAACCCACATCGGAAATAAGGTTAATAAAAATATAACTTTAAAAGAAAGAAAGATAAGTACAAAGGTCACCCGAGATAGACCATACTACAGTTCTATGAAAATATGTATATGGGAGAAAAAAAAACCATCAAGGTTTGATGGAGAGTTGTAGAAGACAGAATTAGGAGAAAGTTAACAATAAGAAAGTCACAAACTTTTGATTGGTTGAACGATCATTGAATCACCAGTTGGAAAAGTTAACCGGCAATGTTTTTGTTTTAAGATTCCTTTCATAAAGTTGATGAATTTATTTAAGATATTTACTAATAATGTAAGGAAATAAACTTACTTGTCGTGTAGACTTTCATTCTTTAATAAATTTTTACCACAAACCCATCTTTCACTCCAAATGGTAACAAAACTAAAAAATATTATACTTATCCTAATTGTATAAGGTTCTAAATATTACCACATACCATTTACATTAGGAAAACTATTATGTAATAACCAGGGACTTCCTGTAGGCTACTGGTAGGTAATAAAGGCCAGTTGCACTATGGTTGTGGGTTCGATTCCTGCAGCTTTGTCCGACGCGACGGGTTATACCCCACCCTACAGGTTGTCCTTTTCCGAAAACTATAGTATTATAATATTCCAAAAATAATTTTCATAACTTTTTTAACCTTAAACAATACTATCCAAAGATCAACTTAATCCATCCCAACCTTTATAGTTATCCAAAATAATTCTGTCCAACTCACAGTCCAAATTTTATAAGGATGGTAAACATAATGAAGATCCCTTTTTCCACATAGAAACATGTGAACATTCTCATCATGTATTCTTTTAAAACACTACAACATACTGAATTACCATGATCCCTTATTTGTTATAGAATACTAGATATACTCCTTCTATCCAAAAATGTATAAAAATCATTAATCAATTTGAAGGAAGTTAATAATATCCAATATAATTTATCCAAATAAATCATGTATTATTCCAAAATCACTATCTCGGCATCAGAACCATATTATTCTTTATCTTTCTCTCAACCATATATTTTCCAAAATTTTAACCTGTTGTGGAGTCACATTTCTTGGTTCCACACAATCTCAAGTCCTTGATGAAATAGTACTGCAGTACAATCCTTATATACTACATAATTATTATAACCAGTACATCATTAATACAACACTCAAATGACAAAATTATTTAATAACAACACAAGAACTATAATCGTTCCTCCTCATCTGTGGTAGTATCATAACTTGATTATTATCCAATAACATCATTTGGGGCGTACTCTGATGATTTGGACATTGGTTTGCATAGTGTCCCCACTCTTTGCAGATGAAGCATTGTACATTTGAAACCTTTTTCTTACCCTTGCAGTCACGCACTTGGTGTCCTTTTTATCCACACTTATAACAAACTCCCATTCCCTTCAGGCAAGTTCCAAGGTGTTTCTTCCCACAGTTATCACATATTGGAAAATTCTTCTTTTCCCTCGTCCCTTTATCCATCATTTTCTCTTTCATCCTTTTCTTCTCTTTCATCCCTTCAAATCCATAAGACTTAGAGAATTCTCAACTTATCTTATTAACACATGATACTATTTCTTCATATGTTGAGAACACATGGGAGACTATTCCCTTCTAAATGTTGGCTTAATACCGTGAAAGATATGATCCTTCTTACTCTTTGGATCATACGTGTTGATGGATTTCACATTCATTCTACTGGGTGCCACTTCTATACAATGGCATAAACTAGGTTAGTTTATGAATCAAAATACATAATTACAAACTTGAAAAACACTTAACATAAATTGAGCAATTTATGGATATAATCCATAATCATAAAAATGTTTTCTTTGAGGAAGTATATACTCATAACCCTTCATAGTGGTTTGTAAATAAAATGAGAATTATACTAAGCATATCACACGGGAGTGTCGTAACCAAGAGTGTAGAAAGGCCCATTGTCACGCACCAGTTCCCGTTTGAGTCTAGCTCAAAGTGGTGTTTTCGGGTTTTACCCCTAGGTACATCTGTGCCAGAGCCACCTCTACCTGCTCATATCCAGACAGGGATGTAATGCTTGGAAAACACACAAAATCTCTATAATACCAAAATTCTAGGAAGTTCTACTATACTAATCCTCAAAGTTTATCTTTGGGCTATGTGCTCTAATCAGAGTTTATCTAAACCTATCTTCCAAGGTTAGTACTCAACTGCCATTGATACCAACTGTAACGCCCCAACCCCAGCTACCCAGAGTCGGTGCATTATTGCGTAACATTGGAATGATCACAAAATATCAAGTCTCAAAATACCAATTAGTTTAGCAGACTTGGAAACACGAGATACATTAATAAATGTTACATTATATCATAAAGTGAAAATCTACAATAACAATGTCTCCATAGTCCAAATTCATATACTCTTCTGACTATCCCTGCAGGTCATTCATAAAATACATCTTCACATCCTGGAAAATATTAAAACATTGAAAGGGGTGAGCTCAGATGCTCAGTAAGGATAACAATATAGAGGAATCTTTTATCAATAAACATAAATATTTAAGGAAATGTATAACTAAAAAAAATCCTTTTAAACTTGAACTACAACATAATATGGCCAAAGTAAAATGAGATAATGCTAATTACTTCTTCACATGGATATTCTACTGGTCGAATAATCACATGCAATATCAATAACCACATTCATAATGATGGAATGAATAATGCCAGACTATCATAACCACGTATCCAAGGCCTCGTGCCTAGACGAAAAATACGATTTTATCAAGGCCTCGTGCCAAGACACTAGTTTGTCTCATGAGACCTACCGATGCATCGAGGAGCTATAGTGGGCTCCACCCGTCACTTATTAAGTCCAACGCATTCCTCATATAAACAGGTTTAAACATATCATAAACCATAACATAATCATATCACATAAAATGTGAATAAAGGAAACATAATATTTCCACACTTCAATCACAAGATATCAATACAACACATTGATATAATAAAAACTTCATCAAAACCATCAAAAATAAAAGAAAAGTAAAACAAGGTTTTTATTTTTCTAAAAAACGTTATGGCTTATAAAGGAAGCTGAAACTCTAATAATAGTCACAGCGGCAGAGAAGTCGTTGTCTCCACATACGTATGAAAAACATTCCTTTTGTCGTTCAGTAAAAACGATTTGTATAAAAATATTCCTTTTGAATAAAGGTAAAATTCAAAGGGGTTTATACACCATATAAATGAAAGTTGTATATAAAACCAAATATGCCTCAATGGAAGGAGATTGAGACGAAGTCCTTTCAAAGATCATTTTTTAAATAAAATAGATCTATTATGTGTATTTACTATAATCACACATAAAGAAAGTAAAAATACAGGATAGGACATAATAATATCATGACATAATTTGAAAGTAGGAGATTAACCCAAAGAATGGAAGTCGGGTGAAGAATTTCCCTTACCTCGTGTCCGACTTGAATCGACCGTTCTTTAAACTCCTGAATAATAAACTAGAGTTAATTTATAATCACTTAAGAACCTTTTTCATGTTTAATATTTCTTTTATATCACTTATTACCATTTTATGAACATTATGTAATTATTTATGTTAATAACGGTCGTTTTGTCGATCTTTGGTACTTGATTCAAAAATAAACTTCTTAAAATTACAAGTTTTTCATGTGGTAAAATATCCAAAATATCCATAATTATATTCACGATGTACATATAATATACATCATATATATCCAGTATATACATTCATTTATAATATTACATAACATTTAGAGGTAAGAAATGAAATGCACCATTCATGGAGACGGTAAGCCGTACGTACGCATGAACGCTACTTTCATTTCTATTTCATATTTAATGGAATGAAGTTATAATTATATAAAGGTATAATATAATTCAATTATAATGTATAATACCATTTAATACATCCTTTATACATCCCCCATATGGAATTAACGATTCAAATCACTTTGAGGGGGCGGTAGTCCGTACTTCCTAAAGTGAAAATATCGTGTTTACCCATAATGGAAACCATAAAGGTATCCCATAAATGAAAAATACAGAAGCTTAAGTAAAACATAAACATATTATACATCATATATAAATATAGTGACATCTTAATGTCCACCTTTTAAGGTGTTATATGAGTGTTGAACAATCATCATTTCGTGAGGCAGAAATTCACCATCCATAGAAATAGTATGTTCTTTAACCATTAGATGTAGGTGTGTGTAAGTGTAGCACGAATATTTCTTATAACAAAATCCTAGTATATTTAGGATACTATTTTTGTTACAAAAGAAATTAATAAAAAGAGTTTATGGGGTTGGAGAAGAAAAATAATATAAAAGAACACAATAGAAGTCATTACCTTAAAATCAGGTAACTCTTTTTGATTTGAGCCAAAGGCATCCTTGGGAAGACTTCTGCCCAAAGTGAGGCTTCTAGTAGTAAGAGAGGGAAGTTGGGAGAGTATTTGGGTAGAGGTTGTCCGAGCCAAATGGCTTGAAAGTGTGAATAAGGTGGGAGTGGTGGGGGCCTTTTATAAGAGGAGAGAAGGGGCACTCTTGGAAAGATTGAAATGTTACTTTATTATGAAATTCTTTTCGGATTATAAAGGTCCCACAGTGATATATTTCTAGGATAATGTGATAAGGGTTCTAAATATACTTATCCAATAGATTTTTGACAAGTGTAAGACTTGGATTTTACATTATACTTTCATTTTATTTAAATCGTTAATTAATGAGGTAATCGCTGCATCATCATGGTGTCATATGTAATTTAATTTATTTAATGTCTAAGAATTATAAAAAAAATATCATAATGTGGGAAATATTTATATATTTCTAATGAATATTTATAGTAAAAAATATGACTTTTATAACACCATGTAAAAATTGTTTTGGTAAAACAACTCATGTTTGTGATATTCTTATTTTAACATTAAATAAAAAGTTTGTAATGTCATTTTCCTACCAAGTTGGCTCCATGGGGTCCCCAAGTTGACCCATGGATTTCATTGTTCGGTCATGACTCATCCAATAGAGGTAGGACAAGTGTAAAGGTATTTTCATGTTTTTATAATATCATTTTTACCTTAAACTTCACTAATTACCTTTAATCGTGATTAATTAAACTTAAAAGTTACTATTCACCAAAAAATTATTTTGATCCCATTGAACCAAATTTTACTTCATAAGGAAAACCATGTATGTGGATTTTTGAAAATCAAATCACAGAAGTGGTAACGTTTCATTTAAACGAAAAAAATCAGTTTTTTAACTACCACTTAGTGGTTTCACTATTAATCAAAAATTGAAGTTTTTCAGAACAATGCCAAAATTTCACCCTAAGCTATAATTGATATTCCGAATTCAAAAATGATGCCTATTTTAAAAAATTCCAAACATATCAGCTGAATTAATTAATTTTATAATTAATTCCCGTTGTCACAACAAATAGTGTGTTTTTAAGAAACAATATATATCAAAAGATTGGCAACTGTTTATGTCCAATTTCAAAGTGAAATTAATTCTAATGAACACCATTGGATAAAATTGTAATAATATATTATAATTATACTTTAAAAGAACTAAATATTATAATTTATCACTATAAATTATTTTAATTAAAAAATTTGTTTTTAAGTATTTTTCACTATTCATAAAAAATTGGAAGTTCTCCTAAAATTACAAAAAATTCAACTTAGGATAATTTCGATATTATGAATACAAAAACGAAGTCCATTTGGCAAGATAAAATTTATAAAATTTCAAAAATTAGGTATGACTATTCATAACGGCTACATTGATTGGTTGTGGTGTGTGTTAGAACTCGAAGTTGCGTACAACACACGCTACTGTATTATTCAAAGAGAAGTGTATCGTGGAATCTCGTGGTGTTACAATCCGGACCCACTTAAACCATGCCCTAAGATGGTTGGTCACATTTTTACAAGAACAATTTCTCATAAGCAAGAGGTTATAGACCATGGGAGAGGAAGTAAAGATTATATGGTGGGGAAATTATACACTTAGTTTAGTGTGGCACAAATTATAACAATAAATATGAGACAAAAACTATAGCTTATGATAAATAGACACTAAATGAATAGACCACTAATATGCTATATGGAATGCCCAATGTAATAAATATAATAAATGAAAAACTTTGATATCCTAAATAACCATAAACATCTGATAATATAAATCCACAAAAAAGTGTTATATACATGATGTCATGGAATGTTTTTATACAAAAGGTGAAATAGGGGACATACATATAAAACATACTATAAAAAATAAAAAATGAAAATGGATAATGCATTTGAACCTCAAGAATATGACCCATCCTATTCTTCTATGCTCATAGATACAAGTAAAGCATATCAAATATCTGTATCATGGTTTTCCATTATCTATAAGTTTAGACATGTAATATACTTAGGTAGAAAACGTGACACGAGTAGGATGTGGGATAAAATTCCATTAGACCACCCACCTCAATTTCTAGAAGTTGTACAATAAGTTTATATATAAAATAAGTGAATGGGTGTTAGGAATAATAAACACTGATTTATAAATAATCATCAGCTAACTCAGGTTCCTATTGGACACCTTGTGGCTCTACCTACATCGTCTCAGGAAAGAATTATATTTTGATCAGTAACTGAATATAAAGTAATAATATATATATATATAGTATATTATACTTATACAATTTATCCATATATATTAAATGGGTACATGAAAACTATAGAAATCATATACCTGGGTAATCAGATATGGTTGGACTTGGGTGTAACTCAGTCATCCTTAACTAGTCTAAACAAGCCTATAAGCTCAAATAATAGTGTGCATGATCTGAATCTCATAAAATATTTATGATGTCTTACTCAACAATCAAAATAGGTGGTGTGAGATTTCATTCCCAAATATGAAATTATAAGAACATAGAGAGTCATTCCCAACACCCATAAAATATTTCAAAAGTGAGAGATATTAAGCTCAACACCCGATGCAATGGAGAGAGAAACATCATTCCTCACAGGCCCTTTAACAATCATCCTTGAGCAACCTTAATGAATTCATTAGAATAATATAACATAATGTGGGATCCACACACTAGAGTAAGAAACATGTATCCCTATATGTAATAGGTTGTTACAGTTTATATAATCAATATTAATAAAAATTATTGTATTTTTGTGGTCTTTCGACCCATTAATATTTAATAAATTGACCAATTTCAAAAATTTAAGCATAATAATCCATCCTGGAAACAACCGTTCAATTTATACAACCCTTGTAATTAGTAAAATCATGGAATATCAATTCCATGGTTAAACAAATATCATAGGAGGTGCTAAAATCAATTAGGAAATTACAGACAAGTGTGAAACTCATTTTCATAAGGCCCAAGAACGTAGAGGTTATTCTGAATATATTAGATCATGTAAAGTAGAGTAAAACTCATTTTAGTTCCAAGAAGAACATTTTTATGGTTATCTTTCCATTTAATCAATTTATTATAAAACGTATTTCTAACCAAAGCACCCATGGGGTGGCTATGAAGGAGGCCAACATCTTCTAATGACTAAAAAAGGATTCAAGTGAGTATGATGAAATGTACATATCAATATAGTATAAAAGATCTCATTTTAGGCTGATTTTTGGAAATTGGAATCATACAGTAGAACACTGTATCAATGAAATCAACTCGTGTTTTAAATAAAAATAACTAGACCTCCTACAATAATGTTTTTGATGACTCCTTGGGAAATAGAAACAGCAAATTCTATGTAGTATTGTAAAAAATTATGAATGATATAATTTCTCGAAAATATGGTGAATGAAATTTAACCAAAATAGCATAATAAACACCAAGAAAACCCATGAAAAGAAGCTAGGGGATTTAATTTATTTTCAGTATTGATCTAATGTGACTGACTTCGTTCAAATCGGTGTACAAGTTTGGAATACATGTGAAAACATTTGAGGGGAGAAAAATGGACTTTTGGATGTAAATGGGGATGATCCTCTACTATAAATAAAAAGGAGGAATTGAGGATTTAGTTTTTTCATTAATTAATGGAATTTTAGACATTTCACCATAAATAAATGGTGCACAATTTGGCCATATGGCTTTTCTGAAACCTACACAAAATGTTCTCAACTCACTTTCTAAAGAGGGACCCTATAAAGTTAAGGCTCATAGTTTTCATAAAAATTCAGATACCATGAAAATTCATATGTCAGGAATTCCTGAAATATCACACTATCATGTGAAATAGGCTATACATTGCCTACAAACTGTGTGCCCCTTTCTACTCGGTTTGTATCAAGCAAGGTTACCACCACAATGGTCTTAAATACCATGCAGCCTACCATTTTTTAAATTTCTATGAGATTTGGCATTATAAAAATCCCCAAATGTCCTTGGTAACTTACTTAAGTTGTATTCCATGTTTACCAAGACTCAAAAAGAATTTAAACACAATAAAAAGGATTTTTAATTTCATTGATATGCATTCCTTTACATTATTTAGCTGAATTTCCACCCAATAGGAAATAGACATAACTCACATGAATACGTGTTTGATACCACCTCCATATAAAGTTTTTTTACCAATGATATTAAAAGTATGTTATTGTTTGGATTTAATGAATATATATGATATTTATGAAATAATTATGGTATCAAAAATATATCACATTTGTTACATTTTATCATTGCAGTTATTTGAAATTGATAATGTCATTCATGTGTTTATGTGGTCTATAACCTCTATGAATTGATTTAATTATTTTCCAATGTCCACCTTCCAAAAAAGAGTATAATTTATTTATTATTAAAAAAAATTATAATTATATAATTATTAATACTCTATATATGATGAAGTTCTTCCCATGGTTCATGGAATGGAACTGTCCAATAGACTCATGTATAAATATTTTAATAACTTACACCCAAGATGACAATGTTAAAGAAGAATTATGAATAAATGCCTAATAGAATGACATTGGTGAATATTTTATAGTATGATACCTATTAATATTTTTCTTTTTATATATTTATAATTATGAAAACATTATGGAAACATATTTTTAGAGTTCAAATAAAGATATTTATACTTGAGATAAGGATAATTTTGTATTAATTCTACATTAATGAGACGTGAAAATATTATATATTGAACATCGTTTATATTGTGTATATAATATTACTCTTCAATATTATATTATTAATTACACATTATTCATTATATTTGGAGTTTTAATTCATGTTTACCATTTATGGAGTTTTTATTCAAAATGTTATTTAATCATTAAGGAATATCTATTACAATATCATTTTATTTCCAGATTTTTTATGTTAAGATATTATGTTGGAATTTTTTATGATCCTAACATATAAAACCAATTTCAATTTATTACCCCTTGTTATTTTTTGGTATTATATGTCATCCTTAAATATCTTCTATTGTTGGATGAATAATGAAAACTCGTGTAACATGTATGTAACATTGATTAATAAAATGGATTAAATTGTTTTGATTATAATTATCTTTATTCATTATCATGATTATTTAAATTATTATCGAATAATAATAATTATACATAATTGGTTTATATGGGAAATTTTCATTATTTTTTAAAATTTATTATAAAGGATTAAAATTTAATTCTTTCAAAATATATTTATGTTATATTTTCCCCATTTTACAAAAGTGAAAAATTAATGTTTTTGACATATACGTCTTGAACAACCTTTTACAGCATCATTTTAATAATAGTGATACATATTAATCTCCATGATTCCATGTTAATTCTTTCATTAAATTAATTATATTTATATTTTGATAATTTTTTAACAAAACAAATTGAAAATTGCATAGAATTCTTAAAATAATGACGATAATTTCCAATGTTATTTAGAAATTTATATTCAAAAAAAGTTACAATAAAGTTATTTATAGTTCATTTCTTATAATTTTTTTTAATTACAATAGTTTTTTATTAACTAAAAAACCTTAAATAAGATTGAATTTATAGTATTCTTTTATCCTTTACTGAATCATGTTATTTTGGTTATTTAACTTCTCATCATCAAATTCAATATCATTATTAGTAATTTAATATGAAATTATTTTGTTATATATGTAAATATTTCATGAATAATGGATTTAAAAGACATCACAAATACCAAATTAATAATTATCACATTATATATTTATTCCAAATAGATTATTATTCGAATTATTTATTAAAATTATTATTCCATTTACTTGAGAAATTTTTTTTTTTATTTTAAATGAATAAATTTTTATTTTATAATATTTTTTAAAATGAATATTATAGATCATTAAATACAAGTTGAATTTATAAGATATGATGTTTTGGATGGGTCTCAATTATAAATTTCCCAATGATGGATGAGCATATCTTCTGTAGAGAAATATTTGGCCTCATTTGGTTAGTAATTGGTATAAAAATACATAACAAATGACAGTTTTTTGAATAGGTTCACAATGATAATATTATAGATAACATAGTCATTACCTTAATTGAAGGGGATTGAATTAATTTTTTAAAACATTTAAATTATGGAGAATTCAGTTATCATTATCCTTTTGATTACATTGTTCCTTTTTTACATGGATGTACTTTTATATCAATATATTAATTTCATTTTTTGTGTGTTGATTATCTAATCATCCATATTTTTCATTCTTTATTAACAAATTTTTCAAACCTATATACATAACCCTTAATATGGATCATGAAAATCCTTTGATTTTTTAATCCTTAGGATTTGATGAAGGATATTATTATTGATCACAATGATATATGAATGTATTATTTTTATGTTTTCATATTTTGAACATAATATTATATTAATATTTTTATACAGTTTTGTTATGACTATATATTTTATCAGATATTTATTTTTTATCTCGTTTATCATTTACCAATTTAATCATGTATGCATTGTTTCGAGTTTACTAGAGTCAGGGGTTCATAGGATTTATCATAGAATGTTTTATTCAAATAATGGGTACTAGATTATTGAGAGACAAATCTAACATTAGAATTATAATGACCCATAAAATTTAGGAAACCATAACTCATTTTTATTTTTATTACACAATTAAATATTTATACTAATTTAGCCTAAATTAGAGAGTGGGGTTGTCTAAGGATATTTCCTAGTAGAAGGGAGTGAATCAACACCCATGGTAATTATTGTGCCTACTGTTCATATAATTTTATAATAGAAAGTGTTAGTGATAAGAATATCATTGACATGTTACATCTAATAACTAATGTTATTATTTATATCATTTTCCTTATAGATAAATAAAATTAGACAAAATCTATAGAGAAAGTAATGACTATGATTAAAAAACTATCTCATGTTATGAAAAAATATTTAAGCATAATATAATTTTTTAATAATAATATAATATATGAGTTTCATGAATGTTCCTATGATAAGGACCATGGAAGGAAAAAATTAAACTTCGTATTTGTTAACAATGTTGGAAAAAGCATGTGGATATGTTCTTGATGGTAAAGGGTGTTTTTACATCTCTGGATAAAATGGATGTCATATTGAAAATATAAATTGAAATAAAAGGTGTCTCAATATCTGGTGCATTAAATACAATGATATAGTCCTTTGTGAAAACCAATTCAACAAGAATCAATTATTACCGTGATAATATTTTTATGGATGATATATTTAATTTATTCGAAATTTTATCCAGGGATTGAGAATCATGTTAAAATAATGTTTATTCCACTAAAATAAAAATATTTAGATGAACATTTATATTTTCATTGATATATTTTATCTATAAATGTGATATATATCGATATTTATATTAAAAAATAAATCATCTTATAGACGTCTTCTATGAATGTAAACATTGTGTAATTGAAAATATGGTAATTATTGTTAAAATTGATAATATATGATTATGATTTAGTTGTATTTAGGAATTATTGTTCGATATGAGCATTAATATAAGATATATATGGACTATAACAATAATATTTAGTGACATGAAACAAAATTCTGTTTGGAAATATTGGAAATATATGTTGAATGGTATCAGTCACTAGAAAATATTTTTTATAAAAACATGACATTGTAAAATATATTTATTTTTTAATTAAAAGGTGGCCTTTATAGTTTTCATATTATATAAAATTGTGACCCATGGTGAATTGTACTATATTTTTTATAGTTTATTTGGAACAAATTACATTTTGTAATAGCTAATTAGGGAATATATGTATATGACTAATAATGTTTTTGGAATACCAGATCATTATTTTTTAATAAACAATAATCCCAAAATTCTTGGAATTTGGGATCATTTTTAATCAATAATATTTGAAAAATTTAAAATTTATAATTTTTTTCATTTATGGTTTTGGGAAATTAGTTTTTCGTGAAGGTAAATTCCAATTTTTTAGTATTTGAGATTGTGATTTACATTTATGTTCTATAAAGAGGAAAAAATCTTCATAATTGTTTGGAACATAGGGTATAATAAATGTAAATTTTAGCCATTTTTCCTTGAATTATTCAACATTTTCTTGATGATAAATTTTTATGCATTAAAAACTATTTAATTAATAGGATGTAATCATGTTTGTTGATTTTATCATATTTTCTATCCAGATGGTAATGGAATTTTTCAAAGTCCTGAAATCTGATGATAGAAATTTTTTCAACTTTTTTGAAAGTAACAATAATATATAATGTCGCATTTTTAGAAACTCATTTAAATGTATGTTTTGTATTGAGGTACTTAGATAATGTTATTCTTTGTCACCAAATAGATGTTATTGTTCCAAATTGTATATATAACTAATTTAATTAATATGTTACATATATATACATTCAGATATAAGAATAACAATAACAATTACATGAAATAATTTCTATAAGTAGTGTAGAATACAATTAACATATATTTTATTTATTGTTGAAATTCCACTATGTATTGTTGCGTGTGCCACAAACAACCCCAATATGAAATGACCCATGAAATATTATTATTTAAAAATGTCTATTTTAAAATAGATCATTTATAGAATATGAAAATGAATAACAATATAATTAATTAAATACTTAATATTTCAATAAAATTAATATTAAAAACCACACATTGATTATCATTGGTTTATAATAAAATATAGAATAATTTGTAGTTAAAATCAATATTTTTCATAATATTATTATAATTTGTCCAATATATTTTTATTACCACTGATAAATGTTAATTATGAAACAATTAGATTAAATATAAAATTTCATTATGTAACACTCAATAAATTATATTTATTTGTCATCTAATGGAATTAATGTATGTCTAGGATTCAAAAAATATATTTTCTTATGAAATTGTTTTCATTCTCTTTTATATGCTAATATTATATATAATTGTTAATAATTTTTTATATTTATTTTGTATAATCTATATAAAATTTTAATTCTCCATGTCATTATAAACATATGAATAGCTTTTAAAATTTTTCATTAAATAGTAATTTCATTATGATTAATGAGAAATGATCATTTTTTCAAAACAATCATTTAATTTAATTTAGAAAAGTAAATTAAATTTCCCATTATTTATGTGACTTTTTATTAATATTTTAAACAAAAATTTTACTATGAAAAAATTATTTAATTCTATAAGAGTTATAATTATATTTTATTTTATAGAATTTAATTATTATTGTTAAAAATACATTCTCCTAACAACTATTTTGATGAAATTTTGAAAATTTTAATGAATTAAATTTCTCCACACCAAAGGAATTGTATCTGGAAAAATTATTTCATATTTAAACTAAATACATTTAATATTGGTAAATGTATTAGTTTATTTATTAGTGACAATGAATAGTAATTGTGGTTATGGCTTGTCAACAAGGTAATCAGTAAAAGTGGTTAATTATGGTAAATACTCTGTGATATAGATCCAAAATCAACACAAAAATTGAATTTATTGGATATGATGCGATTATTTCTTCCATACCAGCTATAACATTTACTATATGAAAATTTTGTTCATGTTTCCTATGATAATAACATTTTTATTACATTAAGTAAACAATTAATACAAAATATCAGCCACGTTATATTAAAATATATAATATTTTTCATAGGAATAAAAATATGTAATTTTATATCTAAAAATTTCCATCTTTAAAATGTATAAATTATATTTTTCATGGTAATTGTTTTATATCTTTTAATGATATAACTATCATAATTCATATTAATTATGGATGAAACTCCTATAAAAAACTTGTACGGAAAGAAGTGAAATTGTTTTAGAATACAAAATTTAATTATTGATGAATAATGTATTTTAATATAAGTGGTATTTGAATAAAAGTTAATGTAATTAGATTTTTAAATATCAATATTTTAACTACATACTGAAAATGATGTTTTTATATAAAAACATATCAATATTCCGAAACATTTCATTAGGGAAATGTTATTTTAAATAAATTTTATTTAATATTTTAAAAAAATTGAAATTTTTGATACCATAAATATAAGTTAGTTTTTTTATAATATCCTAAATTTTCTACTTATAATCCACATTCCATTTTTTAATTGATTTATTGATCCTTAAATACTGAGTACCATGTTACCACATTAAGAGTCAAAACATCATATACATGGGTTAAAATAAATAGATAAGGGTTGAAATGTCCAAAAAATATAAAAATATTATTGGATGAGTTTATTTTGTTCCCATATCATTAAAAATTATAAAGGGAAACAATTTTGATCTAAATTTTCATGAATATATCCAAATATTACTTTATTGTCTATAATAATTATAGTTTTTCTAGCCACCATACTTATAAAGGGAACCATGCATATCTCTTCCACAAACATCATGAGCTATTTGTTCATCAGTGTTTTACCCGAATAAATTAAATTATTCATACTAATGTTCCTATAGATATTTTTCTTCCCCTAATAATATCAAGTGAACACTTAAGGCATATGCTATTTGAGTATTTCAAAAGAGCAGGTAAAAATCTTAACCATGTTCAATAAATTTATTTCTACTTACACATCCATAAATTATTCCTAACCACATAAACATATATATAATATCACAAGATTATTAAATTTATATAAATGGTATATTTTTTTATTGAACTACCATTATTCATCTCATTTTCAATCATATGGAAAATGAAAATATCATGTGCGCGTATATGGGAACCGTAATGTCCACAAAGCGATGTATTTAATTTTTAGAACCTCCAAAGAAGGAAGGATATTATAAGGTATTTGTTATTATTGTTAATATTTATGAAAATAATATTATTCCGAAAATATAATATATTATTTTCCTTCTAATCCTTCTATAATTTGATGAATGACTATGTTATTTGGGCCTATGAGTAAAGTACCCCCTTAATGAAGCAATGTGATTCATATCTCATGTCCCAAACAACTAGGATGATTATAAATGTATGTTTAATTTATAATAATGATAAATATTTCATGAATACTATAATTTATATTATAAAACCCTAAAAAATTCTAGGATCATAATCAAAAAACTAAGAGTTAACATGTGAAAAAAACACTTAACACCTAAGATGATAATGTTAACAACTAATTATAAATAAATTATAAATAAATTTTTATAACTAAATCATATAACATGATAACTTGTAATTTTACTATGTTTTTGATTTAAAATAAATATATATTTATTATATAGGAGGATGAGAATGCATATGAATCATGTTGAACAGGAGGTAAGGGTAATTGTTTCACATTTCTAATTCAAGGATACATGTTTATATAATGAACCTAGTTTGAAATATTTAATGTATATAATACCACTATAAAATATTATATCATGATATCATGCTTATTTTTTTATTTAATTTTTCTAACCATTTTTAATCATTAATGGAATTTTTTCACAAAATCTATTATTGGTTAATGGGGTTTCTTTAACAATCTCGTTTTATTTTGGTCTTCGTTTGATTTGATTTCAATTGATAATAATATGTCATTAACAACATAAAAAAATTACATTATTTTACTTTGGTAATAATTTGAAATAATATTTTTATATTATTTTTTTACTTTTTTGAATAATAAACAATATGTATGATACATTTTATAGACATTCTTTTAATGTTATGGTTTTATTGTTTTTCTTTATTCCCTTTTTCATAATATTAAATGATCATTTAAATGATTTAGGAAAATTTTTAATTATGAATAAATGAATTATTAGAAATATTTTAAATCAACCCCAAAAATATTTTAAAATTATTTGAAAAGATAATTTTTAACATTTTCATTATGGTATTTTTACGGTTTTCGTAATTGTGAAAATGATTTCTTTTAAATGTATGTTTTCTTCCCTCAAATTCCACCATCATCGATATTATACATAATAGAGATTTATTTATTTTATTTTATTTTTAATTACATATAAAATAATTTAGGCACAATTTTGGGAACTTTTCTATGATAATGATTCAAATGTTTATTATTTTTATAATGGAATGAAATTTTTTAAGTGATATTGAAAATTTATTTTCTAATAAATGACAAGGAACTTATTTTTTTCATCTATATTATTTAATATATCCAAAATAATTTGTTTTTCCTAAAAACAATCATTTTTTGAATAATTTATTTTATTCTTCTATCCTATATATATTCATAATTATGTTTTCATTAACATTATCGTGATCAAATTCCTTGCCATACACCATCATTTTATTTGAAATTTTTTTTCGCTGAACATAATTTTTTTTAATAATAATGGATTTAAATAAAATCATTTCTACATCATTGTTGTTGTCTCAAACCTAATACTATTATATATATAGTATTATTTGAATGATGTTTTTTTAACAATGATTATTTGATCAAATGAATAAAATTTCTATAGTCACGATTCAATATAGAAATCTCTTGATTTATAAGTATTCTTTAGAATAAAATGTCACACACATTAAATATATGGTGAATATATATATGTGAATGCAAAAGTTTTTGATCAATTATTTATAACATTTGGATGTATTGGTAGTTCTTAATAAAAAAATTGGTGGTGAAATTACTTAGATAATATGTTTATTACTACCCATTAATTGGCAGTGTCTTAGTTATGTCCATGATGTTCTGATGCATCATAAAATGGTTGATCCCTTAATGGAATGATAAATAATGTGGGAATTTATTTAATTAATTTTTCTATAATTATGTTTCCATAATCCATAAAATATATTTGTTGATATTATCCATTGATATACTCTAGACTCATCTTCTTGAATGATGTTTTTTTGTATTATCCACCCTTCCATATAAATTATTCATTATTCACCTGTAATGGATTATGTGGTAGAAGACCATTATTGAGAATCTGGGATTAACCTCTATTAATTTTCCCATCAACGTTATATAATAATGAATATTTTTTTATTTTAATCAATCAAAAATGTTTTTCATTCTATGTTTTTTTGTTTCAAATATAATATGAAAATCAATTGTGTTTCATAAATAAAAATACTTCTAGACAGATTTCCCTTATACGGTGGGATCCCATTTATCTTTAACTAATGCAATAATATAGGCATCATATATACATTACAAGATTCTATGGGCTCCATATGAAATTTTCCAAAACTATTAATAAAAATATTATTCATTATCAATCATGTAATTATTAGTCATTTAATTATTACAAATATATCACAATATTCTTTTATTATTTTACACTCAAATTCAATGACACATATTAAATATATATCCAATTTCACATATTTAACCTCCATGATACACATTATATAGTCAATTATAATCAGGAAGATGTTTCATATCACCTAAATTGTGTAATTAACTTGCAATTGAAACAATAAATGTTCTTACCAAACATTTATAGGTGTCAGAAATCAATTAATATTCAGTATAATCTTACATAGATAGTGTAAAATAAGAAAAATAAAATTGGAAATAATATTTATTCTATTTAATTATTATGAAACAATATGAATAGATGATGACTATATTATTTACGATAAATATAACAATAATGTGAGAAAAAAAATCTAAATTTCATAAATATAAAACTGAAATCCCATGGTCTATGATCTCCTATAACAAATTTGTCAAATATAACTTAGAAAATCTGTAATATAAAAAATAAATGTTATTTTTAAAAATGGAAAAGAGAAAAATAATGGAAAATCATTAAAAGGAAAATTTTAATATATTTAGAGTCCACATATGGAACTAGAGGTAGTATAACTATTAAAATGGGAAAGTTTTCTATTAAAATAGTTTTCATTACTATATAAATATAACCAATTAGAATGTGAAATTTCAATTATAGTAAAATAAAAACAAAACAATAAAAAACCAGTTAGGGGAATAATCCATAATTTGGAGTGGGTGTTCCAACCACCACACATAATAACATTCCATTATTGAATTTTTTCAATTAATTTCTTTAAATTTCATGCTATTTTTTATTATGTTATTCAAATGGATGATAACCCTCTTTTTGGAACTATTGGTGCCCTCAACCATATATAATGAATAATACCCTTACACTAGTTCTCGTACAATGATGTTTGAATACATTCTACTACATTATATTATCACTCACATAAAGATGTTATAATCACCATTTATTATACTCACCTTGTATGATTTAATAATAACCATTTTTCTTATGATCTAACCAAATTAATGGAAAATCTTCCACTATGTTGAAAACTAATGTTTCCTCTGGGATTCCTAGAACAAAATTGTATTATTGTTTACTATAAATTTTGTCTCTATTTCTCAAACGAATTACTAATACAGTTTCATTAGACATAAAAAACATTATATATCACCTGTGACCAAGTCCTTCCCCCATTGAGAAAAAATAACAAAGACCATTACTGATTAAACTAAAATAACTATACCAGAAGCCAAAAATAGTCATATGAATATTAAAATAGGATAAATTAATATATAAATAAGGAGATATATATATAAAATTTTTTCATCCACCAAAATCATGAAATGTTATTTTTTTTTATAATTCATTTCATCATTATATCATAAACTAGAGTATTTTAAATTCACTTCAAATTTCTAATTTAACACATTAAGAAATTAATTTCTATAAAATAGATTATAAATATTGAATTAGAAAGTAAATAATCGTTTGGAGTGAATATTATATAATTTTCACGAGTATATAAACATTATTTTTTATTTTAAAATATTAAATGTAATATATATATATATATATTCTTTAAATGGAAAATTCTAAAATAAAGAAATTATTTTAAAATTTTAAAATAAATTTCCAAAAGCTATAATTTAATTTTTTATATATCAAATAATATTTTTTATATCAAATAAATGATTGCATCAATGAAAATATCATTTTAACATATTAAAGGTTCTCATAAAAAATTATTTTAAATTTTTTAAATTTTTAGTTTAATAAAATATCTTTCCTACATAGAATGAGGATTTAAAATTAGGTTCATGTGGAACATTTTTATTTTTCATCAAACTCAAAATATACTAAATTCGTATGCAATAATGTTTTCGTAATACCATCATTCCGTAGAATTAACATTCATGGTGTCATGAATATATTGGTTTGGCCATTGTGTGTGGAATAAAATCAATAACTAAATGTAATTAAACTATTAAATGTGTATTCTCAAAAAATTATTTTTTATTACTTATTTTATCATGGAATACTCATCCCTACCACTCATAAATATGATCTCTCCATCCCATTTTCAAACCACATACCAAAAATCATCTATATATTATAATATTCTCATAATTTCCTCAATAAATCATCTTCTATATTGTACATTATTGTTTTAGAAAAAAAAATATATCACAAGAGTTAGAAGCATATCAACATTTCTGTTTAGAAATAATTACTTGCATCCCTATATTATTAATTATTTTTTTTATCTGTATTTAATATTTAAAAACATGAATATCTAAATTAATTATATATTATATCAATACAAAATTAATGTATTTATGTTCCTATAAAACTTATATAAAAAGTAATTTGAACGTAAATTTATATTATCAATCCTATTCATTGATCGTTACGTACATCATCCTTTTTCCCATTGAAATGGATGATGTCTGTTATTTATGTGTCACTTCCTTCAAAAAATTAGGAATAATAAATAAAATATAAAAAATAATTAATTTTTATTAACTTATAATTATGTTGAATTTTAATTATGATGAACAATGATCAATTCTAAAATATAAAATCAATTGTGTATTTTTGGAGAACATGATTAAAGATGATCTTTATGATACCAGGATCATAACATTGTAATGAAGGATATAAATAGTAAAATATTAGCTAAATATATCAAAATTGGTTTTTAATTTTTTTTATAATGTAAATTGTTTTATATTATAGGGTTGGGTGCCTCATAAAAACACAATATGTTAGGTAATGTGATTCTTCCAAAATGACTATATTTTTAGAATAAATAATATCTTCATCTTAATTAATATTTTATATTATATTACCTATCATATGGATGTATCAACATCATTTTACTGTTATTTGGGGAATTAATTCCCTTAAAATACATACTTTTGATGACAATAAAACTTATGGTGAAGCATCTCTCTTCCTTTAAATAGAATACTCTCTATCTGTCTCTTTAACAATATATATATATATATATTATTGTGTGTATGTGTGTTATTTAAGAATCACTAAATATAATTTTTATTCATATTCTAAATGTTACATTTAATGGATTCTATTTTCATGTACTATTTTTTTATATTATATGGATTATTTTAAGTCTAGGTGTATAAATGGTGTGGGATTCAAAGGTTCGATGTACCCAATGTAAAATTTTGAAATATAAAAAATAATTTTATTACAAAGCGTGACTTAATAAATAGAATAACACTTGAACGAGGGATTTTATCTGAAATCGTATTACACCGTTGAGTTCTAAAACAAGTTTTTACAAAAGTACAAACATAATTTTTTTTGACATTATAATTTTTAAAAAATAATAATTGGAGAATTCTAATTAAAAATAATAATTTCATTTATTTTATTTGATGCAATGAGAAGATACCTACTTAAATACACGGTCATAGCAACGGTTTCATGGTTGGATGTTAAGACTCGGACACCTTGAGGTCATTGATGGAGATATTCTATTTGATGGATGACTAATTGAGACATGATCGATGATTGTGGCTCCAAAAGAGTTTTTTGATATCATCAATGACTAAAACACAACTATTATATATCAATGATCGATCAAAAATACAGGTTTGATATTTGATTTTGTGTTTTTCATCCCCAAATTTCATACCATATGAATTCAGATCAATTTTACAAATAGAATTGATATACACATTGTCAGAATATGTAATTTGTAGGAATTTATTTTTTCATTATGATTTATTATAGATCATTTATCTTATTCTTTGAGAATGAATCGATTAAAAAAGTACATGGTTGAGGTTCATTCCTCATGTTTGTTAGATTTAGGATTTCATCCTCTAATCTATGCACAATCATCAAGGGAGTTTATTATGGATCGTGGTTTGATGAATACAAGGTATTTAATCATTACTAGACTATTATTTCATGAAATAGATTAATAATATAGGTGTGGTTCCTGATCTATGGAGAGTATAATGTAAGATAATGACAAAAAATTATAGGAAGTAGATTAGTTCACATTCAAGAGAATCAGGTTCTGCATCAGGGATGTTTGACCATAGAAGAGTACTTGGTGAGAATTAATGGTCACCCATGTTACTCCACGGATATTCTTTGAGATCTATTCTTTATAGAATAGTGCTTTTAGTAAGTCTTACAGAAGGATGTCATGGATTATTGGTATCCTAGTACATTCCCACCTATGTTGGGGGTGCTTGAGTTTTCCATGGTTTTGAGATCTTCTTAGAATAAAATGCAGTGATAGTGTGTGATGGTAGTGGGAACCCCAAAGCATATTCCTTGAAAGCAGGCAACTGATGACATTCATATAAATACAGGCATGGAAAATTCTTTTATAGGTGATCCTAGGGAACATAGTAAATATTTAAATGCTCTCAAGGTGGCTTGATTTAGCCAATGGAGATGCAGTGGGTCTCATATGATGGTTGGGTACATCTTCCATGAGACTGTCTGACCCATCATATATTTGGTTGAGAGACATTCGATGGAATTCCATCTTAAAGTAAGAGATATAATTAGGATGGTATATAGGGAGAAGAATATGGTATATGGGCTTTTATATTACTGGTACGTAGTCATAGGTTCGACGTAATACCAAAACCACCCTCAAGTGTTCTATGCCAGGATTAGGGATTTTATGGTTTGGGATGAGGCCAGATGAAACAATTGAGGCCTAATAAACTAAGGCTCCGAGGATAATATGTGGGATTATATATGTCATTTATAATGTAGTTTATATATTGATAGAAATATGTGTAAATCATTCCATCCATTCAACTTCTATTGTTCAAGATATAGAGATTCTGGTTGAGCCATTAGCTCAACCATTTTAGATGGAGACTTTGTTAGGATTTGAATTAGTGATTGTTCACAAATTCTTATAGTACGATATGAAACTTGGAGGTGTGAGTTTTTATGGGATCTATATGTAGTAGAAACGAGTCTTACAATTTCTTATTTGTTATGTACTGGCTATCCATACATTATTCCCATATAAACTTTTTTATGAAGACTATGTAGAGTGTCTGAAGTGATAGAATAAAAACTATTTTTTTTTGGAAAATATGAATCATTGTAAGAGTAGGAATAGCTTATGAATATGTGATTATGATTGATTTATACTTGGATAAATAGATAAAATCCTGGTGTAGTGGATTCTATGAGATACTAGTTTCCAAAAATAGTGGAAGTGTATGAGAGAATCTATCTTGAGGGCATGTGAGGATTACCATCCTTATGGGAGATAGATTTCTTCATTGAATTGTTTCCTTGGACGACCTTTTTATCTGCACCATCAAATCGGATGAATATTGCATAGCTTCATAAGTTAAGGTGAGACCCAATATTTCCCAGTGGGTTTCCCAAGTGTTGTTTTCATTGATGTTGGATTTAATCTGGAGGTTATGTGTGGAAAAATAATGCTTGAATTAGGTAACCATGAAGAATATTTATCCCCTACTAAGTATCAATGAACTCTTCGAAAAGTTTAGAGGGGAATGATGGTTATCAATGATTTACCTCATACGAGGCTATCACTAACTAATAGTATGGGACATTGATATACTGAAGACATCATTCAGATGTCTCTCTGATCACTGTCAATACATGGTGGTTCTTTTATTGATGATGGATTCCCCTAGAGTGTTCAGGGGACTCATGGATAAAATCTTCATTCAATTATTAGACTAATTCATGGTTGTCTTCATTGATGACATCCAAGAGTACTCATCCTCCCAACAGGATCACATGATAATATTTTGGGTGATCCTAGATAAAAAAAATGAGAGAACCATCAATATAGAATGCTCTCAAAGTATCAATTTTTTATTCGAGATCACCACAACAAGGGGAATATCATTATAGAGTCATGAGTAGTCATCGACTCGAAGATGGTTAATGTAGTTATATCATAGGAACCACCATGGAATGTCACTAAGGTTCATAGTATCCTAGGGATATTATGTTATTATGAGAGTCTTGATATATATATGTCCATAGATCCAACACCCTTGATATATTTGACCCAAAAGGGTAACATTTCATATGGATAGAAAAGTGAAAAAAATTATTTTATAATTTAGGGAAGTGGTTGGATAGAGTTCCTATCATGATATTATTCAAGGCTGGTATCAAGTACTTAGTCTTTTACCCTGAATTAGGTGCCAGTATTTGTGGTGTTTTGATGGAGCAGTATGAAATGATTTCCAATGGTTCCTATCTATTAAGAACACATGACTAGACAATTGTGACCCCAATCTTGTTTTTGTACTAATAGTCTTCATAATGATTATTTGGAGAGACTACTTGATTGTGAACAAGTATATAGTCTACTACTACCATAATATTCTTATGTATATATTCTCTTATAATTATCCTAACATGAGACATAGGTGAGGGATAGAGTTCTTCTAGGTCTATGAAATCAATATTTTCTATACTCTTGAGATGGGTAATGTGGAGGATAAATGTCTTAATAAGATTTAATGTTATCAGTTGTTATCTAGAGCATCATAGTAGTTAGTCTCATTTAATTTGTAATTAGTAGAATATGATGCTTCTTCATATTTTATTTGATGGTTGTTACCTCAAAATTTTTACAACATGTCAAGGGTTCTCATTGTTCACATACCTATTGTGATACCACATATACTCAGAAATACAATATACATGATCCTAATGGATATTCTATACATTATTTTTTTATGAGGAGGTGGTTAGAGAGTTTAATACATCCCCATAGGTTGTAATTATAAGTCTTGAAATGAAGTACTATGAACTTTGACATTAGTTTTGGGGGCAAAAAATTTGGAAATGAGTTATAGAGTTTGCCTCTAAATTCATGAATGTCCTGCTAGTGAAGGATGAGCAGTAGGTTATTGTAGGTTTATCTAACTCCCTTGAGATTCAAGAGTGTATTTGGGATGGTATATCCATGTAATTAATGATACGGTTACCTTGTATTCCTAGGGGATTTTATTCTATGCAGGTGATCATAGAATAAATCACTAATTCAGCTGAATTCCTAGGTATTTGAGATTATTGTTTAGTAAAGTGTTTGGTTGCCTTTATATTAAATAGATAGTCAGACTCCATTGAGTCCCCTTGACTCTAATCTCATAGAGAGATACATTATTTACATCATATTTATGGAGAGGATTACATGAGGAAATTGGGACATAATTTCACTCGAACAAAGTCTTTCACCCCCTAATGACTTCCATACAGAGAAACCCATTATTATCTTGGAGGACATGATACAGCATTGCACATTGGTCTCTAGACAAAATTGATAGGGTCATATATCCTTCATAGTGTTTCATGCAATGGAAAATAACATTCATTCATTGGTATGGAAACATTCAAGGCCATTTATGGGTGAACCTATTGGTCACCACTATGTTGATATTATTAATAAGAATCTGCACTCATGGTCGAAGAGATGGTGTATGATATTATAAGGAATTTTTATATCTTCGACGAGAATATGAGGTATTAAATGAGTCATCATAATTCCTATGTGGACCAATGATGAAGATTTATAATGTTCAAGGAGGGGGACTATGTGTTCCTTAGGGCCCCCCCTTGTCGTGGATTACAATTAGTTTTCCACTATGGAATTTTATCTCAGAAGTTCATTAGACTTTTTTAGATAATACATAGTTGTGTCAAGGCCATATACCACTTATCCAAAGCACTATAGTTGGACCTGGTACACGAAATCTTCCACCTATCGCATATGGGGACTTATATGAATGACACATAACATGTTATCGTCTTGAATAGAATGGACATTGGGATGGAGATACATATGGTCATTACCTAGTGGAGATTGAGGATTATCATGAGGGTATCCTTTTTTGGGTTATCAATTCTTGTAGTTCTTGTTGGTGGAAACACATGAATAATCAAGATATCACCAAGAAGTGGGAGACCCATATGCAATCTTAGATTCCCTAGCATTTTGAGTAGATTTTTATCATTTCAGGATGAAAATAACCTTTTTTTGTATAATATAATGAATAATATTTTGAGTATATTTTATTTGAGTATTATATTGATTTTTTTTGTGACTCGGTGGTAAAATAGTGCTTGATTTTGAGGATCAGTGTTCTCGAAAGCAATGTTATAAGTGTTTTCAATATATTACATAACAAGCATATGTAAATTTCATGAAAATTTTTAATAACACATGAATGGTGTCTCAGATCAGAAAAATTATTACAACATTGAATTTAGTACACTGCCTCTACCCTAGGTATGACATAACCTTTGTTATAGTATGGAATTTGTGAAAATTTATCAATGTTGTGGAATAAATAAATAAATAAATATAATTTATTAAATTTATGAAATTTATTTTATTTGGTTCAATGACCAATAAATTCAGTAAATAAATTATAATATCTTTTTCCTTAGGGTTTTACACAAAAAACTAGAGACCATGAGACTGTTTGACAGATATTATTAGAGAAAAATGACAAATCGAGACCTAATCAAGGATAATTTCACCAGAAGAGTTTTTATAATACTTCAATGAAAGTAAAAAAACCAATTTTTATCAACTATTGACCCAAAATCTATGTAGGATGATTGATTTTTTGTAGTCTATCCCGTTAATTAAACATAGATGTAACTGAATCAATTCGAAGAACATAATTAATATAGGCATTGTATATAGATTTAATTTCCTGGATTTTTTTTTCTCAATTATGATCTATTCGTCTTAATTTTTCTTCTACCATGACACTGTATCAGGGATGAATTAACAAGTATAATTTTCATTCCACTCAATAGTTGGATTTTGAATTTCTTCCCCCATTCTGTGTACATTAATTATATATATCTCTTTTGTTCTTTGGTTCGATTCATACTTGGTATTCTATCATTTCATATCCATTACTCAGCCCAAAGGATTAGTGACATGGTTATGGTTCATGATAAATGGTGTGATCAAGGTGAGATGACATCGATGAATGACCAGAATTAGATTATATGTATATTTTGTTTTCATTCATCATAGTATTTAATGAAATGTGATAGATTTATTTATGTAGAATTCTCCGAGTGGATTTGAATCAAGATTCTAGTTTGGGATGATGAAAAGGCATTACTGACCCTCGGTTAAATTGTACCAGCAAGGGAAGAAGATTCAAAATATCACATAATGAAATGGAGTAATATCTAAAATTTTTGGAAATTATTGATCAACACGATGTTTATTTTAGGATTACACGTTGGGTGGTACCCTCTAGATGTAGTGATAGGATTTTGGTTAAGCATAAGTAAATCATGCCAGGTGAAACTCACCTGGTGGATCGAAGTGCACCTTGAAGGTTACACGTACACATCCAAAAGATCCATGATAGTGGAAAAAAATTCACTTTGACTAAAAAACAACTATGATTACATAGGATAAAAGAAGGGAATCAATACAGATATATATATCCAAGACCAGATGACACGAATAGGTTATGAGCAACCTCTACACATCATTTGTTTCACTCACACATGGTGTATGTTGAGGTTTACATGTTGTGTGATGATTTACCACACAAGAAGACCTATGGATATCTAGAAACACAATGAACCCCTAGTACATGCCATGTACAACCATCAAGGGTGTTTGTGGCCCTTCTTTTTTTTGCTGGACCAGTAATGGATGAGTGCATAACATTGGTTCATTCACTTGAGGGTACAATGTGACATTACATACACATCAATATATCATGATCCACTATAGAGGAAAATTCTTAGATATAGTATGTAGAGTCCCTATGTGATATATGGGTGTGATAATCTATCATTTTTATACCCTAGGTGGGTTTTGTGGAACCGGGATGACCACCTTGAATTGAGAATTGATCGTTCATTTAGTAATTCATATCAGTAAGGTTCACAATATCATTGGTGTATAATGACATATATAGGGTTTCAATAAAAATTTGGTTTATGGTGTCCCCATGTAATTATAGGTGTCACCCCTATATATTTATCAGGTTCCTCTGAGACCAGTGATCATTCATGGGTGGGGCCCAGTGATCATGACCACTTTATTGAGCATCTCTGGTGATTTTATAGCTTATGGACTGTACTCTCACAGAAAAAACATTTATTCATAGTAAATTTTATGGCTAGAAGATGGTTGTGACAACTTGGTGGTGTGGTGTACTTCATAAGGATATCTAGGAGTTTCTTTTTGGAAATTGACTTTGATATCCTTATAATGATCTAACTAAACTTTATTCATTTTGTTTATTATATTTGAGGATTCACATTATCGATTATTATACTCACCCCTACATGGGTGATGCATGCACATTGTGTGTCTTATGAAGATGATGACCCTTTGGATGTTGACTTGGGAGGACATAGAGTAGAAACAACATAACATGAGGTATAATGATTGATGTGTTTTAGGGATCTTATATTTTATCTTAATACTCTTCAATTATGTATGTTGTAATTTTTACAAATTATCAGTGAGCTTTTAAATTTATTTTTTTCTTTATTTACATATTTTATGTACTCTATGTGGTATCATAGATGTATGAATTCATTATTTATAGTGGTATTATATTTTAAAATTTTATTTGATTAGAGATGTGTGTATTTGTACACGTACAAAAGGAATGTGCCTCCCATTTATGGGATATGCCTACTCAACGCTGGTGGCTTGCCACATGCCTATTGGATGAAGACAGACAAAGCCATGTGTCGAACCCTAGTGGGTCGGGTCATGTCATTATAATCCATTTTTAAGGATATTATCCAAACCTCTCCTTGATTTCCTCTCACTAAATTTTTAATATTTATTGATCTATTTTCTAAATATTATTTGTTTTTTATAAAAATAAAAAATTCTACGTATTTACACATAAGGGAATTTTTATTTACATAGGTTTGATTATCTTACTCATTGAAAGATGTTATAGAAATATACATGATATAATTATGTAAAATGTTTCCTTTTCTGAAAATATTATTCATTCAATGAATGATGATATATTTATAATTAATTTCAACCACTTATTTCCTTATGAATGACATAAATTTAAATAGTTTATAATGTTGTAGGTGGGACTAGAACCATATATCCCCCAAATGAATTTGGTAATTCATTTATCCAATGAGAAACTACTCATAGTGAATGCTAATATAACATATCACATCTATATTATGATGTTTTCATAGTATGAATATTATTATGCATATGATACTTCATTTTTCTATATGTTTCCAATAAAATTACACAATGTATTCCACATTTTTTATTTACATATTCAAATATTATTCTACCATGGTATCATTTTGATGATGGCCATTATGATAATTAAAGTACATTTTTTGTTACATTTATTATAATCTAGTACCAAACTCCCTAATTTGAAGATGAAATCGTAAAAATAACATTTATTATTATTATAAAGATTAAGGTGACACAATTTTTTCAATCCCAAATATTCTATATTAAAATGATATATTGGATCCCTAAAATTCACAAAGTCCATTTATTTTTTCTATTTTTGATACATTTTAAAAACTCTTTCCTATAAAATATAGAGGAATTCATGATATTATCATTCCCGGAATACCCATCTTTTAATAAATGATATCAGGTTATCAAAGTTATCAATAATAAATCATTCTAAACATAATTTGTTCAACATAATACTTGATAAAATATTGAAAAAGAAACATAAGATGTATGATCTAAAATGCCCAGTAAGGGTAAAAATAATCTATAATGAAAAATATCATTAGTGATTGTTAGAAGTTAATAATGGTATGATTATGTTATCCAAAAATCTCTCATGAAGGTGGTTTTTCATTTATTTTGATTTTTGAAAAGGATTGAGGTTGTTGATAAAGTATGGTTGTCAAAGAGAGCATGGAGAGTTAGAGATAATGCTGAACTAAAATCAGGAAGAGTAAGTGCAGAACTGATCTGGAAATGTGATCATGTGAAACAATCATAATTTTATTTTTGAATATCTAATGGGCCATGAAGAATATTACAATACCATAACATTTAATATCATAATATTTAATTTTAATTTCATGATTGAATATTGAGAATCAAGAGTGATGAACTGATCTTGTAATGTGATCATGCACGTCGTTGATGATTTACTTTTGAAGTCAAGTTTGGTTGTGGAAGGATTTGTAAGACAATAATAATGGAAATCACATGATTATGCATTATTGAATTTTATTCTTGCATGATTTTCTTTGGATCTTTTGGAGGGGTATTGAGACCACTCATGATTGCATTTAGATCTTGTAGAGGGGTATTACTGAACCATTATGATAGTTTGTGGCGTTCACTCCTAGATGTTGGAAAATGTTGAATGGGACTTGATGTCTGGACTCAGAGAAGAACATAAATATAATGGAAATTTACAAAAATGAATGAAGAGATCACTATTTTTGAAGAACTAATGAGTGCATAATTTCATTTGAGACTCACAAAAAGTCTGAATATAGACCGGTTGCTTGTCTAATGCATGAATGAAGACTCAAAACAAGGACTCACACAATAAATGAATGCAGAACAATGACTTTTGAAATGTGTGAATGTAGACTAGGTAATTGTGTAATGAATAATAAAAAATGATGAATGAGTACTCATACAAAATGTAGATGTTGAAATAAGACTAATGCTAAGGTCTCACCAAAAGAATGAGTTGATCATGCACCTAGATCTTAAAAAGCATGTGATTCCCTAATGGTGAATGATTTTAGGTGACATATAGAATTATGGGGGTTGAAAGTCAAATATTAATACCCCCATGACCAATCCTTAATGTTTGATGATGATTTTCATAAAAAGATTGATCTAATTCTTGTATGGGGGAAGAGACTCATGGTTAGATCTCAAAATATATGTTCACATCGACAAAAATCTAAAATTAACATCACGTAGGTTATTCACATGATCTAAAAAAGGCACTGCATAGAGAGAGAAAGTGGATATTCCAAATAAAATACGTTGAAGAATGCATTAGGAAGATAATTGCATAGAGTGGGACTCACATAGAGTGGGAACATGGGTTTATGCCAAGGGTTCATGAAGAAGAACAATACATGATTTACATTGCCGAAGTGTCGTGAATGAACTGATAAAATTATTTTCAAAAAAATGAAATTGGACTCTCGAAAGGTGGATAAAAATAAAGACTCATGGAATTTCCTTTTAGAGAGTGTGACTCATGAAGAGTTCATTCAAGGGTTTGCACTTTGGGTTCGCGGTGATAGAGGTTCACGTAAAGAGCCAGGGGTTTACGCTACGAGACTTCTGTACAGTGAGACTCATCCAAGGTACTAGGGTTTTGTGCTACGAGAATCACACATGGTGAGACTCACGTAAGTTACTAGGGGATCATATTAGGGGACTAGCACAAGGTTGGATTCACACAAGGCACCAAGGGTTCATGCTAGGGGACTTGCTCAAGTGGGGACTCATGAAATGTGCCAGAGGTTCATGCTAGGATATCATGCAATGGTACACACCACTATCTTAGGAAAGGACTTATGGGACATGTTCTCACTTAGGGATATCAAATTAGATTAATTTCTACAGAGATAAACACTTACATTTTACTATTAATATTACCATTTCCAAATCTGAATTTTGAAGGAGAGTAAGGAGGTAAATGATCTTCTCTATTCGGTAATTCTTTCAGAAGATGTTTATTTACTAAAAAAATAAAATTGGAGAAAGAACATTTCAATCATTTAAATATGCTTAAAAAAGGTAATTTTTGTCCCTACAGTATGGAGATGTTTGTTCATGTTTTATGGAATGTGGATGGTTTATATCCAGGTGTATTCACGGATGTGATGGATTAACCCCAAAATAGCCTCTATAGAGCATCTAGATATAGCTAAGGATGCGTTAATTAAGAATAATTACGTGATTTACATGTCCATAAATTTTGTGGGACCATCATTTCCATATACTTTGTGTGTATGCCTTACAAATTAGTGAGAAATGAAATAGGAAGACTTTGATCCATTCCACCGGTAGTGATCTACAAAACAAGACATAAGGAGCGACCCATGGGAATGAATTGAGGTGACCCTAAACAGTGTAATGGAAGTAATTCAAGGAATAAAAATTATATATCCTAAACATCCTTGTCGAATTGATCCTCAGTGAATATGGTATAATACAGACCTTGATGTTGTATATGCCTTGGCTATATCCCAATGAGATTGAACCAAGTAAAAATCTATGTATCCAAGGACCTGTATTATTGCTTTACATTGAGTAAATTATCATTAGATAAAATTTTAAAGGATATGATCCATATAAATACTAAATGGAAAACAAAGTGACATTTATAATAAAGAAGTCACGATTCACTGGGGTAGAAAGTATTTTGAAAAGAATATCCATACCTTGATTCACCACCATATCATGGTATCTAATCCCCTTTTTAACATAAAAATGGATATCAGATGATCGGTTACCTTTTTATATTTGTATTGTCTTTCATGTTTTACTATTGGAATTGAAGTATAATTTTTTTCTTACTGTTGTTTTCTATTTATAATAGATGAACTAAAAAGAAGAAGCATAATTCAGTTCAAAGTCCTAAATAAGGATGGAACAGTGTGATTCGGTTTATGTAAACTAATAACATAATAAAATAAGGTTTGGATGAATCAAATAATTAAAAGATAAACTCATATAATTGTTTTGTTTTATTGAGTGAAGAGAATGAAATTCCCCATGATATTGAAACTACTCATTATGAATAACTCCATGAAGGGGATGAGTGGATGTTGTCCTTGAAATAATTGAATTGAATCTGAAAGTGGATAATGATATTAATTCTAAATATAACTGAATCCAAGAACTAGAAATTGAGGCCAAAAAGTTTAATGGTTTTAATTAAAGGCATATTGATGTGTCTACGAATCTGAGGTAGAAGAATTATTCTCACACTAAAGTATTGAAAAATGTGTCAACAAAGATAGAAAAACTCAAAGATAATGAAAAAGGAAGAAATATAAACTCAGAAGAAATTACGAATTTGAAAAAAAAAAAGAAATAATTATGTTTCTATATAGCTATCTGAACTTGTTTAGGAAAATCAATGACTAAAAGAAGATAATTCATGTAGTAATGATTTTACTACTTAGATAAATTCTCTATGGAAAGATAAATCTGTTGTACCTCTCTCTCTTGGATTTTAATGATCACAATCACTCTTATCGTGATCTAATATTGTTTCAAGGGTTTTTGTTAATAGACATGATTTCAGGAGCAAGAAGTGGCAAAGGAGGAAAAGTGGACTGTTTTCATGTCCACCGGCCAACCGGTGGCCTCAGCACCGGCCAGCCGGTGCTGCCTGGGCAGAAGGGACAGCTACTGCCTCCTCACCGGCCAACCGGTGGCCTCAGCACCGGCCAGCCGGTGGAGGCTGGACAGAAGGATCTTCCCTCTGTCAAGACCACCGGTCAACCGGTGTCCCACCACCGGTCAGCCGGTAGAACTCCATCAAATAATGAGACCTACTGTCTCACCACCGGCCAGCTGGTGGCCTCCTCACCGGCCAGCCGGTGGAACTCCTTCAAATAGTGAGACCTACTGTCTCACCACCGGCCAGCCGGTGGCCTTCTCACCGGCCAGCCGGTGGCTCCTGGGCAGAAGCACTCTCCACCTTCCAAGGCACCGGCCAGCTGGTGGACAAGCACCGGTCAGCCGGTAAGCAAAGTCAAACTAGCCGTTGGAGCTTGACCGGACTTGTCTACTTGATCCCCAATGGCTCCGAAATCCCTCCAACGGCCATATTGAAGTATTTGGGAGTATTTCTCCTATAAATAGACGTCCATGGATGCCGGGAAGACCACTGATTATATACCGAAGCATACCAAAGCTATCTTGATCATTTGAGGCTCCTACGACAATTCTCAAAGGCTACTTGAGATCCAATTGCCATCCTTGATGCTTGGGCTGCCTCTACATCAACTACACTCACCTCTTGGCGCTCAAGGCTTCCTCTAGTTTGTTCTAACTTATTTACTTCAATTGTTTAGTTCTTAATTGGGTTTGTATTAAAACAAACCACCCTTTTTCTTCCTTCTTTCAATTTGGGTTTCTTGCTACAACCATAATAAAAAGCAAGCTATAAGAAGGTGATCTAGCCTACCTTAAAACGGCTAGTGGGTTTCTTGCTATAACCATTAAAAAGCAAGCGGTCGTATAAATCTCCCAATGGTTGAGTTGGGAGCGGAGACGTAGGCTTGAGTTTAAAGCTGAACTCCGTTATCAATTGTGTCTTGCCATTTTACTTTTCGCTGCATTTAAATTTGTTTTAAATTGTTAATTAATTTTATAAAGGCAATTCACCCCCCCTCTTGCCATCACCTTCGACCCAATATTTGGTATCAGAGGGAGCGTTTGTGTAATACCTTAACCGGTTACAAACGAAAAATCCATAGTGATGGCTTCTTTCTCACATGCACCCGAAGGGTATTCCATGACTCGGGCTCCATACTTCGATGGAACCGATTACACATATTGGAAAACACGAATGATTACTTTTCTTAGAAGCATTGGCTATCCTATATATAGAATTGTTATGCAAGGCTACACTCTTTCTAGTAAGGATGAATCAAAATGGACCCCCGAAGACATTGCCAATTTTGAGCTTGATGGCAAAGCCATGAATGCTCTTCATTGTGGGTTAGACCGTAATGAGTTTAATCGTATTTCTACTTGCACCACCTCACACGAAATTTGGAAACTTTTGGAAGTGACCCATGAGGGCACTAACAAAGTCAAAGACACTAGGTTAGATATGTATCGTCAAGACTTTGAGAGTTTCACAATGCACCCACACGAGTCAATCACTGAAATGTTTACTCGTTTTACTGATGTTTGCAATGGGAGAAAGTCCCTTGGTGATGATGTTTCAGCAGAAACAATGGTCAAGAAAATTCTTTGGGTCCTACCAAGCTCTTGGGCACCAAAGGTGACGGCAATCCAAGAAGCGAAAGATGTCAAGAAGATGCCGGTTGAAGAACTCATAGGGTCACTCATGACTTATGAGATTACCATGAAGAGGCAAGCCGATAAAGAAGGAAAGATCTTCAAGGAGAAAAAGAACATAGCTTTCAAGGCAAAGGAAGAAAGCTCCTCCGATGATAGTGAATCCGAGATGGCTCAACTAGCAAGGAAAATGAGCAAGTTCATGAAGAAAAAGAAGAAATTTCAAAAGGCACGAAAGGAAGAGCCAAAGGCGGAGAAATAAATCACTTGCTTTGAATGTGGAAAGAAAGGCCACATCAAACCGGAGTGCCCCATTTTCAAGAAAAGGTTAAAAGAAAATAAAAACAAGAAGGCCTTCAAAGCATCAACATGGAGTGCAAGTGATGACTCCCTGTCTTCAAGCGACTCAAGCGCTGAAGGTGGAAAATGCCTAATGGCATTTGATGAGGTATCCTCTTCTCACTCTTCTTCTCACTCTTCTTCCTCATCTTCTTCTTTTGATAATGATATGTCTTATGAAGAACTCCAAAATGCAAGAGATCAATTAGAGGATGGTTTTCACGAACATACCTCTAAATTTTTTACCTTGAAAAAGAAAAACAAAACTCTTATTTCCGAAAAAGACAAACTTCTCAAAGAGAATGAGGAGCTTGCCCTTAAAGTCAAAAATATTCCAAATGTAGATTCTTTAAATTCTACCATTAAGGATTTGAAGGAATCTCTTTCCAAGTTCACCCAAGGTGAACAAAACTTAACTAAATTGCTAGGTTCTCAGCGTTCGGCTAGAACTACACATGGACTTGGCTATAACAAGCAATCCACTTTTTCTAGGGCACCCACTACTTTTGTAAGGGGGAGCTCTCAATACAAATTTTGTAATTATTGTAAAAAGACCGGTCACATGATTTATGAATGTGATTGTAAAAATGCTAGGTATGGAAGACCCAAATCCATTACCTACTCGGATGAGTATCATAGAAGGAATCCCTCTAGAACATAATGGGTTCAAAAGTCTCTTTTTGCTAATCTTTCCAGACCCAAACTTATATGGGTACCAAAATCTCTTCTTTCTTGATTTTGTAGGATAAACGCCAAAAGAGTAGGATCTCTAAAGGCTCGTGGTATCTCGACAGCAGTTGCTCAAGGCACATGTGTGGCGATCCCTCCGAGTTCAACTCACTTGAAGAATTCGATGGAGGATATGTCACCTTTGGTGATAACTCAAAAAGCAAGATCGTCGGAATAGGTACCATTGGTTTTGGTAGCTCCTCTTTTATTAAAGATGTTTTATTAGTTAAAGGCATAAAGCATAATTTAATTAGCATTAGTCAACTTTGTGATAGTGGTTTTTTAGTCAATTTTCAAAATGATTTCTGCAATGTGTTTGATTTTCAAAACAAGTTGATATTTTCTGCTTCCCGTTTTCAAAATGTTTACATTATTGATTTAAAATCTCTAGCTAGCAAAAATGTTAAATGTTTAAGTGCTCTTGACAATGAGTCTTGGCTTTGGCATAGAATATTGGGGCATTGTAGCTCTCATTCACTTCTAAATCTTAATAAGAACAAGCTCATTCGTGACCTTCCTAAACTTAAATTTAAGAAAGATTTGATTTGTGAGCCATGCCAACTTGGTAAGCAACACAAGTCTTCTTTCAAATCTAAGAAGGAAGTGTCCACCTCAAAATCTCTTGAACTCCTTCATCTTGATCTTTTTGGTCCTACTCCCATAGCAAGCTTAGGTGGAAAATCCTATACCTTAGTTATTGTTGATGACTTTTCTCGTTTTACTTGGGTTTTCTTTTTAGCCCATAAGAATGATGCTTGCAAAACCTTTTTGAAATTCTCTAGGAAAGTAGAAAACGAAAAAGGATATAAAATCATATCTCTTCGTAGTGATCATGGTGGTGAATTCGAGAACAAAGAATTCGATGAATTGTGTTCCTCTCAAGGATACAATCACACCTTCTCTGCCCCTAGGACTCCTCAACAAAATGGAGTGGTTGAAAGGAGAAACCGAACTCTCCAAGAAATCGCTCGAACCCTCCTTAGTGAATTCGACCTCCCTCAATATTTTTGGTCCGAGGCGGTAAACACTGCTTGTTATACTATTAATAGAGTCCTTGTAAGACCCCTTCTTAAAAAAACCCCCTATGAACTTTGGAAAGGAAAATTGCCCAAAGTTGGTTATTTTAAAGTGTTTGGGTGTAAATGCTTTATCCTTAACACAAAAGATAACCTAGGGAAATGTGATGCCAAATCCGATGAAGGTATTTTTCTTGGGTACTCCAACTCAAGCAAAGCCTATCGTTTCTTCAATAAACGTTCAAAAACCATCGAAGAATCATCTCATGTCAAATTTGATGAAACTCTTCCAAAACCTCACCCGGTCATTGAGGATGTTGAAGATAAGCTTGATAAGCTTCATTTGAATGATTCCTCTTCTCCTCCCAAGGAGGATGACCATCAAGAACCCTTTTCACCTTCTTCACCTTCCACCTTGCCTAAGGTTTGGAAACCTTCTAGAGACCATCCTTTAGAAAATGTCATAGGTGACCTTCAAGTCGGTACTCGAACTAGAAGATCTATCCGCAATGAAGTTGAACATCAAGCCTTCATTTCTCACCTAGAACCTCAAACCGTTAATGATGCCATTAATGATGAGAATTGGGTTCTTGCAATGCAAGAGGAACTAAATCAATTCTCTCGAAATAATGTTTGGACTCTTTATGAAAGACCCAATGATCATCCAATTATTGGCACTAAATGGGGTTTTAGGAACAAACTTGATGATCAAGGAAACATAACCCGGAACAAGGCTCGCCTAGTAGCTATGGGCTATAATCAAGAAGAAGGAATCGATTATGGTGAAACATTTGCCCCCGTTGCTAGGTTAGAATCCATTAGGATCTTGTTGGCATTCGCCGCCCACTTAAATTTTAAGCTTTTTCAAATGGATGTTAAAAGTGCTTTTTTAAATGGTTTTATTTCTGAAAAAATCTTTGTTGAACAACCTCCCGGTTTTGAAGATCCAAAATTTCCAAATCATGTTTTTAAGTTAACCAAGGCTCTTTATGGCTTAAAGCAAGCCCCTCGGGCTTGGTATGAGCGGTTAACAAAATTTCTTTTAGAAAATGATTTCAAAATGGGTCAAGCCGATTGTACCCTCTTTTTAAAACACACTTCAAAAGATATTTTAATAGTCCAAATTTATGTTGATGATGTTATCTTTGGTTCTACCAAAGAATCTCTTTGTACTGATTTTTCAGATTTAATGAGAAAAGAATTTGAAATGAGTTTTATGGGAGAATTGAAATTTTTTCTTGGTTTTCAAATCTTTCAAAATTCAAAAGGTATTTCTCTAAGCCAAAGAAAATACACAAACGAGCTTCTAAGTCGTTTTGGTATGGATCAAGTAAAGGAAATTAGTACACCCATGGGTACTTCATGTAATCTTACGTTAGACGAAGCCGGGAAACCGGTGGATAACAAGCTTTATAGGAGTATGATCGGGAGTCTACTTTACCTAACCGCGACCCGTCCTGACATCATGTTTAGTGTTTGCCTTTGTGCTCGTTTTCAAGCCAATCCTAAAGAATCCCATCTTAAATCGGTCAAAAGAATTTTTATGTATTTAAAAGGATCCAAAAATCTTGGTTTATTTTATCCCTCAAATACTTCTTTTGAACTATATTCTTATTCGGATGCTGATTTTGGCGGATGTCAATTAGATCGTAAGAGTACTAGTGGAACCTGTCATCTGCTAGGCAAGTCCCTTGTTTCGTGGAGTAGCAAGAAGCAAAATTGTGTTGCTCTTTCTACTGCCGAGGCCGAGTATGTAGCCGCTGGAAATTCTTGTGCCCAAATTATTTGGATGCAGCACACTCTCTTGGATTATGGCCTTTCCTACGATCATGTCCCTATACGGTGTGACAACACTAGTTCCATTAGTATCTCTAAGAATCCAATACAACATTCTAGGACTAAGCATATAGACTTAAGACATCATTTCCTTCGTGACCATTTTCAAAAAGGGGATATCACTTTGGACTTCATTTCCACTGATTTCCAATTAGCTGATATCTTTACCAAACCGCTCCCAGTTGAACGTTTTGATTTTATTAAGGGGGAGTTAGGAATGATTCGTCAATGAGCACTACTAAATATTTGACTCTTTTTGGCTTGGTTTTATCTCTTTTTAAGTTTTTAAAACTCTTTTTTTTTTCAATACCACCGGTCAACCGGTGGTACATCACCGGTTAACCGGTGGTGTCGGGTTTTGTTTTTTTGGGCCGGCCGGGGAAAGGGTTAAAAATCAATTTAAACCCCTCCCCTCATATTTCTATCTCTCCCTCTCGTGCGCCTCGTCCAGCCAGCCTCTCCCTCCTTTCCCTAGCCTTCTTCCTCCTCCTTGCTCTCTCAAAATCCTTCTTCTCTTAATCTCTTTCTTCATTTTCTCCCTTTTGCCATCATGGGACCTCGCTCTACACGCAAAGGCAAGGGAATCGCTCAAGAAGCTCCTCCTCCTCCATCCATCCCTCAACTCCCGGACATTTGGCATGACAAAGTTATTCTGCCGGGTAGGGTAATTGACTATCCTTGGCTTTCTTCTGCTCCTCTCGAGCTTTTTTCAATTATTGAGTATCAACATTGGCATTCATTTTTTGAGCCACCCGAAAAGGATGTCATTTATCCTCTTCTTATCAAAGAGTTCTATGCTCATTTGACGTGGTCCGTTTCTGATGACATTGATACCATCTCCTCCACTGCTCTTGGGAAACCCATCACTTTCACCTCGGTGGAAATTGCCCGGATGCTGGGGGTTCCTCATGTTGGACCCCATGCCTTTGCTCAGGGGGAGTTTCCTCGGGGCTCTGAATTTGATCTTGCCGTAGCCCTTGAGCATCTCACAGGGCAGCCCACAAATCCCATTGTCAAGCTCTCCCAGCTCTCTCCTAACCATCGTATTATTGAGCGCCTCATTCAAACTTCCCTTGCGCCCCGTATCGGGGATCATGATAATGTCAAATTCATTGATATTTATCTTCTCTCTTTTATCACCAGAGGCATTCACTTCAATTTGGTCCGGTTTCTGTTCCGGGCCATGACTTATGTGGCTGAGCACCCGCGCCGGTCCAAAACTCTACCCTACGGACGCCTCTTGACTAAAATCTTTTCCTTTCTTGATGTTCCTCTTCATGCTACTTCCTTCGAGCAGCCAACGAAGGATAGCATTGTGAATTTTATGATGGTGCAACGAATGAACATCCGTTGGCACCCTTGGCGTCAGGAATGGATTGTCGACAAGGATGGTCTTCTCAAGGCCTACTCTCCTCAGACTCATTCCCATCCTCCTGCCAATGCCATGCCTCCTGCTATTGCCGCTGCCTATCCTCTTTCAGACAGTGAGGATAGTGATGATGATGAAGAGGAAGGAAGTGGTGACAGCGACGGTGAGGCTGATGCTGCTGCTGATGAGGAGGCTAGAGAGGGTGATGATGCACTTGAGCCTGCTGAGGCTGTGCCCCCTCCTGCTGATGCTGGTGGCTTGCCGGTGACGGCTGATCAGTTCCTACGCTTCCAGGATCAGATTGAGACTCGACTGGACTTGCAGTTTTCTTACTTCAGCTCTCAGTTTGATCAGCTCCACTCTCGGATCGATTCTCTCGATCGTCGCTTCGAGGCGGTCCAGGCTCCTCCGGCTCCTCCGACCTTCAGGCGTCGCCGTCACTCTCGGCCCTCTAGGAGTGAATAGAGCCATTCCTTTTTTTTTTGGCTTGTATTTGTATTTGTATTTTGAACTACCTATGTATCGTTTCATGTTTTATGGAATTCAAGTTATCTTATCTATCCATCCTTTTTGTCATTAATTATTAGTATTTTTCTTTCCTACTTTTCCTCCTATTTTGATAATCCCAAAGGGGGAGAAAATCTCTCTATTACATTCTTAGTTACTTATTTCATTAAGTGCTCTTTTTAAAACAAGTTCAATTTTAATTTTTTACTTTCATCAAAATCTATTTTTAAATGGTTAAGTTTTTTATTTCAGTTGTTTCTTTTAAATGACCTATGGTTACAATTTCAAAATGAACCATTCTATTTATTTCAATCCTTTCAAGTTTAATATCATTTTCAATACATAATACATAATTTAAATTCTTGTATTAAAATGATCACTAAAATTTTCCATGTCAAAGTTTCTTATTTCTTTTTCACTTGGCTTATCCTTTTTAAAAGCTTTCTCTTTTGTGATTGTGATCATCAAAATAGGGGGAGATTGTTGTACCTCTCTCTCTTGGATTTTAATGATCACAATCACTCTCATCGTGATCTAATATTGTTTCAAGTGTTTTTGTTAATAGACATGATTTCAGGAGCAAGAAGTGGCAAAGGAGGAAAAGTGGACTGTTTTCATGTCCACCGGCCAACCGGTGGCCTCAGCACCGGCCAGCCGGTGCTGCCTGGGCAGAAGGGACAGCTACTGCCTCCTCACCGGCCAACCGGTGGCCTCAGCACCGGCCAGCCGGTGGAGGCTGGACAGAAGGATCTTCCCTCTGTCAAGACCACCGGCCAACCGGTGTACCACCACCGGTCAGCCGGTGGAACTCCATCAAATAATGAGACCTACTGTCTCACCACCGGCCAGCCGGTGGCCTCCTCACCGGCCAGCCGGTGGAACTCCTTCAAATAGTGAGACCTACTGTCTCACCACCGGCCAGCCGGTGGCCTTCTCACCGGCCAGCCGGTGGCTCCTGGGCAGAAGCACTCTCCACCTTCCAAGGCACCGGCCAGCCGGTGGACAAGCACCGGTCAGCCGGTAAGCAAAGTCAAACTAGCCGTTGGAGCTTGACCAGACTTGCCTACTTGATCCCCAACGGCTCCGAAAGCCCTCCAATGGCCATATTGAAGTATTTGGGAGTATTTCTCCTATAAATAGATGTCCATGGATGCCGGGAAGACCACTGATTATATACCGAAGCATACCAAAGCTATCTTGATCATTTGAGGCTCCTACGACAATTCTCAAAGGCTACTTGAGATCCAATTTCCATCCTTGAAGCTTGGGCTGCCTCTACATCAACTATACTCACCTCTTGGCGCTCAAGGATTCCTCTAGTTTGTTCAAACTTATTTACTTCAATTGTTTAGTTCTTAATTGGGTTTGTATTAAAACAAACCACCCTTTTTCTTCGTTCTTTCAATTTGGGTTTCTGGCTACAACCATAATAAAAAGCAAGCTGTAAGAAGGTGATCTAGCCTACCTTAAAACGGCTAGTGGGTTTCTTTCTATAACCATTAAAAAGCAAGCGGTCGTATAAATCTCCCAACGGTTGAGTTGGGAGCGGAGACGTAGGCTTGAGTTTAAAGCCGAACTCCGTTATCAATTGTGTCTTGCCATTTTACTTTCCGCTGCATTTAAATTTGTTTTAAATTGTTAATTAATTTTATAAAGGCAATTCACCCCCCCTCTTGCCATCACCTTCGACCCAACAAAATCTAACATGATGGATAACATCACCTATGAATTGGAAGATGAGATGAGTAGTGGGAATAATATTTGCATATATATTAATTCTAAACCTAAATAATGGGAAATAAATATTCAAAAATATGCAGAAGTTCTGGGAAAAATGAAGAAAGATGTAGAGAAATCTAATACCAAATGTAAGCTTAAGTTGATGGATTCTCCACACATACTCTTTGAGTATCTAACAATAGGTGAAAATGAAATGAAATAAATATATGATACTCCAGAGGTAAAACATGAAATTATTATATCATTCCCAAGGCCATCGAATTGAGGAAAATCTTATATTTGATACTATGAACCTCCAACCATGCATGATAGTATTAAATATACAAAACATTCCATAGACAAGAAAAAATGTATTATTGCTGGAGATAGAATTAAAATGGTTTTTATAAGATTTATAGATTACATGTGCTAATTCTGTGGGATATGTGGTCATAATTCATGTTTTTTGAGGTTTTGGAATATATTTCATATTATTAAGACAAATAAACTTCTAAATATGTGAATAAGTAGAAGCTTCCAAAAAAGAATGAAAGAAACATTTCTTAGATGAAATAAGTTCTCAAATTATATTATTGTTGAGGACATCGACACAATAGGACAATGTGTTATGAATCTTGATAGATCAATGTTTAAATAAGAACCATTGCTACAAAGCCATCTCAGTCGAGAATGAATGAAATTTGGCATTCCTTAAATGGAATATGATTAATATGTTCTAGTCATGGGTATTTGTAAATACATTCTAGTAAGAAGTAATAATGAAAGGAAAAGGAACCCAGAAAGTGATCCACAACAATGGAAGTGTATAAAGAAAAAAATTATATTGGTAGAATATTTATATGTTTAAAAATACCTTTATGACCTCTTAGTAATAAAATGGACTTCAATGGAAGGTTTATCAATGATCTCCAATGTTACACTCACCACAAATATCATGGAATAAATTTGTATAATCCTAGATGAAAAAGGGAGGATATTTTCCTCTGTTGATTTAGAATAATGTAAATTCAATGGAAGACTTAATGAAATTGGAAGAAATGGTGGAATGAGAATGTTTTCTCTAATGGAGTAAGAAGAAATAGAAAATGACTAGTGGGATGATTCCTACTAAATGAAAGTGTAATGACAAATGGAATATCAGGGAGGAATCCAATATAAAAATGTCCCAAAATTATCTTAATTATATAATTATGAAAACTTCCAAGCCTAAATAATCTAAATATCAGAAGATGAAATATCAGGTGGGTAAACAATGTTTACTTATATGGAATAAATATTTTTAGTTGGCTGGGTAGTTGGAATAAGAATAATATTTTTACAATGATTTATGAAATTGTATCAATGGTTTGATCCATTACGATTGACCAAAATCCTCTTCTTGAGGATTATAGTGGTTCCCCTCTACATATATGAATAAATTCTATTAACTTATGTTCAATTTTTTTTGTATAAATGGGATATATGATCCTAGGGTATGAAGTGTAAAAAGATTCAAAATGGGGATGGGACGTTCTTTAAAATTTAAGTTATTTTAAATCAGTCAAAATATATAATGAATTATCCTCAAATATTTCATTTATAAGATTTAATTATTTTTTAATTCATGAAATTTATGGAACCAATTGAATGTATAAAATAGTCATTTTGTTATTAACATCATATCTTGTTTCCTACAATGATTTCTGACTTAGTATGATTAGGGGTTGTCTTGATGTCTCATTGTAAAGTGCCACATGAGATTTAATGATTCAAAATACGAATAATATTTAGGGGTCAAAAAAGTGGCCCTAAAAACAATAAGAGTATGATATAATATAGGGAGCATTCATTTTTATAATCTGATGAAAGATCTCAATTACATATAAATATGATATTTTATGGTGCCTAACTTAAAGAAGATCAATCAGTGGAGAAGTATAGAAAATAGTGTATTTCATGATTACCTATTTTGTTCTAAAAATATGGAATTAGATTAATATTTTTATGATACCCAGACACTATGTTAAAATATTGGAAATGGTTAATAGGAGGATTAAAAGTAAATAAAGTAATTGTTTACTATAATAGAGAACACACATAATCATTTGAAAACACATGATCAATATCTAGAGAATATAAATGAAAAGTTAAGTAGATTATGGGATGGTCTAGTTCATAAGATTACATAAAAGAAGGTTTAGAAAATGAAAATAATGAGAACAAACTAGTTTCTACACAAACATCCAAGAGAAGAGTCGAAATTGATAAACATAACATAATAACTAATTAGACAATGTGCATGGAGACAATGGGGATAAAGACATTAAATCAAGAATAATTATTATCTTAATTGAAGCCTATATGTTTTGAGGAAGTAGTTGGAGATGAAAATATGGTCTAGGATACGAAGTAAGAGCTGAACCAAATTAAGAATAATTATGCACATGATATTATATCGAGGCCAACAAATAATAATGTCATTGGGGCTAAATATTTATTTGGAGAAATGTTAAATGAAGATGTAATAGTAAATTGAAAAAAATTATGATTGGTGTGAAAATTTTACTACCATTTAATGGTTATCTATTTTGATGAAACATTTTCACCTGTAACAATGCTAGAAATGATCATATTATTATTTTCCATAGTAATGAATAGAATGTTAAATGTACTCTAGATTGATGGAAAGTAAACATTTTGGAAATGGATTCTAGAATAAGATGTTTATATTGATATGATAGATGGTTTTCTTATTCATGAATATGATAATATATTTTACTGACTAATTAACGCCCTATATTGTTTAATGCAAGAAACATGTACATGGTATTCAATACAAAGAAAATTTTCTGAAAAAACTCAATTTTAAATGTGGTGTATTTGATTACGAACTATATGTCCATAATGAAAACAATACAATGATTATAGTGATGGTATATGTTTATGATATATTATTTAGAGTATCACTAGAATCACAATGTAATGAGATCATGGAATTGGTTGAAATTGAGTTTGAAATGTCAATAATTGGGAAAATAACATTTTCATATATTATAAATGTGACACAAGGAATGAATGGAACATTCACATATCAATATAAATATGCCAAGAAATAACTGAGAAGGATTGGAAGGGATAATTCCTAAGTAATGATGACCCTGGTGGATTAATAGAAGAAAAATTCATGGGACGATGAATAAAAACTGGTTTATGTTAAACAAATATTGGCATATCATTGGAAGCATGTACAAAATTACAATATCACGACCAAATATTGGTTTTCCACATGTAACGTAGAATAATATCAAATTAATCCCATGGAAACACACATTATTGTGGTGAAAATATTAATTTAGAATATCAAATGAATGGTGGATTTCAGATTGCTGTATAATGACAAATCATAGAAAGAATTATTTGGATTTACATATGTAGATTGGGTCGGATTAGCAGATGATTAAAAATCCACACCAGGTGGAGCGTTCTATCTTGGAAGGTTGTGTATTTCTTGTTTAAGAAAAATTTATGATTTCCTTTCATTGAGAACCATAGAAGATGAATACATTATGAACACTTAAGCATTCACACAGTTACTGGGAATAAATTAACAGTTTGATGATATGGGAGTTGGAGTGCTGTCTTAGATTGGAATCCATTGAGATAAATCAAGTTCTTTTAATCTTAAAAAATATCCATTCCATCATTCTATGACAAGGAAATTTGAATAAAAGTATCATTTTATTAAAGAAAAGGTGGATAAAGGGGTAGGAAAATTGGAGTTTATATAAGGACGTGGCCTTAAACATTACATAATCATGATTTAAATCAACTATTCTCATTGACGATCTTTTCATGTTTGAGTTTTATATAATTAGGACATAACTATTAAATTTCATCTAAAACATTATAAGGTAGACACTTATACTCAGTTTCCATTTATTTCATAAAATAAAAACTCTTGAAAAAAAGAGTCACATGTAGTCCCATGTTTTAGATATCATGAATTTTACTTGATCCCATCCATGACCCTATTCACCTTTTGGTACTGGGAATAACATTTCAAAACATGGGATGAGCATAAAAAGAACAGTAAGGGTTATAAAATAAAGAAATAAAAAATTATTTTATCATTTCATTTAGAACATAATCTCTTTAACATACCTCATGAAATAATAAGATTTATGAATAACACATTGAAATCATAAATCATAAAAGTAACTTGTGGAATTCATATCATACTTACATTGTAGTGATCCCATCTACGTAGGGAATAATATTTGGAATACACGTCATATTATATTCTTTAAATCTCTTAGGAGAAATATTCAGGTTTACCTCTATCACATTACCCAATGCATTGGAGAGGTATCTTTGGCTCACCTTCCCTAGGTTTTTCAGGGAACCACCTGTATACATAACAATTCCCAAGAACCATAACATATTCGTAACACATAAAAAACATACAGGAAGGATAAAATTTCCATATTTCAATCAATATATATCATATAAATATATTTACATTTCAAATCCACTATCTAAACCATTTTAAATACAAAAATAAATAAAAGATTATATAGTATTTTGTTTCCTTTTAAAAAAATACTTCTTGTTATGGAAGCCAAAGATCAAATAATACTCGTGGCGGCAGAAAGGTCATTGTCACCGCATATGCAAAAAAGAAACAATTTTCTTTTGTTAAGTATAACACTTCATAGAAAAAAATTCCATTTTAATTAAATGAAAAGTAAAATGTGTTTATACAGAATATAAAAGAATGTTGTGTATTAAAACAAAATATACCTCTATGAAAGGATATTGAGATGAAGTCCCTTACCTCATGTCCAACTTGACACGTTCATTATTTAATCTCTTTAATAATAAACTGAAGATAATTTATACTATCTTTATAACCTTTCTCATGTTTATTATTCCTTTTATATCACTTATTACTAGGTTATAAACATTATGTAATCATTTAAGTTCATAATGTTAGTCATTTCGATATTTGGTACTTGAGTCAAAAATGGATATCTAATAATTACAAGTTGTTCACATGGTCAATAGTTCATTATATCCAGAATGATATTCAAGATTTAGATATCATATATAACATATATATCAAGTATATACATGTATTTATAATAGTACATAACATTAGGATATAAGAAATGAAATGCACCATTCATTGAGAGGGTAAGCCGTACGTACGCACGAACGCTAAATTCATTTATATTTTTTATTTTAGTGGAATTAAAATAAAATGATACATAAATATATTATAATTAAAGTATAATATCATATGTAATATCATTAAATCCATCTTTTATACATCCCAAATCTGTCATTAACGAGTTATATGACTTTTAGGGGGCAGTAGTCCGCACATCTTCAAATAAAATTATCATGTTTACCCATAATGGAAACTGTAAAGGTATGCTATAAAAAATTACAGAATCATAATGGAAGCAAAAAAATAATAAAAATAATATATAAATATAGTGTTATCTTAATGTCCTTCATGGGAGGAGGTAGGTGATAATCGAACAATCATCATTTCGTGAGGTGTTAGTTTTCCATTAACAGAAACAGTATGTTCTTCACCCATTAGATGAAGGTGAGTGTGAGTGTAGTCCGAATCCTTCCATAACAACATCTTAGTATATTGAGGATATTTTTGTTGTTATAAAACAATGGAATAAAATTTTTTAGGGTTTGTAGAAGTTAAATAAAATAAAACAAGTAAAGAGAAATTGTTACCATTAATTTGGGTAACTCCCTTTGGTTTGAACCAAAATGACATCTTGAAGTTCCTTCTAGTAAGGTAAGGATTCTATGAGGAGGATAGGGATCTTGAGAGCATATTTGGGTAGGGGTTGGACGATCCAAGGTTTATGAGATGTGTGAGGAATGAGTTATAAGTGACAGATTTTTATAAGGGGGAGGAAGGGCTCTTTAGGAATGTTTGAAAATATTATTTTACTATAAACATATCTCTGTTGTCTAAAGATCCAAAACTCATTAAAGATGAAGATAAGATGAATCACGTTCGAAATAAAATCATCCATCATGAATTGATTTTTTTTGGATATTGTATTAATATTTATAATCATATTTATTCAAATTATTTATTAATGAGATTAATATTCCATCATTATCGTGTCATAAATAATTAAATTTACTTGATGTCTAAAAATTGTAAAATTAGTACCATAATGTAGGAAATATTTTTAGCTTCCCAATGAATATATATAGTAGAAATGATAACATATATAACCCCATGTAAAAAATTATTTACTAAAATATATTTGTTTCATTCATTTTTTCTTTTACATTATTTTAATTAAAATAATGTGTCATTATCACTCACAAGTGGCTCCATGGGGTCCCAAAATCGACCCAAAGATGCCCATGGTCATAAATGACTCAACCTCTAAGGTTAGAACAAGTGTTAAGGTGATTTTTTATTAATATAATATTTTTTTAACCTTGAATGACCCTATATACCTTTAACCATGGTAAAATTTTATTTAAATGAAAAGGTTTGTTTTTAACCCCTACTCTGTGGTTTCACTATTCATAAAAAATTGATGTTTTTCAGAAAACTACCATAAACTCTTCCTAAGATATATTGATATTCCATATTCAAAAATGATGTCTATTTCACCAAATTCAAAACATATAAGTTGAATTAATTAATTTTAAATTAATTCTCATTGTCAAAACAAATAGCGTGTTTTTAAGAAACAATAAGTATCAAAAGATTTATACTTTTCTATGTCCAATTTCAAGGTGAAATTAATTCCAATGACTCAAATTGGATTAATTGGTAAAAATATAATATAATTACACTTTAAAGACAATTAAAAAGATAATATAACCATATAAATAAATTATATTACAAGGTAGTTTTGAATTAAAATACAGTATTTTTCACTTTTCATTAAAATTTAAATTTTATGAGAAAAATGTGAAATATTTACCAAATGTAAATTTTGATGTCCTGAATATAAAAAAGAATATTATTTTATGACATAGAACATATAAAAGTGACTATAATTAGATTTAAAGAGTTTTCTACATCAAAAGGCGGTAAATCAACCTTTTAAGGCAAATTATGCTTATAATTATATTCATTTACACTTTAAGCCTCTAAATTTTATTGTATAATTGTAAAAACATTTTAAAAACTTCTATAATCATATTTTAGTTACATCTATTCATTCTCTCCAATAAAATGGCTATGCATCAACTACTATTTAAAAAAATAGTATTATATTATTAATGTGCAAAGTAAGATTTCAAATAAACTCGTTGTTGCGTATCAAGTACGCCATAGGGCATATCAACCTCTTTAAAGTAAAGTTAATATTTAATTCACAAATATGAATAATTATTGAAAATGTCTTATTCTTTATATTCCTGGTATGTTACATTCTTCCCCCCTTTTGGGAATTTCGTCCTTTCAATTTTATTAACTTATCAAATAAGTGTGGGGTATATGTCCCTCAAAGAATTTTTAGATTCCCACGATTCTTCTTCAAACATAGGGGTTTTCCAAAAAACAAACTTCACCTGGTGAATTAAATTATTCCACAACACTAGCTCTCTACGGTCAAGAATCTGGACTTGTTGTTCCTAATATGGGAGATTCTCATCCAACAAAACTACCACTGGACTTAAAACATGAGATGGATCTGTCATATACTTTCATAACATTGAAACATGAAAAACATTGTGTACTTGGGATAAATTTGGAGGTAAATACACTATGAAAGAAACTAATCTGAATTTATCTCGGATTTCATAGGGTCCAATGACCCTCGGACATAGCTTTCCCTTCTTACCGAAACACATCACACTTTTTCATGGAAAAACGTCGACAAAGACATGATCACCTACCTCAAAATAATATTCCTTACTCTGATTATCTACATAAATTTTCTACCTACTCTTAGCAATTCTCATGTGCTTCTGAATCAACTGAACCTTTTTTTCCATCTCTTCTACCAATTCTGGTCCCATCATCTTCCATTCACCTACTTCATCCAAAAAAGCTGGAGTTCGACACCACATTCCATATAATGCCTCAAATGGAGCCATCTGTATGCTAGGATGAAAAATGTTATTATAAGAAAATTCAACCAAAGAATATATCGGTCCCAACTTCCTTGGAAATCCACTTGACATGTACATGGAATATCTTCCATGGTCTGAATTGGTCGTTCTAATAGCCCTTCTGATTGCAGATGAAAAGAAGTAATAAAATTTAATTCAGTACCCAAAGACTTCTGAATGCCTTTTCAAAAGTTAGAAGTAATCAAGAGATCACGATTAGATACAATGGACATGGGAACACCATGTAACCAGAATATCTTATTAACATACAATCGAGAAAGTTTATCTATAGACAATATATCTCGAATAGAATGAAAATGAGCAGATTTAGTCAACCGATCAACAAAAACCCAGATTTCATTATTACCTCAAGAAGTATTTTGTAAAGCCATGATGATGACCATGGATATATTTTCCCATTTCCACTCTGGAACCAGTAAAGACTGAAGCATCCCATTTGGTAACTTCCACTCTTCTTTAACCTACTGACATATCAAACACTTCACAGAAAAATCCGCAATATCTCTTTTCATTCCATCCCACCAGTAATACTCACGAATATCTCTGTACATCATAGTACTTCCAGGATGAACTGATATCGGAGAACTATAAGCTTTACATAACATCTAATTCTTCAACTGTGAATCACAAGGCACACATAATATATTCACAATCCACAAAACACAATCATTATCAATGTTAAATTCGTGTAACTTATCATCCTGAACCAACTCTAACTTTTTCTATAACTCACTGTCTTTCTTCTAGGATTGCTTAATTCACTATTATAGAGATGAGTTCACTGAAACCTGAAACAAAACAAAATAATTTCCTTCACCAATATCCTCTATGCCAAATATTATCAAATCAAAAACCAAAGGATCTAATTCCAAATGTAGAACAATTAATGATTCATTACTTTTTCGACTAAAAGCATCAACCACTTTATTTTATTTTCCCAGCTGGTAAAGGATCATGTAATCATAATCCAAGATTAATTTCAACCATATCATGAGTTTAATGTTCAATTATTTATGAGTGAATATATAATTCCATCTTTTTTGGTCAGTATATATTTGACATTTTAGTCAATAAAAATTATGCCTCCAAAATTTTAAAGAAAAAAACAACTGAAACTAATTACAAATCCTGTGTAGGGTAATTTAACTCATGTGTTTTTAACTAATGTGAAGCATATGAAATTACCTGGTCATTGTACATAAAGACACAACCAATTCCTTTCAATGAAGAATCCATGTAAATAACAAACTCACCATTTCTGGAAGTTAGTGCCAAAATTTCCCTATTCACCAATATTCTTTTCCATTCCTGAAAAAAATAATCATATTCTATTTTCCAAATGAACTTAACACCTTTTCAGGTAAAATTAGTCATTTTACTAGATAACTGTGAAAAAATCTAAACAATCCTCTGGTAATAACCTACAAAAAGAAGAAAACAACGAATATTTGTTGTATTTGTGGGTCATTGTCATTCTTCAACAAATTTTGTTTTAGTAGGATCAATAGTTATGCCATTTTTCGAAACAGTGTGTCCAAGGAAGGATATTCATTTTAACTAGAACTCAAACTTTCTGAATTTCACTTACAATTTATTTTCTTCTATGTTTTGATATACAACCCTTAAATGACATTATTTCTCCTCTTTAATTTTAGAAAAAACCAAAATATCATTAATGAACACAACCACAAACTTATCCAAGATCTCGGGAAAAATTCTATTCATAAGATCTATTAATACAGAAGTTGCATTGGTTAACCCAAAATGAATAACTACAAATTCATAATGGCCATATCTAGTATGAAACATGGTCATCAGAATTTGTACTTCCTTTACTTTCAACTGATGCTACCCCGACCTCAAATAAATCTTCAAAAAATACTATGATCTCTGGAGCTAGTCAAACAAATAATCGACATGAGGCAAAGGATACTTGTTCATAATAGTTATGTTATTTAATACTCTATAATCAATGCAAAGTCTCATAGAACCTTCTTTCTTTTAAGAAAACCAGACAGGAGAACCACATGGTGATGTGCTAGGTTGAATGAATCCATTGTCTAATGACTCTTGAAATTTCTTCTTTTTCAGAAACTAAGTCAACACTTAAGCCAACATCCCTATCAAGTATAATACTAGGGAATTCATCAGGAAAAACATCAAGGTACTCATTTACCATTGTCACATCATTAATCTGAATAGTTCCATTCTTTTCAACAATATGTGAAAAGGTATTATTCATTTCTATATTTTACTAGTTTCATAGCTTCCTAATATGTTATCAAAAGTAAAGGTTCATGTTTTTATAGAAACTGAAAATATTTTTGAAATGAAACCTATTTAGCTCTGTAGTAAATCTTATCATGATAAACAGAAATCCAATCTATTCCCAAAATAACATCAATCTATACTAGAGTCAAAACAATAAGGATTGTAGGTAGATTCATTCTGCACACATAGACAAGAAGGTTCTTATGTTTTTTTGTCTCAGCATTTTCCCATTGTGTTTTTACCATATGTTAAATATTTATATCTTGATATGGAATTCCCAATTTACTAGAAAACTTATCAAAAATAAAAGTGTGTGTATACCATGAATGGAACAACACATTGGCATAATCTAAATAAACAGACAGTGTACCTAATACTACATCATTTGATGGACCAACAACTGCTCAAGTAGTTTCAAAGGACTTCACTACCCATTTCTGCTTGTAATCTAGTTGTTTTCCCTTAGTTGTGTTCTTCATTGGATACTTATTTGCATAGTGACCCATTTCATTGCTCTTAAAACATTTTACTGACTATAAATAATATTTTGTCTTACGATTAACCAGATCTTTTTCACTATAATTACGAGCCTTATGTCCCATTTTACCACACTTCTAGCACATACCAGAATTCAAAAGAAATTCCCTATCATGCTTGTACCACAATTTTCACAAATTAAAAACATAAGTTTCTTACAATAAGAATTTTATGAAGAGTTTATCCCTTTCATCTTCCACCTCAACCTCTTATTATGATGTTTGTCAACGAACACATAATCATCGGAAAACTCCATTTCGACCTTCTCGCACAACGAATATGATTTTCATAACGTTCGAACTCATAAGAAGCTAAATTTATTTGATACTTTGGCATTAATCCGGAGTAAAAATGGTTGATTTTACTATCAAGATCTCGTATGAAATTTTGATCATACCCTGCCAGTCGAGTGAATTTTGATTCATAAGCAGCCATTGAGTCATCCTCCTACCACAATTCTAGGAATTGTTTTTCAATCCTTAGACAAACCACCATAGGAAAATATTTCTCAAAAAACATACCTTTGAATTCATCCCAATCAAGAGAACCAATATCCTAACTATCCTTGATAATTTTTACCATCAACCAACACTAATCAGCTTCACCAAAAAATGGTAAATAGAAAGGCTATCCTTTTGATGTCCTAAACACCCCCATGACATCCAAATTTTCTCTAGTGTTTTAATCCACTCTTACATTGGCACAGTGTAAGATGATCCTCTGAATGATGGGGGATGTTGCCACATGAAATGCTTCACTACTGAATGGTTCCTCTGTGGTTGATCTGGATGATATCATTCATGGATACCACCGCAATTTATTGCCAGAGTAAATTTTTCCATCACTGCAAAAAAATGATCAGTTCCGATTCTGACCATCCATGTTGCTGATTTGGAAGGTTGTCTTATTCTTGATGTTGTCCCAACATTTCTTCCATGTTTCCTCTCCAAAAAACCATTCTGAACACATATAGATCTTAGGTGAAGTACCATGGTAATCTGTAAATGCTACATAATTTCAATATTAACATAAATTAATTTATAGATATTAATTTAACAAAACCCTAACTACTAAAGTTATCTAAACAGACCTATGTTACCAACTATAAAGAGCCACCCATAAACATTAAATAATCTTGAATTAAATGAATAATTCAAATTGAGTTTCATTTCAGGTTTAGAGTTTTATAAAACTAGGCCATAACTATTAAATTTCATCTCAAAAATTAAAAGGTAGACACTTATACTCAGTTTCAATTTTTTTCATAAAATAAAAACTCTGGAAAAAAGAGTCAAGTCTAGTCACATGTTTTACATAGAATGACTTTTACTTGATAAAATACTTGACCATATTCATCTTTAGGTCCAATGAAAATCATTTCAAAACTTGAGATGAGGATTAAAAGCTCAATAAGGGTTATAAAAAAAAGAAATAAAACATTAATTAATTATAGAATACATAACATAAGATCTTTAACATACCTCATAAAATCATAAGATTTATGAATAACACAATGGAATAAAAAATCATAAAGATAACTTGTGGAATTAATATCATACTTACATTGTATCTATCACAACTAGGTAGGGAGTAACATTTGGAATACCCATCACAGTATATTCCCTAAATATATTAGGAGAAACAGTCACATTTACCTCCATCACGTTACCCAATTAATTGGAGAGGTATCTTGGGCTCAGCTGCCCAAGGTTGGCCATGGAACCACTCGTATATGTAACAATTCCCAAGAACTATAACATATTTTTAACACATAAAACAAACATAAAAGAAAGATAACATTTCAATCGCAATATATCATTTAAATATATTAACAAAACAACTCCATTATAAGAACCATTTTCAATAACAAAATACATAAAAGAGTATATGGTATTTATTTTCCATTTAAAAGCATTACATTTTTTTAAGGAAGCTAAAGATCAAATAATACTTGTGCATGCGGAAAGGTAGTTGTCACTGCATACTCTAAAAAGAAACATTTTGATTTGTCTTTTAGTAAAATGATTTATTGAAAAAAAAAATCATTTGAATTTAATTAAATATCAAAGGTGTTTATACAAAATATAATAGAAATTCATGTATTAAAACTAAATATGCCTCAGTGAAAGGAGATTGGGACGAAGTCCTTTACCTCGTGCCTGACATGACTCGTTCGTTCTTTAATCTCCCGAATAATAAACTAAAGTTAATTTCTACTTGATTAAGAACATTTTTTGAGTTTGTTATTCTTTTTATAAAACTTATTACTATATTATAATCATTATGTAATCATTAATGTTAATAACGTTTGTTTTGTCGATATTTGGTACTTTAGCCAATAATGATCTTCTTATAATTATAAGTTTTTCACGATGTCAAATGTTCATTATTTCCATAATGATATTCATGATGAAGATATCATATATATCATACATATCCAGTATATAAATATATTTATAATAGTACATAACATTTTGAGATATGAAATGAAATTCACCGTTCCTGGAGATGGTAAGTCGTACGTACGCTTGAATGCTAATTTCATTTATATTTCATATTTTAGTTTAATTAAAACATAATAATACATAAATATATTATAATATCAATATAATATTTTATATAATATCCTTTACACCATCCTTTATATGTCCCACATATGGCATTAACTATTCATATCACTTTGAGGGGGCAGTAGTCTGCACTTCCTCAAATGAAATTAACGTGTTTACCCACAATGGAAACCATAACGTTATGCTATAAAAAAATATAGAAGCACAACAAAAAAATAAATATAATATATATCATATATAAATATAGTGTCATCATAATGGCCATCATGAGAGGCAGTAGGAGATAATTGAACAATAACATTTCATGTGGCGTCAGTTTTTCATTCATAGAAACAGTATGTTATTCACCCATTAGATAGAGGTGTGTGTAAGTGTAGTATGAATTATTTTCATAACAACATCCTAGTATATTGAGGATACATGTGTTGTTATATAATAAAAGAATTAAATGATTTTTGGGGTGCTAAAAGTAAAATAAATGAAATGAAGTTAAGAGAAACTCTAACCTTTTATTTGGGTAACTCTCTTTGGTTTGAACCAGGGGATGGCTGAGAAAAGGGGATTGAGAGGTGTGAGTAATGGTTTAGAATTGTGGTATTTTTATAAGGGTGAGGAGGGGCACTTTAGGAATGTTTTCAAGTATTATTTTATTATAAACCTATCCGTGTTTTCTAAAGATCCAAAACTCATTAAAGGGGAAGATAAGATGACTAATGTTCTAAATAAAAACATACAATAAGAATTGGAAAGGTTTTGGATATTGTTTTAATATTTATAATCATATTTATTTTAATCATTTATTAATGAGGTAAATACTACAACATTATTTTGTTATTAATAATTTAATTAATTTGATGTCTAAAATTTCTAAAATGAATACCATAATGTAGGAAATCATTTTAGATATCCAGTGAATATTTATAGTCTAAAATATAACTTATATAACCCTATTTAATAATTTATTTACTAAAAGATATTTGTTTACGTCATTTTTTCATTCACATTATGTTAATTAAAATAAAGTGTCATTATCATTCCCATGTGGCTCTATGGGGTCCCAAAATTGACCCAAAGATGCCCATGATCGTAAATGACTCAACCAATAATGTTAGGACAATTTTTAAGGTAATTTATTATTATTATTATAATATTATTTTTACATTGAATTACCATATTTACCTTTAACGGTGGTAAAATTTCATTAAAATGAAAATGTTAGTTTTTAACTATTACATAGTGGTCTCACTATTCATCAAAAATTGATGTTTCTAAAAAAACTACCAAAAATTATATATAATCTATATTTGATATTCCAAATTCAAAAATGATGTCTATTTTACAAAAATTCAAAATATAGGAGCTACCATTAATTAATTTAAAATTAATTCTCAATGTCAAAACAAATAGCATGTTTTTTAAGAAACAATAACTATCAAAAGATTGATACTTGTTTATGTCCAATTTTTAATTAAAATTAATTAAAATTACCAAAATTTGATTAATTGGTAAAAACATAATATTATTATACATTAAAACCGATTAATAAGATAACATAACCATATAAATAAAGTGTATTAAAATGAAGTTTTGAATTAAAATACAGTATTTTCACTTTTCATTATAAATTGAATTTTATGATAAAAATACCAAAACATTACCCAAAGTAAATTTTTGTGTCCCAAATCTAAAACAATATTTTTATTTAGTCAAATAGAATATATAAAAGTGACTATAACTATATTTAAAGAGGTTTTTCCATCAAATGGTGGTAAATCAACCTTTTAGGGTAATTATGCTTAAAATTTGATTCATCCACATTTTAAGCCTTATATATTTTATATGATAAATGTAAAAACATTTAAAAATCATGTATAATCATATTTTAGATAATTATATTCTTTCCTTCCAGTACAATGAATAGGCGTTAACTACCATTTAAAATAATAATATTATATTATTAGTGAGCAACGTAAGATTTCAAAGAAACCTATTTTTTTGTATCAGGTATGCCATCGAGCATATAAACCCCTTTAGAGTTATGTTAATATTTAATTCACAAATTCTATTAAATTATGGAAAAAGTCTCATTCTTTATTTACCTGGGTTGATACAGTTTGTTCCTACAGAGCTCCAGGTTGTATAAATTCTAACAAATGCCTTACCAAAAAAGAATTTAAACAACATATATATTCTCTTGAACTAAAATAGACTCACTACACTTGAAAAAATATATATTTGGGACCCCCTACATGATGTTATGACATGTATTTATCTCTTATGATGATCTATGTTCTTTATCATGTTGCAGACCACAATAAATTAGCCTTCAAGCTTATAGAATAAAGGGGAGAAATTGTGCTATAAAATGTAAAAATTTCTCAGTCCAGACCTATGGAGAGGATGATAGGTGTGAAATTAATTAGGGGAGTTTTAAATATAATAATTCTAGTTACTATTAATCAAATATTATATATCATTGAAGTTGAGGTTTTAATGAATACACTAGAGTGGTGAAGAGAGGTTTTTGGATGAAATGGTGTGTTTCATTAATGAAAATCAAATTACAATGTTGTTTCTCATGAAAAACATGGCTCACGTGGGATCAATGAGTTTGTTGAGTATATCTATGGTCGATATCGTAATCATAAGATGTGAATTATTGGAAGACAATGGAAGATGATTTTTGTGGTATCAAAATTTATTGAATAGTCAAAAAAACCCAAAGGGGGATATTGATAGCCAAAAAAAATTCATGATATTTTTTTGGGATGATTTTGATTGTTGAAAAGGATTGAGGATGCTAAAAAGGGCAGGTTTTCAATGAAGGCATGAATAATTAGTTAAAATAATATACTAAACATTTGATGCACAAGCTCTAAACTGATCTCAAAATGTGATTACACACATCAATAATTGTTTTATTTTGCACTCGTGATGGGTCATGAAAAACATTGAAATAAAACAACATTGACAATGTCAATATTGAATTGTTGATATCCAGATCAAAATATTGGGATATATGTGTTGTAAACAGATATTGTAATGTGATCACATGGGACACTTGTGGTATTATTTTGAATAGATGATGGGTCATGAAAATAATTGGAATGTAATAACTTTGAAAATCACATGATTTGATGTGATTTATTTTGGTACTTGCAATGAGATATCATGAAACACACATGATTTTCATTGGATCTCATTGAGGGGACTTGTACAAAACACATGATTGTCTTTGGATCCCACAGAGGGGTCTTGTATAGCACACATGATTTTTTCTAGAGCTCGTGTCGAAATCTTATGCATATTGCAAATGTGAATTTCACTCTAGGTTGGACCCTGAGACACCCTGAGAGGGGAGTAGCGAATCAGGGAGTCAACTTTTTATTTTAAAACTCAACAATCATGTTCCCACATTGGTAGGAACTAGTAAAACTTGTATGATGGATATAATCAGCAATGAAACATTCACATGCAAAGAGATGAAACACCAATTTTTACTTGGTTCACTGCTAAGGGATACATCCAAGGAGCATACGCTGACAAGTTTTTGGTCATACCAAATTCCACTAAACTTAACTAAATGTGGATTACAAAGGTTCAAGCATAGTCACTCTGTCACAGGCTCACTTCCCTAACAAGAGTTCGGGGATATCACACTACTTCCCTCAGGTCACTCCCACTGACTCCCCCTGGCTCACTGCCTTTGTTGAAGTCCCACTCAGTTTATAGACAAGAAGGTCTCTTAAATAGATTTGCATTAATGTCTTTGTCTCTTGTTCATCATGAGAAAATGATTGCATCAGAGTCAAGAGTTGATGTTATTTCGTATTCAATCTTCTACTTTAGTGTAATAACCGAATGTACTAGATGTTCTTCTTATCATACTTTGATTACCAATCCTGACACCTGATTGTATTGATGTATTCCCCTCTTTCTTTGCAGATCTAAGATTAGTGGCACGAACTGTTCTTCTTCTCTTAACAAAGCACAACGAGGGTGTTAAACACCAGTTGTGTGTGTGTGGTACCACTTCTCTTCACAAAACCAAATCATTCATTGTTATTTCATCTTCACAAATGAATACATCATATATTGCACCGATGTTATCGGGTAATCTTACAGCTTTTGTGAAGCTCCAAAAAGGACGGGTGTAACAACACCTGGCGCTCTTCTCCAAGACCGGCACGCAAGTCCCAATATGGCGTGCAAGTCTTTGGCGCGGAATTCAAAACTAGCATGCATGTAGCACCAAACCACTTGCACGACACAACCTCCTTCAACTTCAAACCTATGTGACTCACATCCTTTCTTGCTAAAACATCCTTGGGCATGCAATCCACAACTGGTGCACAACTTCTAAAAAATGGCGCACAAGTATCACCAAACAACTCACGTGGACAAACACCACTTGCGCGACCGCCACACCTGCGCAACGGGAGCTCGTATTTTCTCTAAAGGATGAGCTCGTATCAAATGAGGAGGGGTTGACCTGTATTTATAGTCATTTGGACACCCTGAACGATGGCACTCAAGTCTTACCTCGGTGTGAATGTTTCGGTGCGCGAGTCTCTGCCCTTGTCTCCGTCGCGCTACTCACCTGTGTGATAACACCAACACTTGCGCGTCCATTTTTCCTTTGCCATATTTTGAAGTTCTATTCATGAAAAACAACAGGCACTCAAGTTCCAATCCTCTTAGGCACCAGCACGCAAGTCCTATCTCGGCACGCAATCCACTTGCGTGACTAACCCAATACTTGTGAGACCCTTATCCCTTTTCCAAAAATTGATGTTTTGATCTTGAAAAACATATGGTGCGCAAGTTGAATCTCCTTCAAATACATGGCATGCAAGTCCATTTTCCAAAGACTATGTTTCTTCATTTTTCGATTTTCAGGACCAAAAATTTGGAAAACACTAGAAAACGGCACCACCTTGTATCTATTCTTTTTGTACCACCTCCAGATCATCCATTCATTTGTCGATGTTCTTGAATCAAATATGGATCATTGACCACAGAACTTGAACTCAACATTCCACAATGAAATCCCCCTTTTCAAAAAAATTGTATATCATGGTTTGCTTTGTAAACATCACAACACTTCAAAGATGCTTCTTTTCTCGGACTTGTCTCCTTCAACAACTCTTCTTCTTTCATCAAAAACTCCACAATTGTGATATAAATCCTTTAAAAGAAGAGCTTTAATATCATCATATTTTGAGACAATGTGAAGTGCATCGCCATATCATAATTCCAATCCCTTCCACACTTTCTTCTCTTCAATCGTCATTATTTACTTCAAGAAAATCAAACAATTCTATTCTTTAAGAAGTAACTTGAATGGTTCTCATGCAATCATGGATAATTTAATGGTCTTACCCATTCTTCTTTAATCATCCTCAGATGGATTATACCTCACCGTTCTTCACTTTTGTAAACAATGTGTCACCTTTGGCACATGTTCGTTGAACTTATGATCAGTACAACAATCATCTGAATTTCTATTCATCCATTTCATTGAAGTACTTTTTTTTCTCCTTCATTTTGATCTTCATTGAAAACTATTGAAAACAAATGAAACCTAATAAACAAAGTGGTCCCAACACTCAGGAATCGTGGAAGCATATCAGTATAAAATAATAATATGAAAAGGAAATAAGATTCCATGGTTTCTAAAGATCATGTGATGTCTACGATTATATATCAAAATCACGCAATGTGTTAATGTTGATGATTTACTTAGGCAATTTGATAATTAATAATCACACCAAGGACTCATGAAAAGTGTGAATGTGTACTAGGTACTCTTACAAAGAATAAGCACAAAGGTTGACTGGGGACTCATGAAAAGTATAGATTTTGAAAGGGTACTGACACCTGGATCTCACGCAATGCAGGAGTATATCCACACCCATATATTATAGAGCACATGACTCCCATGAAGTGGATGGTTATCAGTGATTTTTGGAATTAATGTGGTGGAAACTTTCCTATTAATACACACAAGACCCATCCTAAAATATTGATATTTTTTTCCATAAAAATATTGATCTGATGCTTTTCTGAAGAAGATACTCTCAGTGAGATCTCCCAGTATAGGTTTTAGGAAAATAATAATATTTTATTGGCATCATGTATGTGTTGAAAATGATCTAATGATAGTATTGTGTTTAGAGTGAAAGAATATGTTTGAAGGAGGACTCATGAAAGAATACTCGTTGAAGATACTTTTATTGAGTGAGACTCACAAAATATGGGAACATGATTTCACACCCAAGGTTCCTGGAGAAGGTGAATACAAAATTGACATCATGTAATTGATGTGCATGATATGAAAAAGGTCTTGTTCAATGAGAAAATTTGAACTCATAGAAAAGGACTCCCCAAATCAGACCTACAGAATATGCATTCATAGAGTGGGACTCGCAAAAAGTGAGAAATAGGGGTTCATGCTAAGGGTTTATAGTTAAAGAGGTTCACACATGGAACCAAGAGTTTGTTATATAGGAATTTCAAAAGGATAGACTCATGGAAGGCACATAGGGTTTATTCTCTGGTACTCTATCAAGGTGATAGTCATGAAATAAACCAGGGATTATTCCTAGGGTACTGGTTCATGGTGAGACTCATTCAAGGCACTATGGTTCATGCATGGTGACCCGCACAAGGTGGGACTCATGCAAGAAAATAGGGTTCATGATAGGGTCTCGTTCAATGGTTTGCACAATGATCTCGTGAAAGGAGTCATGAGACATGATATAACAAATGGGTATCACACTAGAATGTTGTGTCTGGGGATATGGACTTATATTGAACAGTGAATAGTATCATTGCCACATTTAAATTTCAAAGGATAAGAATGAGATATAGGATCTAAACTATAAAAAGATAATTACAGAAATAGGTTATTCAAAACCACATTCAATTATGTTAAATGAATACATGGTATCACTTGAATACATTTTTAAAACAAAGGAAGTTTTTGTGACTATAGTAATGTAAAAACTATTCTAGTTTTCTGGACTGAGGATTTGTTATATCTATGTGTTTTCATATAACGTAAGGAGAGAAACTAAAAGTGCTTCAATATAGAATCTACCTAGAGTTGACAATTGATTCATTTTTAAAAATGAAGAAACTTACTTGTACACAAAATATGTGGACCAATATATCTATTGACAATGTATGGATCCTTTATAGAGTAGTGAGAAAATGATGAGGAAGACATTGATCCTTTCTAATGATAGTGTCCTAGATAAAACGACATTGGGAGCGACCCTTGGGAATCTAGTGAGCTGAGCCTAAACTATTTAACGATAGTGAGCTTGGGCATAGATTTATCCAGCCCAAACAACATTATTGATAACAAGCCTTAGTGAATTATGTACTATCAACACATTTCCATTTTATTTACATTCAATTAATTATCATTAAATGATACTTGTAAATAATATCATCAACAAGGAAAATAAAGAGAAAACAAGGAAACTGTTATAAAAAAATATTTCATTATCTAGTGGGGAAGGATGAATTTGGAAAAGAATATCGATACCCTAATTCACCCCCCCTCTCATGGTATCTAGGACCCTTTCAAGCCGAATAGATTATATACTCAAACTATATGAGAATAAAAAATTAATATACATACTCATCAACACATGTATCATTAAACTTCCAAACATAGAATAAGGATTTAACAAATGGAAGAATCATTAGAATTAACTATCATGAGCCATATGATATAAATGATGGTCATAAGAATAATTAAAACACATGGAAATCATAGATAATGTGGGTTGGTATCATGGGATCATTATCATTATAAAATTCTTATAAATGGAATTACCAATATGGTTGATATCCATCTCTAGAGTACCTAATACATTGGATGAAACTAACAGACTAACACATCTGTGGTTTAATTGGGACCCAACCATACATAGATATTAATGAAAAAACTAGTCCTTGATTAATGAAATAATTACCCATAATTTCTATATAATTGAACAAGAGAAAATCAAAAACAATTCCCATGAATAGAATCACAAAAAATTTACATACAGAGGTCATTTCATGATAAACTTTTTGAAACCAAATTCACTCATTCAAGAATGTGAATAACTTATGGAAAAGAATGGATTACATGAATCTATATTTCAAAAATGTTTAACCCATCAAAAATAAATAGGTTACATAATATTAACATTTAGACATGATTAATAGATAGAGAATGAAATAGACTTAAAACAATATCTGTGAAACATGATTAAGTCATGAAAAACAAACTCTTTTCATGAAAATTTCATTGATTTAATCACAATCCATCCATAGAATGAATGTGGACGGTATCTTTGAAAAACCTCCATAGTGGATCTTAATTAATAAATATGACTTTTGACATTAATGAATGTACCTTATTTTAAATGATCTTGAAATCATTTTTGAGTAAAATTTGTTTTTCATTTTTGATTAATAGTTTTAAAAACTAAATAATTCAAAAAATATTGTAAATATAATTTTATTTTAAAACAACATTGGAATCATATAATGGATTATTATAGAAAACATTATAGACATAATGAAGGGTAAATTGATTCATGTCATTAATGGTTGAAATAATCATTCTTTTAAAAAAATTAATATGGTGTCAAAATAGAACAATTTGAAAAAAATTTAGAATTATGAATTTGAAAATATTTTAAATAAGGAAAAAGAGCATGTAAAATTATTTTAGGAAATTATTTTTTAAAGATTGACTATTTTTGAATTTTTTTCAATCATGGTTCTACAATAGAATAATACAAGATCTAAAAGAACAAATAAGACAATTATCACATAAAATTGAGTTTCTTGATGTTTTATAAATCAATAAGAAGGAAAGTGGAAATTAAAAAACTGAAAAACATTCGTAATTTGAGTTAAGAAAATTTTGTTTAATTTTATGAAAATAAGACCATATTATTTAATCTAAATGTAACTTAAACATAAAAAATCTTAAAAGAGCGGATATTTTATGAGAAATCCTTTACAACAATAATAACTCTTTAATTTTAGGCCACATGAAATAATAAATTTAAATGATACATTAAATAATATGAACACAATTATATATTTGACTTAAAATTGCAAAAGTTTAGTTTGTACACAACATAAAGGTGATAGTTTCATATCAAACAATTATACCCCAATGAGTGGAATTTGGGATTAATAACCCTAACATATAAGATTATTTAATTTAGGGTAATTAAATTGATATATTACATGTGAAAAATGTAAATATAGCTAAAAAATGTAAATATTGATAACAAAAATTAGTGGTCAATTTAAACAAAATCATATAATAACTATGTCAACAAATTGGTTTTATAACCAAATTATATGAATTTAGGTTAGGAAACTCTTTACTACTGAGTAACATTATTGTAAATCCCCATGGGTAAATTAGTAGAAATTTGAAATATAAAATTATTGATTTATTAATTATTATTTATTAATAAATTTTTATTTTATAATATATATAGAACACAATGAAACCAAATTGTGAATATGGAATATGTACCACATAAAAACTAGTGAAATGAGATAAACCCTTACCTCGAGTCCATACATTCTTTGTTTGTCCTTTAACTATCGTATAATAAGATTATGTAAATTATTCTACATCTTTAGAAACTTTTTAGGTTTAAAATATAATTCTAAAATAATTTTTATTATATTTTTATTATATATTTAAATATTTTATCTGTTAATCCAACATTGTGTGTGTTTTTGACGTCCTGTTCGTTGTTTTAAAATGTATTTAGTGTGTTGAACATGGTTAATGATTTAATTATCTAAATATCTCTACATTAATAATCATTAAACTATTATCATAAATACTCATAAATTATACATTTATTACCATTCATGATAAAGGTTTTTAAAAATGAACTATGTTAGAGTCATGAAGAAGGTAGATCAGACGTACACATATCTAACTTTTCCATTTCAATGGTCATTAAGGAACATTTTATGTATTATTTTATCATAATAGTATGATATAAATAAAAAATACAATATTATATATTTAAATATATTTATACATAAAATTATTTTTATGTGATGAAGAAAAAATAATAACATCACTTCGTGGAAGAAGTAGTTCGACTTACATGAAGGACATTATCAATTTTTATTGTGAGAAAGAAGATTATATATAATATTTTATGAAAGATAATTATTTCAGGAATATAATTATTATTTAACTTTATATCACATATATTTGTTTAAATTATTACTATTACCATCCATGTAAAATGTTGGTGAATAATGTATCATATCGCTTCGTGAGGCTATAGTCTTCCATACACATGAGAGGTGTTTGTCATATCCCCCAATGAATTGAATGTTAAAAAAAGTAATATGTAATATAATAAATCCATATATATAAATATTTATAAAAATATCTTATATAATCTTTAAATCAATCAATACATCAATCCATGGGAGGTGATGATAGAAAACGAGTGACACTATTTTGAGAGGTGGTAGTCCACCCTACATGAGAATGATGAATTCATATACCATTTGATGGAATAATATATGGATTTAGGTTACCAAATTAATATAATATAATTTAAAAATAAAATAATGTTTTATATCATATGATCATAGTTTAATATAATTTAAATGAGGGGAAAGAAGATATAAAAAACTAGTTTTTTTAATTTTTCATCTTCTTAGAATAACTCTTTAAGATTATACCTAAAAAACATATGTAATGGATTTATGAAAACTAATATTATTGGACGTGTTTATAGAATTTTGAATATTATTTGGACATGTTTTAGATGATATAGAATGGTTTTAAGGTGAAAATAAGAGATGATATTGTATGTTCTTTTATAAGTGAAGTGAATGAAAACCTTTTCAATTTTATAAATAAAAAGTTGTACCCATAATATTAACAAAATAAATGTATATATAATGAATTAATAATGATAAATATAAAATATATAGTCCAAATATGTCTAATATAGTGTATTTAGACTTTTTTTATTTTTTATTTTTACCCTTCCCATTTTTTAAACCCATGATAATCTGATTTTCATATTAAATAATGTAATTTATTATTAATTTTTTGAATATTAGTAATTGTTAAAAATTATAATGGCCTTATTATAAAATAAAAAAAATTTCAATCAAAATATTGAATCCATTTTTCGAAATTTAATTCACATAATTTTACAAAATAATTTAAATTTACACATGCAAACAGGACGAGAATGTAGGTTTTCAAGAAGTGAATTTTTTTAGGGGAATATTTTTTTTATTAATATATGATTAATGATAATTATTATATTAATATAATTTAGTATTTATTTATGGATAATCTATAAATTTAATTTAAATCATCAAACAATTCTTATTGTTTTAATTAACTAAAAACAAGGAAAACTATGAATTATAAAATAATCTTAAATAAAGTATGGTTTTAAACAAAATGTCTTTATCATACTGAAATAAAATATGAATATAATTTAAAATAAATTATTTCAAGTAAATATAACAAAAAAAGAATTAGGTTACTTTTAATCATATAAAAATATAGTCGTACTTTTAAATTTCATAATCAGTTGAAATCAAAAGATAGTTATTAAACAATCAAAACATTTTATTATTAATAGAATAATTAATATTTTTCAAATTGTAAAAAAATTTATCCCAAATTAAATTTTGTATTCTGATTTTAAAAATTAATTTAATTTTTTAAATATTTTTTTTAAAATATCTAAAAAATAATTTCTATTTTTTAAAAAAAATTATAAAAAATCATTTTTGGGAATATATATTATTTAGAATAAAATTACTTTATGAAAAAAATTATTAATTATTTATTAAATATCAATCAATATATTAGAGTTTCGTTGAAATATAAATATATTCCATAAATTAGTTTATACTATTCATACATATCATTTATATGGCTAGGATTTATTGGTTATATATATCGAGGGTTATTTATAATCGGTTTTGTGTGTGAAATATACTATTGCACATAATTTTCTTTTATAAAATTTTATAGTATTACATCATACCACCCCCTTTAAAAAACACAATCATCATAATTCCAAATATTTTTACCAATTATTGTTTGGATAATTGAAAATTCTTTTTTTTGTTTACCAATATTGTAAAAATGGTAAATAAAACATCATCTTCATTAAAGAAAAAGAAAAGAACAAAGGTCAGCTATAATTACAAATAATAGGTTTAAAAATAGTATAAAATAGATTGGAAGTGTATATTTGTACATGGAAGGAAATAATAATCCCCAAATAATGATATAGAGTGGAAAATATCATTGATAATAAAAAATTGGATGATCAATATAATGTTAATAATAAAAACAATAAATGAATGTGGAGTGAACAAATGTCCATTCCATTCAATAGATATTATGGTAATAAGGAATTATTTCTATTTCAATACCCTTTTCATAGCATTGATGTATTATTTAACATCTGGATTATGTGTATTTGGAATTTTACATACTTGATGAGTATAAAATTTATAATTTTCCATTTTCACAACAATATCTTATTTTTCTCCAAATGATTAGTATTTATGATGAATTTACCATGCATGAAGAAATAAATAAACATTATTGGAAAAATATCCCTAAAAGGTAAAAAATCTATTACTATCATCTTTATAAATTAACCAATAAATGTTGTTAAAATATGGAACGAAAATTAAAAAATTAATAATAATTTATTTGAAACATTATTCGTCAAAATTATATAGTAATAACAAACCTCACCCCTAATAATTTTAGAATCATATATCCAAAATAATCTTACTAACCACAAAATTTAATTTTTTTTAATGTCAAATTTTATCTCATACATTTCATTATACAAGAAGAAAACAGGGTGATGAAATGAATCCCCTTTTCATAAAATAGAATTTCATTCACATGATTATCTATACGATAAAATAGATGTTCCCATTATTACCATAATATCATATGTAATATAATCGCTAATGTTTATGAATACCATAAAAATTATGAATTAAAATTATATTGAAATACATCACATTATACTATATCATTACATATACATAATCCCAATAAAACAACTCTAATTGTTTCAATAATCCCATTAAGATCTCCTCACTTAAATCCACAATGGGGTGTCTAATACATTGAAAAGATGCTAATACATTATATTATAAACCTATAATGGAATCTGTAAATCTAAAGATACCCTCACATGGAAATATCATAGGCTCTAATGTTATCTAATGTTTTATATAATACCACTAATAAAAACCCTAAACCTGCACTCCTAGATACAGTGATGAAATTATAAATATTGCATTTTCAAAATTTTTAATGATAAAGGTGACCCAATTTTTTTCATACCAAACATAAAATCTGAAAAATATGATGTCACTTACATTCACAAGGACCATTCATGTTTTTAGTTTTATAGAATGTGGGAAAATTCATACATAAACATACACATGAAGTCAATATAGTATCTTTCATAGTATACCAATATTTGTATATTCCACAATATGTTATCAAACTGATCCATATAAAATACATCAATGAACAAGTAAGTTATCATCATAAATGATTTTTTTTGTAAAATGAAATATAATATAGGTGATCTCAAATTCTCAGTAAGGGTAAATATAAGAGTTAAAAATTTTATATAATTACTGAGTATTAGAAGAGAATAAGGGTAAGATTATATAACCAAAGTGCATGATCATAATTTAAAAATACTCATACCCATTAATATATGGATCATAAAACACAAAAATATGATAATGTATTTGATAATGGATATTGTCATCATAGTCAAATATCCTAATCCATGTGATATCAATCATGATATAACATGGAATAACCAATATGATCGGCTTCTATATCTGGAGTACCCAATGATTTTGAAGGATATAAAAGATAAATTAATAATATTTTTATCATGAAACCACCCATGATTGGTTAATAACAAAACCATCTATATTTTGGTTATAAAAAAGTACCCAATATTATTAAACATTTCCAATAACCTTATCAAAAATTAACTACATAAAGATGTCATTTCATTATAATCTCATTAAAAAATCATAATTCATTTGAAACAATATTTAGCCATGAATGATAGATGATTAATAAGATAATATATTTAAAACATGAATAAACCATAGAAAATAAATGGTTTTAACCACAATATCATGAATCATGATTAACTTATTGAAAATAAATGGGTTCTATAAGAATCTATTTAAAACGTGATAACCCCATGGAAAAGGAACAGATTCCATAAAAATATATTCATATATATCATTATTAATCCAGTGAAATAATGAGGATGATATCATTAAAAAATTAAATCATTAGAGATTAATTTTGAACAAGGGTTTTTGAGGTTGATGAATATAAATACTAAACAAATATAATAAAAATAATTTCTATGTAAAATAACATTTTCTTTTTTGGAAGCCACATTTATTAAAACAATTAATGTATATTTCAATTCATTTTCATTTCAAAAACACATTGGAACATATAATTCAATATTCATGGGAAAACATTATTCACATTGTTGTGTGAAAATTAATTGAAGTAACGACTGCTTAAAATAATCAATCTTATCAAAACGTTTTGACAAATGAATTTTAAATTAAATATATTAAAAAAATTCAATAGCATTATTTTTAAACATTATAATGATATGTTAAAGATCATGTAAAATTTATTTATGACATAATTTTTTCTTAAAGGTAAATGTTTGGATTTTTGATTATAAAACATCCATGTGGAAGATAATGATATAGAATCAAAAATAAAATACAAGATTAATACAACATGAAAAATAATTTCAGGATGTTTCCTAAATAAATAATAGAGGAAATATAGATAATACATGTGAATAAAATTCATGAAAAATGGAGAATAAAACATTTCTGGTTGATGAAAAAAGTACTATATTATTTCTTTCAAAGAATATTGACCATATAAAATTACAAAATAATATATATTGTAATATAAATCATTTTTCACTTTAGTAAAACATTAATTATAATACATGTGAAATAATAACATAAAATTAATCTGTAAATATCATGAATATAAGAATATACATGAAATACCATTTCAAAAGGTTAGTATATTTTCTTCATAGAAAATATAGGTTAATATCATAAATATATGTCCCTAAGAATATAAATTTGGAAGACTAACCCTTAGAAAGATCATATCACTGAATAGAGAGTTAATAAATAGATATATTAACTGTAAATAATTAAATAGTATAAAAACTAATAATAAATAATAAATATACTTATTTATAGATTCACATCGAATAATATCAATAGAATTTCAATGGATAATTCCTATAACCCAATGGATGGAAGTTGAGTTAAGAAACTCTTTACAACCTGGAAACATTCTTTTCAATAAAGTAGGATAAATAAATTAAAATTTAAACATAAAATAAAATTATTTAGGAATAATTTATAGTATTAAATATCATATGAATTATATATATATATTAAAAAACATATGGTCATTATGGAATTTGTCTCCCAAAAGAAAAATATTGTTAAAAAAATGCATACCTTGAGCCTGTACAATCATTGAATTTACATTAAATCTTGTATATTAATCAAACTTAAATAATGTATTTCGTCATAACCTTATTCGTAAATCATTTAAAATTTTCTTTCTATTTAAATATTTAAATATTTAATCTATTAAGACCGTGTTTGGTGTTTTGAAGACATTCAGTTAATTAATACAAAATGGTATTGATGTCTAGACTGTGGTCAAAGTGGTAATTACATCAAAATGTACATGATAATAAACGTGATATAGTTATCATACATATTCATTAATTATCATCTTAAAATTTATCAAGAAAAATGATAATGAAAACTGAATATTGTTATGATCAATGGGATAAAAGGCTATACGTTCCCAAGAGATACATTTTCATTAATCAAAGATTAGTATGTAAAGAAGGTGTTTATTATATTATCATTATATAATGATCATAAATTAATAAATAACATATAATTTATATAAATTTACATATATATATATATATATAATTATTCTGACGTGGTGATGAATAATGTATCACACCGTCCCATGGGGGTGGTAGTCTATACATAGACAAATGACACTATCAATTTTGAGAATAAGAAATAAAATAGTAGATTATTATTTTCGAATGACTAATATGTCATAAAATTTATTATTATATCATTTATGTCAAATATATTCATTAATATTATCGTTATTCTCTTCCATGTAAACTGTTATTGAAAAAGAATACTCATCACTTTGTGAAGAGGTAGTCTTCTATACACATTAGTGGCATTATGGTATCACTGAATGATTGGATAACAAAAAACATATGTGTGATATAAATACTATAGAAGTACATTTATGTTATAAATATAATATATATAATTTATCTACATAATTAAATAAATCCATGAAATGTGACAATATGAAACAAATGTCATTGGTTCAAGAGGTGGTAGTCCACCATACAGGTGAATGATGACCCTCTATATCATTTGATGGAAGATGAGTTGGATTTTGGTTATTAAATTAATATACACACACGAATTTATTTATAATATAATTTTTTATAATGTTATAATTTTTTACGATTATTTCTAGGAAGTGGAAGATGAAATAAAACAATAACACATAGGTATAAATGTTACAACTTCTCAAACCCCATCTTAACAACAATACTTAATGTATTCCAAAAATCACATTATATGAAAAAAGGATTATATTATAAGTGTATGGAAGTTCGGAAGTTATTTTTCTAGTATTTTCCATAGCATAATTGTTTATATTATTAATATGAGAGTAGATAATGTGTCCTTTTATAGGTTAGGTGAGTGAAAAAATTGTAATTTCTGAAAATAAATAGGCGTACCAATGTTTTCACCTAAAAAATGGAAAAAATGGATTTTTCCACATTTATAAATTATAATGAATAAATATTTCCACAAATAGTTTTTATATCTATTTTTATCTCATTTTTACTAATATCATTTTAGTGTAACCCCTCAAAGATCTGTTTTCACCAATAAATGTGGAATTTTTTACAATTTCCCATATTCAATATGGTCATTAATTAAGATGAAATTATTAGATAAAATAAATCATTATAATTCCACATGGAGATTACTTGTTACGGAATTCATATCATAGAAGTGATAAAATTTAATTTAAAATTATTCCCCTTTCCCCGATGTATAAATTGGTTTCTAATAAGTGTATTTTTTCAGGGAAAAGATGACATAATAATAACTCTATGACCAAATAATAATTATTTTATGGAAATAAATTAATATTTATTGATACATAAAATAAATTTTTAATATAAATAATTCCTCATTATGGGTTGTTTTAATTAACGAAAAATTAGAAAATTATTGCACTTTAAAATAGAATTTAGAGAAATCCCATTTTTAAACACAAAGACATTGTCATAGTAAAGTCTAATATGATGTTAATTAGAGAGAAATTATTTATAATAAATATAAATAAATAATAATTTTGATACATAAAATGGCATTAAATACATTACATGACTTTCTATTTAGATATTTTTTGAAAAGTAACGAATATGTTACAAAAATATTTTTTTACTTTTCAGTGATAAATCAAAATTTTCCCAGATTTTATATAATGTCTTTACAAGTGAATTTTGATATCTCAATATTAAAAAATAAATATCATTTGATTGAAAATATATTATTAAAATTTCAATAAAAAAATATATATAATATTTTTTCCTAAAAATAAATAAAAATAATTTCTAGAGATATTGATTTTGAATAATTAAATAACATTGAAGAAAATTGACTTGTTTTTTACTAAAATATGTTAAATAATTATTATTTAGTATAACACACACACAAACACAGATATATATATATATATATATGCGTGTGTGTGTTTTTTTACTTATTAATTCAATTCATATTATTCAAACCCTCTAATTTAATGAAGTGTGTATAAAGGTACTTTATGTCATATGTCGTTTCAGATTGGTGTTATTTGTAAAACAAAATAATAAAAATTGTTGTATTTTATAGAATATAGGGGTGTTAAATCCCCCAATAAAAAATTTTCAACCTGAAAATATGAAATTTATCATTGTAATTAATTGATATATACTAGACAATTATTTTTTTATAACCCCACATCTAAAAAAGTGTCATGCCAGTGTTTTCCTATTCAAGAATTTCTTTTTTTATCTTATGGTAATTCATTGGGTTTTAATTGAATTTTTTGTGGAAAATATAAAATTTGGCTTCAAAACTAGGTGTTTCATGGCCTGTACATGATTAGGGGACATTGTGCACCTTTCTCAAGAAAGCATGTTCCAAGGTCTCATTTTTTTTGCAAGAGTCAAAAAAGATTATTAACACATAGTTTTCTAATACATGTTACTAACAGTTCAACCTGCCCCCTATGGATATTCTTGACCACATAGAAGCCGTGCAGTTTCACATACCATTCGGGAAAACCATCCAACAAGTCATGGACATAAGAATTTGTATTTTTACCCCTTTTTCATATTCTAAGTTAACACCAAATATTCTCCTCTTCCTCCCACTTCATATTGTTTTTCCAAGTAGCCTCGAACTCTCTATATTTCCTTGCTGGTCCTCCAGTTTGAGCTGGATGGGGTGGAGAATAACCAAAAAACTCCATGTAAGTCCCTAATTTCTTGATTTATCACTCTCTTCTATGGGTTTTCTTATTCTTTATTGGGGTTTCTTTTCTCCAAGAATCTAGGTGTCATTTTAAATGTTATATAATGATTTTTAGAGTTTTTTCATGACGTTTATGGTTTATTCATTCCTCTCATGGGTTAGATAGAGGTGCATATGAGGATTTGTACAAGATTCTAGGGTTTTCTACCGTCAAGGTAGGTGGTTCTATGTTTAAACATAATTTGGTGATTTTAATATGATTTCTTTGATTATTTTTTTTGTTTAATGTATTCTATGAGAGGTTGGAACCGATTTTTTGAAAATATACATGATGCTTTGGTATTGAAAAATAAATTTACAATGGAAATGGGTTATCTTTCACGTGTGTTTCATATTTGTCTCTTGTTTTGTGTCTTGAAAATATTCGAAAATATATGCAGATGATGATAAATCCTTGTTGAAATGGGTTTTGTTAGAGTTTGGATTACAAAAGGATATATGGATGGTAAAATGGTGGTTTATCATGTGTGTCATGGCATTCAGAATATATATAAGTTAAAGTGATGTAGTATGTGATTTATGAAATGTAAATTTAGCATTAAGGGAAAATTGGGTATCATGGTGGGAAGTATAGGTCATGAACGCTAGTGTAATTAGAATTAGGTTATCCTAAATCCATTTATACAGAATGGTTATTCAACAATAACTAAATAATTATGATATCTAAAACCACTATATTTTTTGGACGCTTCTCCACTCTAGTGCCTCATGCATGAGAATGTTGTATAGTGTGGATACGATGCCACATATCACCAAGATAAGATGTACTAAGTATCTTATAGGGATAGTTCCTATTCGGTTTTTCAATGACAAAGTTATCTTTTTTTATACTAAACTAAACATCGATATATGTTATTTTTCTAGTTATTTGAAACGAAATCAATTTTCATATATAATTATTTCCAAAACAATTATAGTTTCCCTTCATAAATCATCCACGATAATTTATCTTATAATGTTCATAGTATAAAATCTATTTTCTAGGTGGCAACCTACTGGGCTTTGGCTCACTCCCTACATACACCTTTTGGTTTAAGTAGATTTTGTTATATTGGACCCAATTAATGGAATGTTGTTTGGGAATGGTTTTTTGGAATTCTAAAGGTATTACCTAGTAGGTTTTGTAGTGGTGGATTGAGAATGATTTTCCTCATGTCATATGGGGATTTTTGGGATATTGGCATGTTTCCTTTTTTGTTGTAGTCCTTGTCGGTTTTATTAAATCTTGTAAAATTGAATCTTATTTTTTTTTATTTTTTTGATGTAATTTTTCAATTTTGATTTATTTTATTATGGTTGGTTCTTTATGTTTTTTTGATTACGTGAAATAATTACCAAGTTATATTTTTCATACCCTAGCACTTATTTCTATCCTGTAGGGATTTTGAACTCCCATCGGTCCAGTCCATGGGCCAAGTTAGTTGTCAGATTTGATGGCACATCAGCTTGGTCAGTGAGAAAATGTTATCAAATAAATGTATTCTCTATTTGGTCAGGTTATTTGAGATGAGTCTGGATAGACTTGAAAATGGGAATTTAGAGCATGAGATTCAGTTTGTGAGTAGCATTACTAGATAGCACACGTTATGATAGATCATGAGTCACAAGGGGATGTTGGGATTATTGTTATCCTTCTCTTCCAGGTGAGATCATTAGGTTGTAGACTATAAATGGGCATTGTGTAGGGTTTAAGTGGTTAGGTTTTTATGTTGTTGTATGAGTTTTAATTTTTATTGTGATTCATGGAATATTGATATTTTTTACAACTGTTGAATGTTTTCATATTCGTTGAATTAAGGGTTTAACATGTGATTATAACTCTTTCTATAAACATGCCTTCCAATAGATGTATTCTACAACTACGTGAAGAGATTGGAGAGAGTTATCCATCACCAATTCATCATACACTAGTGGATGTTGTGGTGTCATCTGCCCATGCATTAGGACATGGAGTTGGTCCTGGTCCTACTATAGTTAGAGAAGGTGAACCAGGTTTTGTAAAGGAAAAAGATCTAGATTTACACAATTACAATCCTATTTCCTTCTAAGGTAGAACATAACATCATGAAGTAGAAGAGTGTCTTGAGAAGATATAACGGATTTTTGAATTTTTTGAATGTCTTATATATTTCAAGTTTTAGATCACCACATTATTACTAGAAGGTCTAAATAAATGGTTGTGGGACATATTGGTTTTAGTTGTAAGGCATGAGAATATGAATTGGAATGACATTAAATCTATTTTCAAAGATCATTATAGTACTGAGTATTAGACTATTCTAGATCCCATAAGTTTATGGATATTATACTTGGAGACTAGTCTATGATGGAGTGGACCAACCACTTTTCTAAGCTTGTTTGGTATGCACACTAGATTGTGTCTATTGAGTAGATAATGGCACAATGTTTTGAGGGGGGGTTACATAAAATGATTTATTTTTATTTATTTATTGGTCAAGATGAAGACCCATGTTGATGTGGTTGACCATGATATTATAGTGCATAATGATCACAAGGGAATGTATAATTTCATTGGGGATGTTTCAATAAAGGAATGTGGTAGCTCATCACAGAAGAAGTGTATGTGGGATGAGCAGTGAATGAAGGGTGTTGGAAGCTTGGACCATCCTGACCAAGATTATTTTTCTGTGGCTTCTGATGATAGGTCTGTTGTGCACCACAAAAATGGTAAAGCATGAAACAAACAACCTGCATGGACATCTCCTCTAATACACTATCATCAATGTGGAGCTATACAGATCTTGTGGTGGTTTTCCATGCCACACATACGTATCATAGTGTTCTGAGATCGGTAACCATCATAGGGATGTTAGCTTATTTTGAACCTTCTAGGAAAATGGTTTCTAAGTATGGAGGTCATGGTGGTAGGGTTGGATCCTCTTCTAGGCAGAGTCATAACAAGGAATAATCAAAGGACAATGGACATTCATAATCTCAAGAAATGACAAGGTTGTTTCATATGGTGGACTGAGCACCCATTGAACTAGAATCAAGGCCTTCGACCATTCGATGTACCATTTGTATTGCATCATATAAATATACTCTTTTTATTTCACACTATTTCTTATGTTACTTTCATTCCTTCATGTCTTGTGTATTACTTGAGTTTTCTAACCGATATCATGTCGTATATAATATATTTGGTGACTCCACTTAATAGGAAGAAATTGAAGGGTCTAATGTGTGTATTATTAACTCATCAAACTAGGGGTTGAGCTGGAGTTTGATCTTCTAGTCTTAGATATGGGCATCTTTGATGTAATAATTAATATGTATTGTATGGTACAATTTCAGCAAATATCTATTTATATATGTGGAGGATCAGTTTCATTAAACCTGATGGAAATACCCATGTATTTCATGGTAAATTGGATCCTCATTAAGGTTGTGATTGACCTCCACTTGTAGAGTTCTTCTATCTAATTTTTAGTTATTTTCATCCCAACATGAGGATGATGGAGGAGATTCTGAGGGTGAATTACATCTTGTAGTGGATAAGTCCCCAATGGTATTTTTGGAAGACTGTTCAGGCTTTCCTTAAGAGCAGTAGATGATTTCATTATTGATTTGGTGTGAAGAATAAAACCTATATTTTTTTCTCATATTTTATAGACCCCATCATGTTTATGGAATTAATGATACATCAATGTGATTTATAATCCAATTGATTAATTCACACAAGCATCTCTCCTTGGGTCTCCCAAGTCTTGTTTGTGAAGAAGGCTGACAAATATCTCAAGTTTTTTATTTTTTACAAGATGTTAGATAAGTAACCATAAAAAACAAGTATATTTTTCCCCTAATTGATGACATGAATGATCAGTTAAAATGGGAATGGTGGGTTTCAATGATATACATTCATTCTAGATATCACCATGTCAAAGAGATAGAGGTAGGTGTCTAGAAAATTGATTTCCAAAGAATGTATGACCATTTTGACTACCAAGTCGAGCCATTCAGATTTAAAAATTCTCTAGAGGTCATCAGGGAACTTATGAACTATGTGTTCCACCAGTATCTTGATTTTTTTGGTATTTGTGGATGACAACAAAGTTTATTCTGGATCTGAGAAAAATAATGAGCAGCATTTGTGGATCATATTGAGAACTCATTATGACAATCGTATTTATGCCAAATTTTCAATATTTAACTTATGGGTTAAATATGTAGTGTTTATAGGTCATGTAATCATAGAATATGGAGTTTTTGTGGACCTTGAGAATATTAGTGCAAATATGTCACGGGAGAAACCAAAAAATGGGTTTGAGATCAGAAGATTTCTAGGAATATCTAAATATTATAGGCAGTTCATTTAGGATTTCCCTCAGGTAGATTCCCCCATGACTTCTCTTAAATGAAAAGGGGTGATGTTTAAATTGGGATTCATGTGCCAAGAGTCCATCAAGGGGCTTATGTAGTGGTTAACTACCACTCCTATTTTGAAATTCTTGAAATCTAGATGGGGTTACAAAGTTTAATATGATTCCACTAGTATGGGTCTCAAATGTATGATTACATAGGATTCCCATGTGGTGTCTTATGGATCTTGCAAACTCTGACGATATGAGAATATTTATAGGTCCCATGACATAGATTTTGTAGAAATGATCTTTTATTTATAATTATTGTTTAGTTATTTTCATGGAGAGTATATTGTGGTTTATTCTAATCATAATAGCTTATGCAATATTTTCTCCCGTAAATGTGCCTATATATGGTAGCGTTAGTGGGTTAAGTTTATTTAGGTGTATGATTTTGATATCTTCTATACCCTGAGTAAGGGTAATTTTATGGATGACACATTGTGTAGAAATGTACCAGTAAAGGAGTTTAATGAATGTAGAGTTGAGTGGGCATTGATGGGGAACTATGATCAGATACAAATGGAATCCAAGGACCAATGTGGAGGTGTGTTCTTATTCAGTTTCCAATCGAGTCCCTCTCTTACAATGTTTTCTCAGTAGTAGAAGCTTGGAAATGAGTTGTTATAGTAGATTATGTAGTATATTCCTAACAGGGGGAAATATTTTGATTTGTAATTGTCTATTGATGAGGTGTTATGTTTTAAGAGTCATATCATGGTGCTTTTATCATTGAGGATGGTGGTTGTATAGGATAGACACTAGTATTAGTGGGATATTAATCCTGGAGATTCTAAGATATATTTTTATGTTCATCGGTAGTTTTGGTTGCTAGGTATGAGGAGGGATATAGTTGACCTCCTATAAAGATGTTATACATGTCGGAAGGTTAAAAGATAACATCATAGACCATCTAGTTTCATTCAACCTCTACCAATTCGTACCTGGATGTGCGAAGATAATTCCAAGGACATCATTTTTTTCCTACCATATACAACGTGGGAGAAATATTCTATTTAGGTAGTGGTTGACTATTTGAAACAACAATTCCCACTTATTTCTAACTAGATATTCGCCTATAGTGCATGAGTAAGTCTAGTTTTATGGAAGAGGGATTATAAGGCATTATAGTGTGCCATCAGTAACTCTTTAAAATAGGGTTCCATATTTCACATCATGGTTTTTTGATGTCCTTTATAAGGTAATGGGATCTCATGAACAATTGAGCACAATGTGCCATCATTAAATTGATTGACAGAAAGAAAAGGAAAACCAGTTTATGGAAGACATGATCCAAGAATGCGTTTTTGATTTTGGTAGTTTTTAGTATAGAATTTTGGGATTTTTTTATTTTTTATATAAAAATAGTTTCAAAGAGCATTTATAATGGCTCCCTTTGATGTAATTTATGGTCATCTGTGTCTATCATGATTTTGTAAGGATGATGTGGGTGAAACCTCATTGTTGGGTCCAATCACGGTGAAAGCATATTTTGATAAGGATATGATAATTAGGAAGTGGTTATTGATAGATAATAGTCACCCGAAATGTTATACAAATAATATGTAAAAATATTAAGATATTTTTGTGGGTGACCGAGATTTCTCGAATGTGGCACCTCATATGGGTCATTGTTGTTTCGCCATGAAATGGAAGCTGATGTTGAGGTATATAATACCATTTGAGATAATCGAGAGGGTAGTAAAGGTTGAATTTAGGTTATATTTTCATTCATAGATGATTTCAATTCATTATGTGCTTCACCTCTCTAAGTTGAAGAAATATAAATGAGATCAGTATCATGTGCTTAATTAGGAAGAGGTTGAGATAGAGACTGATTTATCTATGTTTGAGTGGCTAGTATATATAATATATTTCCATGAAAAGGGGAATTGATGGTATTCAGTTCCAATTGGTCAACATCCCTTGGTAAAATAGTATTTATATTCATTATACTTGGGAGCGAAAACGGTGGGTTGAGAATGAGTACCCATTTTTATTCTCAGATCATGCTTCAAGTTGACTTTTTAGGGATGAAATGTTTCAAGGGTGGATATAATTGTCAGAATTGTCTTTTCATTTTTCATTTTATATTATATTTATATTAATTTAATGTTAATTCAATGGGTTTAATTTCATTTTCGAGATAAAAATGGGATATTTGTCTTCAGTAGGGGGTGGTGCATGTCTTGCATATAGTTTGTGGAAACTCTATTCCTTGCCCAGGATCCCATGCCCCATTGTGTAATTTTTTGGTACAGTAGAAACAAACAGTTATCAAAAAAAATTCAAACCATTTAACTAAATGTAAATCTTGAATCTTGTAGACTATGGTGACCGCATGGTTTTCACATGATTTTGCAAACTATGCAGGAAAACTATGCAACCAATCTATGTCATAAAAATTTGAAAAATTCCATTCCCCCCTTTTTGGATTTAACATAAAATACACCCTTCATTCAACCACTCAGTATTTTAAAACCTAGGAGCCTCGAACCAACCCACATTCACCCATTGAACTCAATTGTTATGTGGATTTGTTGGGGAATCAATGATTAACAAAATGGAAGTCCCACATTTCTGGATTTCTCCCCCTCTTCCATGGTTGTTCTCTATCTCTCTTAGAGTTTCATTTCTTTAGAGGGATGGGTGTAATTTTAAAGGTTAGATATTAATTTTTAGGTTCTGATCATGATGTTTATGGTTCAATATTTCTTCAATAGTGTTCGATTGTGGTGTGGTATAGGTTTTTGACTGGATTCTAAGTGTTTCAAGGATCAAGGTTAACGGTTCCCTACTTGATCATTATTTATTATTTTTAATAAGCTTAAATTTCTTCTTGGATAAGTTATACGGTTTTTTAGTGAGGTTTAAAAAGTGTTTTTTAAATGATTCAATGTTTTTAATATAGAAAAATGATTTTTCAAAAGAAATCACCTATGTTCCATGTGTGTTTCAAATATTCTCCCTTGTTTTGTGTCATGATGTTTTTTCACAAAAATGTGTAGACGATGAAATATGAATTTAGAAATTGGTTTGGCATTTGATAGGTTTCTAAAAGGTTTTTAGGTGGGAAAATAGTTTTTTTCATGTGTTTTATGGAATTTTTCATATGATTATGTGAATTTGATGTTGTTTGTGATATGTGAAATGGAAATTGAGCCGAAAAGAAATATTGGTGATCATGGCAGGAAAAATAATACTAGTACACAATATGAATATGAAGTTTCTAGTCCCCAAGTCATCTAGAAGGATTAATGAAACAACAGTAACTAAATTGTTCTAATTTCTGGAACAACTAGAATTTTCAGATTCTCATCCACTATAGTGGTTTGTGTAAGGGGATGCTTTTTTTGTGTGGATACTATGACACATTTCACCATGATACGATATACCAGGTGTCGCATTGAGACTGTTTTTATTGGGGTTTCCCATGACATAGTTATCTTTTTTGATACATTACTCACCGTTGAAAAATGGTATACTTTGTTTGTTATTTGACAATAATGAATGTTTTCCTCTAAATCATTTTCCATAAAAATGTTTCTAGTTTACTTGATAAATCATTGAGTAGAATTTATTATATAATTTTTATAACCTTAATCTTCATTATTGGGTGTCATCCTACTTGGTTTTGTTTCACGCACTACTTACACCATGGGTGTAAGTATATTTGGTTTTGTTTTAGATATGTAAATGGGAAATGTTTGGAGATGGCTATTCGGGATACTAGAGGTCATCCTGTGGAGGTATTGTGGGGATGGATTGAGGATGAATATCTTCTTGTATTATGCTAGATTTTGGGGCAATGAATTATTTAATTTTTTGTTGTCGAACAATTGTGTATTATTTAAAATTCTAAACATGAATCAGAAATTTTTTTATTCAATTTTTTTTCTTTGATTATTCAATGTCCTTTTATTTTTTAATGATTGTTATTTATATTTATGTAACCAGAAGAAATCAATATAATGTTATATTGTTGATACTTCGAAACTTTTTTCTAGCCTATAGGGATTGGGAATGCCCTTTAGTCCATGCCAAAAGATGTGTCCAGTGTCGGATTGGATAACACCCCATCATAGTTTGTGACAAAATGTTTTAATAAGACATGAATTTGATAAATAAGATATAGAAGTATGATGGATATCGGGAAAAATAGATTCTAGGTTAATAAATATGATAAAATAGGTGGGATGTGATGATTTTTATATGGAATAAAATCATATCATAAAAATAATCATATTTAGTAAAATATAAAAGTAATCACTATAATGTTAATTACTATAAAAAATATGACAACCACAAAACTATAATCCAACATGGTGTTAAAAAGGTCATTCATTTCATAATAATTGATAAAAATATGAAAAATATTATTTCTTTTTTTTTGTTACTTTTGAATAATTTATTTCTATATAGGCTGTTATCAAAAAGACATATACTTACCTAATGAGTATAGATTAACACTTTTTTCAATTTCAACCACAATCACATCATTTTATCCAAAAAATCAGTATTCAAGATGAGTTTGGAATCCTTGATGCACTAAAATAAACTTTTAAACACCACATAACAATAAGTGGGGTAACAAGATATTCCTCATATCTTTAGAAATCAACTAAACCAGAATGGTTATCGCGTGGTAATATAATTTTCAAAATTAATAAAACGAAATTTTGTAAACTAATTTTCCAAATTAAATAGTAATAATTAATGCTAAAAAATAATGGAGTAATACTAGTTTTAAAATTACATCAATATCCCAAAAATTAACATGATTTTTAAACTCAAAGGTTATATCATTCCTTTAATATGACAAGAATATAAATATTGTCATAACATTAATCACTTAGTCACTAAATCACTTTTCAATCCCATTATCATCTATATGATATAAAACTGGTTGTTAAGTTACCATAGTATCCATGATTATATAAACTATAAATTATATGAAAACCATAAATCATATTTTAGAAAAAATTAATTTAATATTTGACATTAAACCGAAATATTACACCTACTTCAAAATAATTCAATGACTCTTAATGTGTCATTAATCACATTAAGATATCATTTCATTAAACCACAATGTGGTGTAATATACATAAAACTTATGATAATCATTAATATAATATACCTATTATGGTATCAATAAATATTACTATAAACTCACAAGAAAACATCCAAATTTTCAAAGCTATCAAAAACATTCCTCCTATACAAACTATAATGACCTTGAACTCACACTGTTAGATATGGTGATGAAATCATAAAAATTACATTTCCAGATTTGATACCATCAAAGGTAACCAAATTTATTCCATCCATAGCATACAAGTTCAAAATAAAATGTTGGATAAAATACATTATGAATGACTTTTTAGGTTTAGAGTATCATATCATTATGAAAAAACAATTATAAAAGAATACCCGAGAAATCTAGATATTATATTTACCACTATACCCAACATTTCATATTCTATATTACATCATAAATATGATCAATATAAACCACTTATATAGATAATTCATTGAAATAAATTCTAGATAACCTAGTGAAATGTGAATATCAGAAGCATGAGAGAAAATATCTTTTAGGTGAAAACATACGTATTAACAATTAAATGTCATAAATGTTTATATGTAGAGACTAATGGTATGATCATTGAATAAAACTGCATTATCATAATATAATAATGGTCATGATATATAATACATTGATCATAAAACTTGAAAACATGGCATAATAACATAAAAAAAGAAATAGTCATTAGAATCAAATATAATGATTCTGGTGATATCTAACTTGACCAAAATAAAATTGTAATCCCAAAAAATTGTAGATAAATTCATTGGTTTCCTTATGAAATTATCATCAAATCACTCATACAATTGGGACATCAAATTTTGATGACTTCTATATTTGGTGTAACCAATTCATTAGAGGGTCATAACTGGCCATCTTGTCCTTGGTTTTTTATAGAGGCACCCATCTATGGTATATAATTTAAAAATCCTAATGTGGTTTTTAATGGAGCTATGCATCATTTTAAACAATTTCCATTTACTGTTAAATAAATAAAGTACATCAAGAATTCATTTCATTATAAACTCATTGGTATAAAACATTTTCTTTCTAGAACATGACTAACCCATGTAAAAGAAATGGGTTCATTGAAAATTACCATTTAATAGAATTAAATCCTAACAAGAAACATTTTTATATTAAAATATCTTTAAAAGATGATTTTCTTTTGGAAACAAATGGTTATATAATAATGACTTTTTGATAATTATAATATATCTAAAGAAATAATGAATAAAATATCATGATAAAACATCCCATTTGAACAATAATCAATTATAGGGGTTCCTGAAAATGATGAATGGAAATACCATTAATATATAATTTAAAACATTTTTAATAAATAAATATTTTCATTTTTAAAATTCACATTCCAAAACAAAAAAAATTAAAAAATATTATGAAAATATATTTTACAGAAAACATCCTTATAATTCTATAAAAGAAATAACATAAAAATTTATAGAAATGATTGTGGAAAATCTGTTAATTCTATGTTTTTTAAAAATAATCAATATATTTATTTTTTTTAAAAAAATGGGGATAAAAGTAATTCTTTTGGAATATGGTATGAAACTTATATTTAAATCATATTAAAATAAGGTACCAATCATATAAAATTTAAATAGGAAATATTTTATTTTTTGTAATGATATTGTTTTTTTTTAAACATGGATATCAAAAGGAAAAATATGATCTAAAAAAAGAAAATATTATTATCCCTTACAAATGATGTACTTGACATTTCATAAATAAATAATGGAGGAAAGGTAAATTAAACAGGTGCACCGCACTCATAACCCATGGAATATTAACTATACATGGCTGATTAATAATATCGAAAATTAATTCACATAAAATATATTTGAATAAAAATAATCTCGAATGAAAAAAGATTATAACATAAAAATGTTTCTATATTTTAATGTCCAATTGTCTAGAAAATGACAGAATAAATTAAATTGAAGCATTAGATATCATGAGCATAATAATTAAATAACATAATAGTGTATCATTATATACACCTCATAAATAGGATACACTCATATAATAAACTTATGTCCTAATGAAATGAATTATGGAATATTAACCCTTACAAAGACCATATGACTGAATTGAGAGTTAATTAATGGAGAGATTATTTGTAGAAAATTTAAAACCATAAAACATTGTGTATAAAAATTATTATAAAACATATATATTATTTCAAAAATCCTAATATCATAATTTTTTCAATTAATATGATTTATTTCTGATAAAATTAAAATTTGGTTAAGAAACTATTTACCACTAGGTAAATTTAATATCAATCTGTATCAATAAATTAATTTAAATTGAAACATAATATAGAAGGATATATAAAGGATTAATTATAATATAGATTAAATTATATGTATATACACCACACAATAATATCAATTTAGGAATATTACATGTGTCTTATATAAGTAAAATAGAGACGATAAAAATCCTTACCTCGAGTTTAGAGCGTACTTATATGTGTTATAACTGATATGTAAAAAGACTGTAAATTATTTTTTATTCTAAATAACATTATTCATTTTTAAAAACATATAATTAATTAATAATTTTCTAAATTATTATTTTAATATTTAAACAGTTAAGCCCACATTTGGTCTATTGAGGATGTCTGGTTCATTGATTCAAAATTGATATAGTGATTTGAAAATTATCAAATTGGTCTTGAATTCATCATTTAAAAATATTTATCTGGGAAAAATAATCATATTAAATAATCAAGTAAAAAACCTGAAATAAATCATGAAAAATGATTTTGAAAAATGAGATGCCTTTTGATCATGGAGACGCAAGACTATACATATGCATGAGTAATGCTTCCATTTTTCATTTATCTTTTTCGAAAGTAGTTATTTATTATTTTATCATTATATAGTTATAATAATATCATAAATAATATCTTATTTATTTATATATAATTATATACAACATTAGTTTTATATGGTTTTGAAAAAAATAGTAGCATCACTTCATTAAGGAATTAGTCCACACATACCAGAACAACATTATCATTTTTTATGTAAGAATAAAAATGATATGTTATAATTTAAGAATAATATATACGTTTTCTATATCCTTATTATATCACTTATATCATCGATATTCCTTAATAATATATTTTTTAAATTCCATGAATTTCGTTAGGGAAAAATGATTCACATTGCTTCTCGAGGAGGTAGCCTATCGTACACACGAGAAATGTTATCATATCCTCATGGAAAGGAATGTAAAGAGATACATGTTATAAAAAACTGAAAATATATAATCATGTGAAAAATATCATATATATACATATAACTTAAATCCATCACTAAATAACCATGAAGAGATAATTAGTGACATCAATTTGCGAGCAGGTAGTGCACCATACTAACGAATGTTGATTTCATATCCCATTTGATGGAAGAGGGGATGAATTTTAATTTTTCCATTAATTAAATGAAATATATGTATAAATTAGATAATTATTTTACCATATGATAGAATTTTATGATTATTTTAAAGATGTGTAAGATGTAAAAAGCCCATAGTCGGGAATTGTTCGACTTCTTAGGGAAACAGTTTAGGATTTTACCTAAAGTATCATTAAACTTTATTTATGAAAAATAAAATTCTTCTTGGATAATGTGATTCAAGGTATTATATTTTTTGGGTATGTATTGGATGATCCAAAATGTTTTTAGGGTGTGATTATTGGAGGATATGGGTTGTCCTTCTAGAAGTGAGGTAAGTAGCACACAAGTAATTTTTGAGATAAAAAAGGTGTACCGAGATTTTTCACTTACCACATGGAAATAAAATTCATTATTATAAATAATTAGACATTATATAGTGTAGATAAGATATAATAATTTATTTTAATAAATTTTAATGTCATTATTACCCTTATAATTTTAGTTTTACTAATTGGTATTCTCGTTTTCACCAAAATCAAAATAATTGTTTTAAAACAATTTAAAAATTAATTGTTGTTAAAAAATCTTGTTATACTTATTAGATAATATAAATTATTATTATTCAAAATATGGAATCCATTTTAAAAAATTAAATTATAAAGTGTGCCTAAATATAATTTAAAATTATACGAGCAGAAACTATGAAAATAAATGCTTCCCAAAAGTGTATTTTTTATGGAATATTCGATTTCATAATTACTCTATGACTAATAATAATTGTGGTATGTATATAAATTAAGTTTTCTTTATATATAATAAATAAATATATATTAAATAATTCAACAATAGGTGTTTTTTAATTATTTAAAAAGAATAAACATTATGCACTTTAAATCCATTTTAAAAAGAAAATCCCCTTATTAAACCCATAGATAGACATATACTATCATACAATATTGATTTGATTCAAATTAAATGACATGGATTAAATATTATTAATTAATAATTATTTTACAATAAATAATATTCAATACATAAATGTTATTTTGTAGTTTTTAATTTATTTAAATGAATTGAAATTATAACAAAAAACAATATATTTCACTATTTACTAGAAAATTAATATTTTCTGAAAAATATGAAAATATAACAAAAATTAAATTTCAACATGCCAATTTCAAAATTTAAATTAATTTATGGAATTATTTTTTTTAATTTTCAAAAAACATATTATAAATCTTTTTCATGAATATAAATAATAATTTATTATGATGAAAACACATTTTTATGAATAAAATTAATATACTAAAAAATGATTTATTATTTTCTAAAAACTTATCTATCATTTTTATTTATTAATAAATATATATATATATATATGAAAATATATATAATATTAATTTCATAATGTAGTTACTATTATTCATTCATACAAGTTTAACAGTTATATAATAACAGTACAATATTTCCTAGGTCATTAATGCTCACTATCGCATGTTGAATATGAAATAAAACATTGTTTTAATTTATAATATCACATGGTTTTGCAAAACATCTCCATATATATCAAATTATTCATCAAATTAGTTTTGGTTTTGTCTCACCCATTCTTTGATGCATATACATTTATGATCATAGATGATAAAAATACCATGATAATTCTATAAGAGGAATCTGGTTACGAGATTAAATAATTATTTAAATTATTGTTTGTATTAATATTATAATGAAATATAATTTTACTACAATGTAAATCTACTGATAGATGATAAATTGTTTTAATAATAATGCGAATAAAAAATTTCATGAAGGTTGAAATATATGATGTTCAATATTATCTGCTCATGAAACATAATTAAGCTATATGGGAAGGGATAAAGTGGATGAGTATATACTAATACCCACCCATTTGTCTCCTCTAAAGGCCAGAAGATCCATCTCTATGTAACCTTCCATCCAGATGTGAGTGATAACAACATTTTTACAACGGTTGAACATGCATTATTAGATAACATATAAAATGAATCAATGAAAAGGAATCTTATTCTATAAATATTTATCAAAAATGAAGGATTCACATTTAAACATATATAGTTATTTTTTGTATGATTATTAGAGAGTGATACCTATGTGAAAAGAATGATCTTTTATAAGGGTTAAACATCCCACTCCCAAGTTATAATTAAAATTCCTGATGATATATCCATGAGTGTCAAGTATTAAACCACGAGTACCCATGATAATATTTATTCTTGAAAACAATAATTCATTGGAAATACCATGTGTAACACCTTCCAATATATAAATTTATCCCTACTATAACTTGAAACCACAAAAGATGAAATACACATGTGCTGGTTGTGGGAAGATTTAAAGAATATGTAACATTGATATTAATAATAGGAAAAATAAATATTTGATAAGGATAAGTTTGGAAATAATAATAATTTGTCATTATTTCAGGATGATTCACTATAATATTGGAGTTCCATATAACTGTTAAACTTGTCGTAAGGAAAATGTATATCCCATGTTGATTTTAGCTTATCATTAGAGGAACATCACAACAATCATTGATGAAAGAGTCTTGTGACATAACCCTTATATGCATAACCATTATAATCCCAATTTTATACCATAATAAATGATCTTAGTCAGTACCAATGAATATGTTTTGTGATGATTCAAGGTTTGTGTTGAAACAACAAAATAATATGGGAGGAAAGATTAATTCTAATAATATGTGTCTGCTAATCTATTGATATGTGTTCATTATAAATAGATATGATGAGGAAATTGAGTTTAAATCAGATATATTTTCACTACAATTTAGATTTTAATTTTTCTAAACCTTGTTGAATATTAACAATTATATCACTATACATCACATGAAGATACTTGTTAGCGATGTATTGTAGACACAATGGTTATGTTTGTCAATTTGTTTAATGTTCTGGTGCAATTTTTTATATTCTTCAACCAACGCTGCTTGCAAGAATGAGATATGGTTAATCACTAGACTAAAGCTTATGTCTCAAATAGGTTAACATGGATAGAAGATGATCATTAAATTCACACAACAAAACAATAATTCAATATCTCCACTATTAACAATCCAATGAGAGTGTCCAATTATATTTTAAATGTTCTTTTTAGAGGATACATTAAATGTTATAGACTAATTTCATTCTAGGCAAACTGGATAATGAACATCCATATTTGTTAAAATTAGTTTAGAAAGAGTTCCTCATATTTTACAATGAATCATGTTTTATCAATATGTATAAGTTGTTATCCTCAACTTCAAAACAACTAATACCCCCTTCCTCAACATAATTAGGATATCTTGAAAAAATGGCCTAATAGTGATAACCCTATTGATGTGAGACCCACATAAAATTATTATGAGTGTGTTTAATTTTCATTAATATTGTGTTTGTGCCTAAAATAATTGAAAAGAAATGAATCAAAATATTGTTGATGATTCAAAAAATGAGTGTGTTCATACATTAAATTGAAATAAATTAGTTTATCCAATTGATAATCCTCTACAATATTCTGTTAGCTACACCAACAAAATGAATAATGTGAACCCTTCCATTTAAATGTGGCCCCCCAAATAATCCATTGATGAAATTTATATAAAAATTAGAATTTACACTTCAGTACATTTGAAAAATTTATCTATGAACATGTTATAGGCTGAAAAACATCTTATGTTTTCATTGATGCGTTGGACATTTTTTCATCAGTATTTATGAAAAATTTACCTGAAATTATGAAATTCAATTATACATCCATTAGTGAAAAATATCATGTCATTAGAAAAAAGTGAAAATTCCAGAGAATCATTAACCCCATATTAAGGATTAGTTGAGGGAATAATATCTATATATTTTATTACAATTTTGTAAATAATTTATGTTTTCATATAAATTGTATTATTGAATAATTCAGGTAATTTTAGAATTATGATTTATATTACATAAAACCTATGTTAAAAATGCGGATCTCAATTCAAAAGGTATAATAGAAAAATGAATAATATATAATTTTATTATTCCTATCTTATTGGCCTATTATAGTTTCCATAAAATAATTTTCTATATTATATAATAGTAAAATTTTCAAAATGAATTCGAGAATGGTAAAATCATTATTCCCTCAAATATAAGAATATATTTAATTATACAATTTTTCAAATTTCCCCTTTTCATTTTAGTTTATAAGAAATTTTTATCACCTGTTTGATATATTGAAGTTCATATGTCAGTGAAAATAACATGTTGTGAAATTGTTACCTCCATTCAATATGATCCTACCAAAATTAACATTTTTTGGACAATTCTTTCTGAAAATTTCAAAATTATTCTATATATGGGATTAAATTAAAAATTTTCTATGAATTAAATATATTAAAATGAAATTTATATCAATTTATATTTAAAATAAATCTAATTTTATACCATAAGAAACCCAAATATTATATAGAAGGTAATTGTTAATTGTGAATGTTCATTTGTTACTCTATCACATGTATATTTCTTAACAACCGATAAAGATGTATATATTTGAAAAATGATTATGACCAAAATAAGTTAAACATTTCACAAAATTGTATTATGAGGGAGTATAATGGTGTATTCATAAAATTATTATGTACCTATTTCCTAGAATTTGGAATGATTCCCAATGATGGATTATAATTGGTTCAAAAACTATGTAAAACATTTCATATAAAACTATCCAAAGTGAATTAATAATTTAACGATGATGTGATTTGATAGTATTTTACACTTTTCTGCTATTATAACCAATTACATTCATAAATGATAACATAGTCTAGTTTATGTTTTTTGTCAATCACTATTGGTTGATCAGTGATTTTTTAAGTAATGTTATCATACATTACACGATGACTATCATACTGAAGGTGATGTTGTTTCGTAGTGTTTAAACAATTTTGGGTTGAAATTTAAGAGAATGAGCTAGCTACATGAAAGGTGGTTTTTTGGGTCTGACACATCTCAAATACAATTGAGGCATGAATTTCATGAATATTGGGTTTCATGATGGTTGACCTTCATAAATAGGTAGAGCATTGCATAAAAGCATCATGAATGTAGATACAAAGACGGAAAATATTCATAACTATGAAAACATTCATGAACATGTTACATTTCACTAGAACATCATAAAAAGAGATAATTCATGAGAATAATGGAGGAGGTTCTAAAAAATAAAGATGGAAGAATGGGACCATTCTGAAGGGATGTGCGTATATATAATCATCCACAACTAGTACATTTTATATAAAAATAATTTGAGAAAATGAGGAATCACTCAAAAATTTTGAAGGATGAAACATTTATGAATTTGTAATTAAATGTGATATTGAGGATTGTGAATATACTAGTAATTTCATAACTAAGGGTAATTATTTTGTTTTATAGTTGTTTTGTATAGACTGAGAGATTCATGAAGACATTGTGTTCTATTAATATAGTGAGTTATGAGAAGGAAGTTTGTTTGGTGAAGGAAATGGTCTCCACAAAATAAGATTGTTCCACATAGGCTGTGTTTATTCTGAATGTTGGGAGCATTGAGAAACAATTTGGGTTCTTGAAGGAAAGTATTTCTTTGAAAAATAATGGAGTTTAAAAAATGATATGATCATCAAAATTATTAGAGTTGAACATCTGGATCTCGTGAACTATTATTTCATGTGCATCAATTCAAGTATAAAGAGTTTGTATAGTCTTATGGTAGTCATGGAAAAATTCATATAATCCATTATACAGATGAAGCCTTCATGTTTTAAAATTGAGTAATAATTTACCAACGAATTGATCGAGTGGGAGTCAAGGGAAGTGTTTGGAGCATTGTAGTGTGTTATCCCTAAAATAATATAAAGTGTTCCTATCATAGAGTGATTTGATGTGAAATTCTATATGATAAAAAATTAGTGATAATGTATCGATATAAGTATGAATATCACACTATTAGTGTATTCTCATTGGATTAGCCCTTAATGTCGAACCTTGTAAAATTGATGTGTCGTCTCTCGGTATGTGATTATTTAATTACAACATGATCCCATCAGACCGTTTTTACAGGTTTCTACGAACATGGGAATAATATTCTTTGTTCTAAAATAAAATAGGACCCTAGATTTACCCATCCCCTATCAAGTTGATATAGGATACAATAAGTGTTATTAAAGAGGACATGGGATTTGATTAAAATATATCCTCTATTGTTAAGGTGAATTTATTTAATGTTATAGGAGTTCATTTTATTTATAGAATTTGAATTTAAATTCATAATAATAGAATGACATATAATTTTATATCATTTGAGAGGAAAGATATTTTTTTGCATTGCATAAGATATATAGTTCAATGATTTGATGGGTCTGTATATGACTAAAACAGATAAGAAAATGCTTGATGTAGATTCAATTGCTCAAAATTCTCTTACTGCAACACCTTTTGACCCAATATATTTATAGGTAAAGAGTTTTTATAAAGCCATGTAAATGTGAGAGAAAATGTAAAATATATATGAAGGTGATAAATAAGTAAATGATTCCAAATTTCAAGCCTTGTACAATCAGTTTGATGATATATAAATGTGTCACAATAAAAATTCATGTTGGTTTTTTAATTAGACAAATGAATTTATTAGAGATATTCATTGAAATATAATAAATATTAAGGATATTGAATTTTTGAAAAAAAATCTTGAGAATGATCTCATCTCTAGGAAATCCTAAAATTTCTTCACCTTTGGAAACAGATTTCCCTAACCTATCTCTTGATGGCCAATTAAGAAGTCTTTTGTCATATGAAATGATAGAAAAACTAGAAGATGAATCCATGTATGTATAAAAATAATTAGAGTTTAAATCCATGAAAAAATTTCATATTTATATACCATATTTTCTATGTACATGGAATTTCGTTCCATTTTTTCAAGAAAATAATATGTTGATAAGGGATAATTTAAGGAATATTTCTCATGGTTTGTTTTCAGTGTCGTTAAGTTGGTAACATTTCCTATCAATGCCCAATAAAACAATTTTGTGTAAAATGTGATGAATAAATCTTAAATAATATTCCTAGGATATTCTATAAAAATGGCTATTTTAAATTAGGAATACATATTCAATTAAATATAATCTTCAACAAATAAGGACACAATGATAATGACTTTTTTGGGGATGTTGAAAAAGAGTATAAATATAAAACTGAAGCATTCATGATTTCTACATTGGGAAATTAATAACCAATAAAATATAATAATAGTATTTATCTTTGTTTCTTTGATCTCAAGGTGAAACATGAGTATTATATTGGTTATCATGAAAATATATGAAAGAGAAATTGAAATATGAGGGTTGTGTCAATAAAATCATTAGAGTATGTTGATCAAATTGATGCATAACTTGATCAACTTGAAGGAGAAGATAAATAACGTGTAAAAACTCTTCCTATATTTTAATAGGTTTTAGATACAATATTATGTATATAAGATAAGGAAAATTTCATAAATGACCATACATTGAGGCATGAGGAAAATGGTAAGATATTATAGGGACATGAATAAGAAGATGTTACTCTAAGTAATAAACTAGGTTTGATTCAAAATAAAGGGGAAAACATGAAATTTATGTTTTGAAGATTATCAGATTTTAAGATTATAGAATGATCTAAATGTGGTTCTATTAGAGTAGATAATGCCTTAAAAATTCATAGATCTATAATTATAGGAAAAATTTAATTTGTTTTCATATTCAAAAATAAATATTTTGAAATACGATGAGCCAAAATAATGTGATAAATAATGTTATACATGTTAAAAGGAAAATATTTTCCTTGAGAAGAAAAATTCAAATAAAATCAAAAATAAAGAATAAAAGTTTCCTCATTTATTAAATTATGATCACTAGTAAAATAAATTTTCAATAGAAGGGGTCTTGTTGATAAATAGATATGAGTTGATATTTCCTCTTATGAATGTTAATTATATTTTTTGGGAGATTTCATGTTTTACAGTGAAGATAATTGTTTTATCCTAATGGGGAAGCACCATGAAGATATTAATGGGAAATGAAACTTAATCCTTCATCAAATCGTAAATTTAGTTTCAATGGATATTATTTTTACTATTTAAATTATTGTGATAAATCAGTTCATTTTAGGTTGAGGAAATGCATGAAACAAAATACAGATATCAGACACTAGTCAATACCATCATACAAGGTGTATTTACTCCCCTATATAGGTGTTCTCCTCTATAATATTAATATGATTACTATGAACCCACGCATATTGAAAATATATTGGAAAGTACATATTTTTCCTCCACCCAATCAATCATCTTATAGATGGAAAAGTTGATATTTAAGAAATCCATCCGTGGAAAAATATACCTCAAAGAAAGAAATAATAAAAACACTTAGATTTAGGATAATGGAACCCCATCCAATATAAAAGGAAATACATATTTTTTTAATAATGGTTAGAAAATGGTTGATGAAACAGTGGTATTTTTCTACAACAATTTGTTAAAAATAAAAATAAATTGAAATACATAGTTGGAAACTGTTGTGTTGAAGAAATAATAAGTTCTATATGTAGATGGTTTGAATAAAATTCTTATGAGTGTTTAAAAACTCAATTTCTCGGCATTGATAGTGAAATATAAACAAAATGGATTCTGTATCGTTGGAAAGATATGTAATTATCTAATGAGAGGATACATAATTGATGTAAATTTATACCTATTTGGTTATAAATAGAACACTTATTACTTAATAGTTGAAGAATAAAATATCTTGTGGAATCATATGTCAAGAAAAACTATTCATTAAATCATGGAAACAACATATATACTTATGAGAGATGTCAAAATTCTTAATATGAAGAACAATATAAAAAATTCATGTGATTAATGAATGAGAGGAAAGATATCCAGGAGATCATGTCGACCGAAGAACAAATGGCCATTAAATCTTATTTATCATTTCCAAATAGATTCATGTTATCCATGTAATATGGGTGGAAAAAAGGAAAAAATGTACATTATATTTATTATTTAATATTTTAGTAGAATGGATTGGGAAATGTCTACATAGAAGAAAAGGCATGTTATGGATTTCATTATGAGATATCGTCAAAGATCTAATAATGAAAGAGTAAACACTGTCATTATTCTATAGTCACATAATGGAGGAAAATAAACATCCCTTCGATTTGTAAGTTGAATGAAAAGGAAAGGGTTAAATAATGAGGTGTCTACAGTGAGAACATTTTAAAAAATGGGGCTATTGAAAAAATAATTTTTTAACTGAATGATATTTCTTAAACTATGTTGATTGAAGGTTTTATATCTCATTATTACTAAGAAGAGACTATTCAAGTAGTAGCATGCAATCTAAGTCATACATGAATTTTAATAGGAGAAACTAAGACACTACATGAGATATGGTATATAAATAATGACTCCTATAAATATTTTTTTTGTTTGTGCATTAAAATGTTTCATTATTTTAAAAAAAATAAGGAAATCATGGAATGTATTTTGATGATTAAGATGAAAGAATATTCAGTGGATATTCAATGAAGAGTGAATCAATAAATTGTTAAAACAAAATTATTAGAAATATTTTGGAACAAATTGATGTCAAAATAATTGAGTATAAATCCATAAATACCTCAATGAGAATATATGTGGATATAATTAAAGGTGATGGAATTTGTGGAGTATGGACAATTTCACATGATGAAATTATGGAAGTCTGGTCCAACATTTAGGGCTCATAAAATTTTGAGGATTCAAATGAAGAATAAGAAGAGTAAATCATTTCTAAGGAATCTTTATCACAACAACACTTGAGAAATAGTCAAGGAAAAGTTGATCAATCCACCATCAATGGGGATTTGATCAGAACTACACTACTAAGGAGAATGATGAATGATGCATATTCTTCCTTCCTATCAATTGTGAATCAAGGCTCATTTGGCGATGTGGAAAATGAAGAATCATGGGTTATGTCCATGAAAGAAGAATTCGATCATATTAAAAATAACCAGACATATGATTTTATTAAGAGGCCCAATAATCTAAATGTTATTGGAAAATGCTTATTTTTGTAAATACAATTTTGACGTGGGTGAAAAGGTGATCAGAAATAAGGAAAAGGTGGTGTGAAAATGATATGCACATATTAAAGGAATTGATGTTTAATGAAAATTTTCTCTTATATCTAGATATTTTTCTTCAAGAACATTCCATGAAATGGATATTTAAAGAGAGTAAAAATTCATCAGATGGATGTCGAAATAGAATTATTAAATAGTTTTCTTAGAGAATAAGTCTATCTTGAAAAATTAATGGTATTTTTGTTTTTAAATAAAGATACTGTAGTTTTTAGATTGACTAAGACACTATATTGTATGAATTAGGCACAATGAGTGAGGTATGATAACCTAAATGCATATCTCAATTATCTTGAGTATAAAATAGGAGGTGTAGATCATAATATCAATGTATATAATTATTAGGATGATCAATTTATGGTTCTTATAGATGTGGATAGTATTATTTTCTTTGGTATTTAGAATGGAATACATGATAAATTTTATAATTACATGAAATATGAGTTTGAAATGTCTATAATTGGTGAACCGACATACTGTTTGGGGATAAAGGTTTTTCAAATGTGTGTTTATACATTCATGTGTTCAAAAAAATACATAATAGAGCAGCTATATAAATTCCCAACACATTATTCCCAACCAATTTAGACTCTGATTTAGTTGAAAAACACTTGGAAAGGATGATGATATGATATCTGGGGAGCCAACACCATACCTGAGAATCATTAGAAGATTATTAAAATTTATTTCAACCTAGACTAATATTATTTTTGGATAATTATTATATGACCACTTTCAATGCTATCTAATGGAATAACATTTTTTTTAAATTAAATGATTCATCAGGTATATTCAAGGTACAATCAATTTTGGTTTATATTTTATTTAATAAGAGATAATAAATTATCACCATTTTCTGAAGCTAAATTCGATATAAATGTTGTGTATATAAAGTCTATAAGTGGTGGATATTTTATTAATGGAAAACATGTCTAGGATTGTTCCTAATTAATCAATAATGAACATAACTTATCATGGTATAAGAAGAGTATATCTCTACAAAAAAGTCATACACTAAACTATTGTGGATGAATAAAAAAGAACTGAAATTAGTGATGAGGTGAAACCACCAATACTGATTCAATTTGACAATAATAGGGTGATCAATTTTATGAAGAATCAAGTTCAATACTCTCATACAAGACATATTGATATCAAATATCACTTCAACAGAGAAAAATATGGAAAAGGTGTGATTATAATGATGCATGTGGGAACTTATGTCCAAGTGGATGATATCCTAACTATTATCTAGGAAACACTAGTGATTGGTAATCACTGATTTTTCCTCATTTTTATGCCAACTCCCATTGCAAGAGGCGGTTATGGTTTTAGCCTCTCCCCATTTTTATAACTGTTTTAATATATTTATGAATGTGATGCTAACTAATAGGGGAGATATAATCATGGTGTAGTCTATCTTGAACATTAAAATTGATAATATTTATTCTTTGAGTTTATTTAAAAAGTGCTAGATATGTGATATTCTATGATTTTTTTAAAAATATTGTTCAATGGTCTATAGTGGCATGAAATTGTCTATTTCCACTACTAATTTCAACATCGAGCATTGCCCACGTAAACATATAGTGATGGATGAGCTACTTCAATCCCATCAGGTCTTTTATTGAGGATATTTATTTATTTAAATTATATAAAAATTAACAAAAACTCCAAAGGGGATATTTTTTTATCCAAGTCCATTCAAAGCATTTATTATAGTGTAGTTTTTGTTTCCTGTTAGTCAAGACTGGTTTGATGAGTAATTGTGGAACAAATGATTGTATACATTTTAATATGGATACAGTGAGGAAGGTGGTGTCATTTACCAATGTTTTATTAATGATTGGCATCAAAATCAAGATTATGAAGTTAGATATTCAAAAGGAGGATTCATATGTTTGAGTCTTCTCAATTATTCTTAAGGAATGGGTTTCACGGATAATGGATTTTTCAAAGGTTTATCTATGTAAATTGATGGAGAAACGTGAACAATGATCATGTACATGATGGAAAGATATAAAATAATGGTGGCTATGAGAAGCATTGTGAATTTGTTAACATTTACTGTATCTTCCCAAATATATAATCATTGTGAGCTAGAATGAAGTTGTTTGTGAAAAGGCAGTTGGGTGTGTGGGATCTATATAAAGTGTTGAGATTATAAATTGGTGGCCACACCATCATCATTTGACATAAATATAATTAGAGAAATGTATGATTTTCATTGATTTTATGAATACTATGTGCATTATGAATTTGATATTATAAGTGAGCATGATCATCATAAAAATATTGGTTAGTTATTTACTAATTACAAGTAATCTTTGAAATTGGAGTTTCGTGGAGACTGGGAATTTAAAAAAGACATAGTGTTCTGCAAAGACAATATACTTTGCAAAGGCAGTTTGTTCCAAGATCACAATGAGATTTGAAAAGGTTTTTTGTTCCCTAAAGGACGTGAGATTACAGAATGTTAGGGGATTAAAAAAAGTATGTGGGTTTGTGAGTGTATTTATGTCATTGGTATATAATGGAAGAATTGTAGAGGATATGAGATTCATGTATAGTAATATTGAACATCTTGTTCAACTGTATAGTGATTTCATGTGCATCATCTCTAGACTACAGTGGAAGAATATTCGGATGCTAGTTAAATAAAATGACGTTAATGAAAATATACTAAGGTTACCTCAAAGTAATTAAACTATACCATACATAACCAAAAGTAGTGAACTAAATGGATTCGATAGAAGTGTTTCTACGGATGGAGTCCCATGTTCCGAAATTCATTTAATGTAGTTGTGCCTGGAATAGTGTGACTCTGTCTGAAATTCTTTACTCTATATCATCAGTGAATATTAGTAGATTTAGGTATTCTTAAAACACTATTAGTATATGATCCTTATACTATCTCTAATCGGTGATCCATATAAAACTGATGTGATTTTTCTCTCTATGTGAATGTTTAATAACTACTCAATTTTATATTGTAGGTTTCACATTTTCGTACAATCACAGAAAAAAGATCTATTGTTTTAAAAGTAAAAGTCATTATTATGATACACCACCACCCTATTAGTTTGTTCTAGGGTATTAAATACAATTAAATAGGTTTCATAATATGATTTGGATCCATTATAATTTTTTATAGTGGAATCATGGGTCTTCTTGGAGAAAGGATTCAAATTCAAATTTTGTAGTATTAAATTTAAAACAGGGATGCTATGATACATTTTTATGAGGTAATATTATTTTTTAATGAATTTATCATAAAAATAATAGATAATATATTGATTGAATGGTAGTAGTTCCCCAATAATTCAATCTACATTTGAGATGATGATATTCCATTATACTGTTTATTATTTGAATAAAATAGTGAATAATATTCGACCTTTAGATGTAAAAATTGTTATATCTAACATTATAAATCTCAAATAAATTTGTATCCCTATATTTTGTTAATGAAAAATTTATGATTAGTCATAGAATAATTACAATATACATCTTGTTTTAGTTTTTTTTATTCCATTCTATATATACTGATCCTGAAAATAAAAGAATTAGTTGTTGTATTCCTACTCAAATGATAGATGTCACCAATAAATCACCAACCAATCATTATTGTAAAACCATATATATGAATTGTTTATTTTTTGAAGATAATAATTTTATTACGATGGAAATGAACAAATTAATGAAATATAACATGAATATTACCATGTTCAATATGCATATCTCTCACATTAAATTGATAACAATCATCAAAAAAGTAATGAATAACGTTTTAAAATTAATAAATAATCATTAAAAGGATATTACCCATTATATAATTCACTAGTGAATCATTTAAACCTCCATTAATGATAAAAACCACATGAATTGATCAAATTATAAATTATATATCAAATATAGTACAACAATAAAGGAAAAAGAATTATAATATATCTGAAATGGGAATTATCGTCATTAATTTTTTAGTGTCTTCTAAATCCTTGATCATCCCATGTTATAACTAGATAATATATATTATCTTTAAATGACATGTATAATATTACCCTGTATAGATGAGTAAATCCCTCACTCCCATGATATAATCCAATTTTCTCTCTCTGATATATTTGATCTGATATATCCAAATCATTTATATATATATATAGAATTTGTTAGATAAATTTGATGGAATATTATTCTATTCCACACACCGTATTCATGTGCTCCACATAATGTAATCTCTATGAATATATAATATTGTATGAATCGTCATCCTTAACTATTAAAAACCACTTCATAGTGTTTTGATGATATAAAAACACATATATTGATTATTTTTCTTTTTTGCATGACTTGAAATATTATTTCACGACGAATACTTTGTATATATTTTATTTAGTATAGCCTTTGTTTCCAACACAATATGAGGAGGTGTTCTAAATAAAACATAAAAAGGATTAGTAAAAACATATTTTTTTTATTAATGAGACCATATGAGATCATAAAAAATATATATTATTACATTTATATATTTTAAATATTATATCTCATAAACAATAACACCCTCAACAATTTTTTTAATATCAATTATATTTTAGATTCAAAACTATGTTATTATACAACACTTTAAATGTATCTAATAAATAGTTCTTCCCCATGAAACCATTTATGAAATAATCATACTTAATATTCTTATTCACAAGATAATGAATGGTAAACTAGGAATGGTTTATCTCTAATTCAATGTATATGTAAATAAGTGTATAACAATTTGATGAGGAAACTAGTGAATAATATTCACATATATGTTTGAGAACATAATAATGGTTAATTTACATAACACAGAATAATAATTCCAAATAAAACCTATATTAGAAATCATTACTCAGAGGATATAGATTTTGGTTTAACATAAGACATGAGTAATAGGGTATTTGAATCCAAAATCCAAAATCATGATCCATGAAAACGTATCATATACATAAGAATATTTCTTATGAATAGATAGATAAAATAATTTCATATAGAGATTATTTATAAAACGACAATAATTATATTGTTTATGTGATTCCTTTGTGGATTTGGTTCACTATTTATTCAAATAAACATATTCGTTGGATTCAGAAAGTGGATTTAGTTCTCATATATGTCCCATTATCATTGTTTACATTATCACATAATTGATTATGTTGAATTCATAGTCCCTACATTTCAAATATTTAGATAAAATGCCTACCAAATTCATTAGGGGACTACATAATTCTTGTTCAGCAAATCACATATTGAAAATTACATATAATATTTCCATATTAATTATAAAAGAACATATGTTTAATGATATCTAAATTATCCCATGAAAAAAATTGTATTATTAAGATTTAATATGAAATAATCATATGTAATCCAAAGAAATATGTTGGTTATAAATTTTAGAGTGTATCTTGTGAAGAATAAAAAACACTAAAATACATTGAAATACATTGTAAAATTATTATAAAATTACATTTTCTAATAATATGAAACAAAAATTTCATTATTATTAAAATTCATTATAATAGATAATATTTTTATTAGAATGGGATCCTAAATTTCATTGAAAAACCATAAAATATCATAGAGGAAAAAATGTCTATATAATTACAAAAGGTAGTTAAAAAAATGCTCCTGTATAAAACATATAATAATTATATTCACAAATTTAGAAAAGAAAAACCCTGAATTATTTGTTTCTTAAATAGAAACCATGTTCCTTATTATTTTTCAATGATTATGTGATAGAGCAAATTTTGTTATTTTTTAAAGGGAATTGATATGTATTTGGAGGATAAAGGGAAATTTTTTGAATCCAACTATAAAAACAAGTGTCCATCTGTTATAGCATAGTAGACTATACCACAATGGAGGTAGCTATGTCGTATTGGATTTGGCTATAAAAAATGAGGTTTTTCATTGTAGTTTGTTTCATGGGTTAACAAACTTCACCATTGTTTATTTATTCTCTTATATTATTTATGGAAGTCTAGTATTTTTTAATCCAGGTTTTTGAATATAAGTGGAAGTTACAATCTTGATTCGGGGAGGAAATTTCAAAAATATTTGGGGAATTCAAGTGGATATAAATGATAAACTTCCATGTGGTTTCACTATAAAAATATTCATATCACTATACTCATATAGTCTTATTTTAAACCATTTAGGGACTATATGAATGACTCAATGACATTGTATAATCCCATACATAGAACTAGTGCATTCCACATCATGATTTTACACCAAAATTCCCCCTTTTACAATATTGAGGTCAATGTGTGGTGTTCTCAATATCGAATTCATTGGTCCTATGATGTGGTAGTACAACATAGAGTAAAAAATTACAACATAGTTGTTATCCCTATGATTTGTGCACACCTGAAATCCATATACACATACACACACCACAAATTCTTCATATATTCTAGAAGCATATGTTTTCCATTATCGATATACCTCGGGTATAAAACTATTTTACCTACAATATTTTTGACATTTTGCATGATATATAATTCATAAAAGTTTAGATTTTTTCTTGTTCTATGATCCCATGGAATGAGAACATATTTAGTTTTCTGTGAGACTATTTTTAAGTAACCATACCTCAGGAAATACTCATAATCAACATTGGAATCTTTTATAGAACATTGCATACCTTCATGGGATATCAGTTAATCATTTATCTACAATCATTATTGTTTTTGGAATATTTGAATATACTTTTTGATAGAGATTAAATGTGGTTGTCTGTGTATCATGTGATATCATTTATGATATGTGATTCCATGAATAACAGTAGAGTACTTTTTCCATTTTATTTTAATGAAATGCTTTTATATATACTAATATATATTGTTGATGATATTTTATGCCTACCATGTAAAAATAAACATGTATGTACATTAAAATTCCTTAGTGGTTGTTATTTTTCCATCTGATAGGTGGTCGATCATGTCATGTTTATGTTTTATAGGGGGAGTGAGACAAACTTTTGATGATGGAATCGAGGAAAATGTCCACTATGTGGATGTTTGAGGTATCCATGGAGATTATGTTCTAGAATATAGCATCATTGCCTTAGAATTTCCATGTATCATTACAATGTGGTATCTAAGTTTGCAACTAAAGGATGTATAGTAGAATGATATAGTCAATGTGTAGAGGACATGAGGTAGCATGATCACATAACTATAGGTGGATTTCAAATAGAGTTTATTTTAATTTTAACTAACTTCTTTATTTGGACTTCTAGTATGGTTCCATGGAATGTATAGATGGGGGTTTTTAGAAACATGGATAGTACATGACCGCTCGATTTTAAATATAATGTTTATTTAATTTCATAGTTTTTAATATTATACCATTGAGGTTTTGAACATTTTCACTATAGGTTCATGATGTGTTGGTGTTTACTTCCTAGGTTATGTGTTGGCACTCTTATCGTTAATTTATTTGTTCGTATATATTTCTTAATGGGTTTGTGAAGTGAAAGTTAACCATATTGGACAACAAGGAAGTGTAATTTGGAGTAGGTAGTAGATTGCGATAGAATCCAAGGGACACTCTATATCTCAATTAATTTTTATACTATGTTGTAAAATGGATATTTTATAAACTTTGGGAGACAATTATATTTCAATGACATGCATAACATTTTATTTTTCCTACATGGATAATTTTATTCTTATTTTATTGTTAATCAATTAATAGTAATCACATAATCCAATAATAAGGGTATATTATCTCCACTAATAGTCACATAACCTTGTTTTTAGTTGACAACCACTTTTAGTGGTGGAGGCATGCACGAGGTCATGTGACCCTCCATTTCAGAACATGCAATTCATGTAATGGAAATATAAAATGGAATCATATAATTAAAACTCACTAACTTTTTATCTATATTTGTCTTAATTTAGTATAGGGAATATGAGAGAGATGATAGTTTGGACATAGGATTGAGAGATGTAATAGTTCTTTTCCAACACATTATATAGACCAATGAGTTTCTATAATGTGGGGATTGTTTTGTTTATATTGTTTAAATTAATCATTGTTCATGTGCATAATATTGATCTGTGATATAAAAAATTATGGGTGTGTTCAATAATAATAAATAGAATTTCTTGTATACATGCCATATTTGTAAATATATTATTGGGATGCGTACAAGTCAATTAATGAAATTACATGATTGTTCTATCTATTAGTTATAGATTCCCTTTTGCGATATAGAACTGTTTCAGTCATTTGATGATATATTCTTATTTGAATTAGTTTGTTTTACTAGGAATATTTTTGTTATAGTTTATTTAAATTATTAATTTTTTTAACTTGTCCTTACAATGACTGGGATTAGTACTAGTGTATATTCCTTTAGTTTTGGTTAGAGTTCAATGAAATACATTGTAAGTCTAAAGAATATTTGTGATCATATTAAGTTCATTGTTTTTTGTATATTATAGATGATTTCACCTCATTTAACTTTTGTGCCACCGCCACCTAGTAATGATTTTTTAGTGAATATACCTACACCTACCTCAGTGGTGAAGGTAATGGATCCTTGATGACTTCAACCGATATAAATTTTTGACTATTCCAAGGATTTTTAATTCCAAAATCCACCATTAATGAATAGAACTAGTAGAATATATGATTCAAGAGAGTACGAAGGAATTATTAAAAACGACTTAAATATTTTTTAAAATCCAGTAGATAGAAATCTGAATCTAGAAATATTCATGGTGGATGTACCCACCCAACATTGGTGCCATCTAATGTGTATGGACAGATGATGTGAGTGTCTCACTTGGAAATATTTTAAGTATAATTTTTTCATAGAGTTATTAATAAAAATATTATAATTAATTATAACATTATAACCTATTAACCAAGGTTAAAACAATTTAGTTTTCATGTTTCATTATATATAGGTGGTTTCCTATAATGTGTTAGTGTGGAATGTGAATATTCTATTATGAGAGTGTTCTATTAATTAATAATTTTAATGTGAATTACATTATTCCCAAAATAAAATTTTAATTATAATTCATGAATATTAATGATGGTTCTAGATATATTCTAAAAGGTACATTCATGGAATATAAATAATGTATTTTTTTATTTATCATTCTCTAGTTTTGGGATATTCAAAGGTGCTAGAAAAATTTGGTTTCAAAATATTACTATGATATCACAACATACCCCATTTTGAAATGTGGTGAATGTTTTCTCTTCTTAGATTAACTGCCTTATAGTATTGATTTCTAATTTATGAAGATAAGAAAAAATATATTTACTTTAAAAATTATTTTAATATTTTAAATCATAAAAATAATTACTGATTGACATAGATCAATGAGTGAAGGGGCACACAAATGTAAAAAGGAATTGGAATATTGTGGGTAGTTGGAGTGTTATGGTTGATGACCTAATCCATCAAAATATAATTTTTATACTAAACTTATAAATCAACTTCTTGATTCATGGATCTTTATTTAAATTGAGATATTTTATAATACAGTTATGGGTTTTTAGGAGATTAAAACATTCTAGGATATCTATATGGATTAACTCATAATAAAATATAAATTAATTTTTCATCATAGATGGAAAATATAGTGGTTTGTATTGATTTTAATTTATTGTTTCCTATATTGATTAAATTATTCCATGTCATTCTATTTATAATTAGATAATTATTATTTATTAGTTTTACCACTAGTTCAATTTTTGGATTCAGGTATGGGTGAATATTATTCCAATAAAATTAGTTAAAAAACTAAAATTATTATATTTAGAATTTTTTGTTTTTATGTAGGTATATGTACGGTATTTTTTGTTATCATTTTCACTATACTAGCAAACCAGGTATTCAATTCCATCACTACATTGTTAATTTAATTAATATCAATGTTTGGATAGTTGTGAACTGGTGTTCTAAGACACAAATCAAGGTTGATCATGTATTTACTATAAAAATACATGTTTTATTGGTATGTTTGTCAGTATCATTAATAGTAATTCTTTTAGAATTGTAGAAGATGACAAAACAAAATTTTATTAGGTATTTTTCCTCAAGACTATGGATTTTAAAATCACTTCTAGATTATGGTTTGTTTTTATACAAATGATTTGAATCTTGTAGAGTTTTATTTTGATAGAAAACATCAAAATACTCACTATCCTACATTCCTATAAAATAATAATTTAAATTATTAGGTTAAGAGTAATAATAACATAGATTAGTAGAAATATTATATATATTTAATATTTAACAATAAATATTCTTTCCAAATTTGTATGTTCTTGAAAAATAGATTCAAATATATATAATTTAATTGATCTCACCAAATTTAAAATTCATGTATAAGTACATATGTCTATTTTTTTTTGTTTTTTGATAAATTATTTTTTAGTCTGTTGGAATCAACTTGTTCCTTATCAACAAGTTCTACACCTTATTATTCATTAATCCTATTTATATAATTTTCATGTAATCCTATATAGAAAAGAACTGTTAACTGATGCTTCTGTATTCCATGATATAGAAACCATGGATATAGGTTCTTAAATCTATCATTGTATTCAAAAATATACATTCCAATGGATTATATAATTTTATATAATTCCTTAAATATGAAATATCTCTTATAAGTTTTAAATAATCATTAATTTAAGATTTAATAAATCTTTTTATAGTTTGTTACTTCTCATCGACAGTGTTTATAAACCCATTCATTTGATACACTACATAGAGTGAAAATTATTTCCCTCCACATGACTTATTCATCAGTAATACATCATGGTTTAAATATAAAACATATTATGGTAATATGATTGAATATATTTTTGGGTTATAAACTTGTATGACCATGTAAAATTATTAAAATATATTCAAATAATATTTAAATTGAAATTAAACTTGAAATTTTTGAAATAAAATATTATCATTTTTGTTAAAAAAATTAGGATGCACACATGTCCCATGTTTTCTTCATGATTCATTTCCCATGATTTCATATTCAAATAGATGATCGTCCATTTCACTTCAATGTTGTTTGGAACCCTTTGAAATTATAATCATGTGGATATATATGAATCATGTAACAATATTTGGTGGAGAAATATATCACCCATTTAGATGGTCCCAAAATTATATATTAATATATATGGAGGGTAAGGTGGTCATTATACATTATATGGCCTTTTCAAACACAAAAATCCACCTTTGAAACGTAGTTTGATAATGTGATTATTAGTATTAATTGGGTGTTATGACGGCCTATATAACAATCATGATAACCTCTATTTGGACTATTTACTATATATATAGGTTGGAATCTCATTTACAATAATCCAAAAAATATCCATGTTTCCATTTCATGAAAACATAGGGGATATGAGGGACATCTGAGGTTCATTAGGGATACAAGTTTTATAGAATTTACAGTAATAATATTGGAGAAATAATTGATGTTTAATATCTCTTTTATGTGTTTACAATTTCATATATCTACAAATTTTACCTCATTCCCACACATCCCTATGATATAATCCAATTTTACCCACATAACCATGTGAACATGTGCCTTTTTGAAATCAATTATATACCACTAAGATAGTCAATGTATTAAATTTTGTAGCTCCAGATATGTGGTCAATAATGAGATGATCTTCCAGCCACTCTGGGATATGTGACCCATCGTTTTCATGATATATTCATGTGGACCACTACATAAAATATAATCAAAAATCATATAAATATGGTGGAGACAATAATAATTTTTCCCAAATAATATTTATGTGGGTAAGGACACACTACACCCTCATATAGAAAGCTTATATCAGGTTTTAAAACACTAATTAGTGTGGTCCGATAAAAGATGACTGACATGTTCATAATAACTCACCCACACTACATTGATTCATAGAAAAATAGATGCATATTAAACTATTACTTGTAGTTAGTTGGATTATACAACCCACTACCTATATTAATTTTGGACCATTTCCTCTACATAATAGTATAGATATTATTCTCACTTGATTATAAATATCCATGGATTTCCCACCATGAATAATTTGGGTTAATGAAACTGAAGGATGGAGGTGAAGGAGAAATGGTGATGAGAGTAGGAAGAAACCTAGAGTGTAAGGGAATTAAAAAAATGGTGGGTTATTGGAATAGTATCCCCACAAATCCAAATGACTAAAAATACCTCAAAAGTCATTTGTTTCAAAAAATCACCTGAGATCATTAAATGTGAATATATTTTCAAAGTCATTTAATATTGATATTGTTTCTCGGTGGAAGGTAGAAATCTCACATGGTCTTGTGAATACATTGTATTATTGTCTCTCATTGACCTCCTCATGTAGATCTTCATAAAAAGACCAACTCACATTATTATGATAAATTTTTTCATATTAAGTTGCCCAAAATTTCAAAATTTCTGATACAAATGTGTTCTTGGTACCGGATGACCCATCCTTTAAAAACAATGGTTTCTCTAAATCAATATTCCTCCCCATATATTTATACATTCGTATATTACTGATGGAAAATTTGAGAGATGTTTTTGATGTATTTTTCTTAGGTTTATATTATAAGAACATTTTTTCTAAAAGATACATATGGTCCCCCTCCAATATTTTCCATGCCTTAAATGTATAACACTATCCCCATATTTGGGAACTAGATGTACACATTCATGAAAGTCACATAATTTCACAACCATTAATCCATGATTTTTTTGGTTTTCATAATTCTCAAGAATTACCATCATTTATATGATTAGCCATAGGGGGATTTAGGATCATGGATTCCATTGATAAAAATTGACCCAATTATAATAATATCATAAATATCTCTCATAGTAGGATATATGATTTCTTCTTTTCTTAAAAGTCCATGAAGTGTTGTGAGTCCCTCCAGGATTAATTCCCTTTCATTTTTTATAAGATCTTATATCCCTATAAACTTCAATATTTTCTACTATTTCCATTACTTTTTTGGAGTATTATATTTTTTTAATGGGCCTCATTATTAGTTGATGGATACAAAATATCTTAAAGGGGATCCATTTATGTTTCAAATAAAAAGAGAAATTAATGTTCGCCATTATTATATATAATATCCAAAATAACATGATATGATTTCTTCAAATATATTAAAGAACAATTAGACATGAATTATACTCATCCATAGGTATACCCCCCATCATAACTCAATTGAACACCTTCTTAGGTTTAATCCCCAACATCTCAAAAATGGAAAAATTCCTTAGATTTAATATTCAATATACCGCAATGTTCATATTTAATTGGGGTTAACATCATTGAATTTAATTTTTTTAGTGTTCAAGACAATTTAACATCTCTTGTTTCCGACGATGAACACAAATTATGTGGGAATAAAGATCTATGTTAATTAAGATAATCACATTTTTAGAAAAAAATTAATTGGATACAATTTTAGGTGTGAGTCCTAACATATATCAAATTAAATATATCATATATGTAAGAATTAACATACCATAATAGACTCTACCTTAGTTTGAAGCCCTATGATATATAAATTGGATTGTATATTAGATATAAGCTAGGAAAACATTTTAATGGGACTATATAATCTGTTTAATCCCAAATATATCTAAATGAAACTCATTAGGTGTAAGAACCTTAAAAATTATATCGTGTGGTGTTATTGATCATATATTTTATCTTATTTCTCAAACTATGAATGTCTCAAGTGGGATTTGTGATCTTATCTGAATACCCCACTATCTAAATCTAAACATGAATCACATGACTCATTCTTAGTTGAAATAACCAACATATCCTAATGGTAATTATGCTTAAATTTATGCCCTAACATATAATAATAGGACTCATACTATGGTATAATCCTAAATATATCAATAGGCTTATTTCTTGGATTTAATTCCCATCATATCCCAAGGGTTCTCCATTTGTGTTTCAAGAATAATTCCTATTTAATTATATATTGAAATTGATCTTTAGTTATATCATGTTTCTCACACTAAACATAACTCATATAGGGGTATATATATTTATATTTATTTTTCTTTTGAATGAATTAATGACACATAATCTTAGTTTTTTTAGGTTTATCAATGGGCATCATTTTTTGGTTCATGATCCAAAAACCAAAATTGATTTTCCTCTAATGTGGACGTGGAAAAATATCTCACAATGAATCCTTATTGGTTGTATAATATAACATATACCAATGGGAATCCATATTATTTTCAATCACCATTATATCTCAATGGAACTCATTTTTGGTCTGATAGCCAACATATCTCATCGGTCCTCCTTTGAAGGAGTAAAACCTAACATATCTCTGCAGTCCTAATTATGAGTAAAAATCCCAACATATATCAATGGTCATCCATTTTATGTTTATTCTGTAATATATCTCAATATGTATACTTATTTAGTGTAATCCTAAACATATCTCAATGGGATTCCAATTATAGGTTGAATCCCCCATCTAAATTATGAATGCATTCAAGTTAACCAAATAAACTTTATTTCCCCCTGATAAGCATAATTCTTGTGGCATTATATAATTGAGTTGATTTTAAAAATTAATACTATCACCATGGGACTACTTCTATATTCCATGACCAATATTTTTCAATGAAATTCTTCTTTGCTACACAACACAACATATCTAAATTGGAATATTCCTACGATGTATGACCCAACATATCTTAGAGGGCATCCATCGTAGATGTCATACCCATTAAAAATAAATTATCATGTTTACATGATCTTGTGTAATTTGTTTCTTCTCTCACCAATTATAAATAATTTGGGAAAAAATTTATTCGTTGATTATATTATTAGCATAATTAATTCTATCGTGATGGGAATCCAATTTATGTTTAATCCTTCACCATATCATTTCGTTATTATTGGACAATATTCAATGTGAGCAGCCATATTAAAGGTAAATATTCTTATTATATAATATCTAGTAAATCCCCCTATGTATAAGTGTCAGCAAATTAACTATTTTATAATCCTTATTGATAGAAACTTCATTACCACATAAGTTAATTCAACATTGTTCAGTCCCATCATGTGAACATAAAATATGAATATAAAACTAAGTAAAATTTGACTCATATTATATAGGATAAATAATATGGCTCCCAATGGTTTTAACACAACATCACCCCATAACCATTCATGTACAGATATATTCATTAGGAGGTATCCTATATCCCTTTCATTACTAGAAATATTCTTACATGTTGATAAATCCAAATGTGTAAGGATATATTCCATAATGAATATATATCCATTGGGTCAAATTCCTAATAATAGAATACCTTAACATGGTGGTCCACAATCCATTTGGGTAAAGAAATTATTTCCCTAATCCAATTTGTGTTACCAATTAGAACTAAATTATACTTATAAGGATATATGTCATGCCAATCTATCTCTACTATAGATTTCTTTGTTCATGTGTAATAAACACACCAACCATTATTAATAATTTTTTTCATCTATGAGTCTTTAACATACAATAATAAACTGTATGATATAGTCCTACCACATGACAATAAACTACATAAATATAACGATGTTGTTTTCGATCCCTATCTCAAATAGGATTTATAAGATGTCTTTTCAATTCCTCAAAAAATACCCATGTATTATAATTATTTTCAATGTTCTGACATTGGCTGGTTTTCCTAGAATGATGATATTCCATCATTGCTCTATACCATCAATGGTATCTTTCCCCCTAGATGGAAACTATCCTTCAAGGAATCTACATATTTGTTTCATTATGTAGTATTCATGGAAAATAAATATTCTTATTTGTGGGTGATATTCATTAAATCATATGAATCCACAAAATATAATGTTATTTTTATGTTATGTAACAAACTAACCCTCATTTTATCATATTACATTTGAGAGATACCAAAAATGGTAACCCATAAATTTTCCAACACATGAAATTACTAAGAACATTTCTCAGAGATATTTAAGTGTAAATGTCGTTAAAATATTTTTTTTTGGTCATGGTTGTAGAGACCCTAAGCTTGACTTACATGGACAATACATTACATTTGGGGAATACTTAGTACATAACAAAAACACACACACAAGGATCATAATAGTTTAGTGTCTTTGGAAACTTGGAATATAATCTTCTAATCCTGGTGAAAGATCTTCAACATCTCACATAAATATCTTCTTTTTTTTATACCTAAAACCTTTCTTTATATCCTAGGGAAAAGAAAACATAAAAGGGTGAGCTCAAATGCTCAGTAAGGGTAAAAAAAAGAAATTTCATTCACATCATATTCATAAGAACATAACATTTTGGAAATCTTATCCTGCAAAAGAGAGCAAAATTTCATAACATGGGATAAATCATAGTAGTGAAATGAAATCCAAATAATCATAACTTAACACATGAAACTTTGTGTCATAAACACATAGTCATAGAAAATCATTTCTTATTAGTCGAGACTCATTGCCAAGACTATCTTTGTGGACAAAGTCCCTTTCTGAACCAAGTCACCCTCGTTTCAGTCCTGTTTCACTAAACCGGTATAACCTACCATTCCAGACATGTCTATCTCATGAGATATAAAATCTTTACCAAATTCCTTGGAGGGAGACATAGGTCCCACCCATCTCATAATGATACCATTCTTATGTGTGCCACAAAATCAAAAACCATACATCATATAATAACGCATCTAATAAAAATGGGAATCTTAAACATCATGACATCATAAAACAATTCATATAGGATAAATAAATTCATAAAAATATTTCCATCACAACATAATCAAATCCATGTAATAATAGGGATAGAAACAGAACCCTTTATTATCTTAGATGGAAAATAATTTTGGTAAAACACTTGAACTCCATTCTTGAGGAAAATATCCTTTATACTTCAAAAACATTTTCCTTTCTTAAAATGTCATAAAATATTAAACTAAAATAAGTTTATTAAAAATAAACTTGGAAACTTGTAAAGGGAGATTCTTGGAAATAATGTTTTAAAAATCCATTCATGCCGTATAATTTAAAAAAACATTCTTCGTACTTTTGTCGGAAATGTCAAAAAGTACCTCGTATGAAAAACGACAAAAGATTCCTTTCATATCTTTTACTAAAAACTCCCTGAAGGGTAAAATTGGATTTAAAAAATTGTAGGTGGATAGAAATAATATTACATATTGAGGAAACATGGATGTGGATGATAAAATACACCCCAATAAATGTCAAAGTATAAACAATCTCAGATAAAAATGAGATTGTGATATTTTCCCTTACCTTAGGTCCGATTTGTTTTGTAAGTGTCAGAAACCTCCTGTATAATGATTTAAATCATGTTATTGACTTATTCCAGAATCATATTTATTGTTATTATATCATATATGGTCCACTTATGACTTTATATTACCCGTTCTTTTGTAAGTTCATGTTAAAGTAGCGTTTTGGGTAAAATCGTCTCATTTGTCGTTCGTGTTTTTAACTTCTAATTATTAATATGATTACTTGGATCATGATTACTTATATCCAGAATTTAAAACATGATTTATATATAATATATATTCAGAATACATATATATATAATAGATCGATAAATGGAATGAAATACACCGTTCATGGAGACGGTAGTCCGTACGTACGCATGAACGCTGTTTTCGTTTCCTTATTGAATTGAATGGAATTAAGTAGATGAAATACATATAAATATACTTAAATCCAGTATCATTATTATGTCATATATTTCATTAGTACTTATTATATATACTTTATAATCATTCATGAATGGTTAATCATTGAGAATGAATCTCATCGCGTCGTGGAGACGGTAGTCCGTACGTACGCACGAGCGATGATATCGTTCCCATGGTCGTGGAATTGTATTGAAGTGTATGTATACTATTTCAGTATCAATATCATTTTATAATAATTATATATAGTTACTCATTACACCTTTTTACCCATCCTATTAAGGTGGTGGTGGAAAATAGATTACACCACGGCGTGAAGACGCTATTCCGTACGTACGCACGCGCGGTGATTTCCTTTCTCCGTAGGATGGATAAAAGGTTAATTAGAGTTGCTTAATATTTATAATAACATATCAGTATATAAGAAATACTGATGTTATCACTTTATAATGAAGCAACTAAAGAAGAAGATGTTGAAGAAGAAAGAAATTGAAAACGATCAGTAATGGATATTACCTCTTCTTGACGCGCCTTCACTTAACCTCCACATTAAAAACTAAGGATGGTCTTTGAAGAAGACCAAGACCTCTAGGATGATACTAGGGAAGTGGAGAAGAGATTTTGGAAGGTTTTGGCCGAGCTTGAATGCACAAATTGGTGTGAGGAGGAGAGGGAGGAGGTTCCCTTTTATAAGGGAGGAGAGGGGCATCTTAGGAAAATCTCAAAATATTATTTGATATTAAGGTCAAATTCGGTTTATAATGGTTCAAAATGGTCTTATTTCGAAGATAAAGTGGGGATGGGTTGAAATCCTCTCATCCAATAGGATTTATACAAGTTTAGGTTATTATTTTAACCTTATCAATTAGATTTAACTCTAAGTTAAATAATTTAACTTTTACCGTGTCTTTTTGTTATCTTACACTATATGGTTAATAAACTTACTATATGAAACCAAACGAACCCCAAGTTGTTTATTATTAATATATCTATCCTTATCTAAGTCATTTGTCCGAACCTTAGATTTTTAGGAATTAAATAACAATTAATAATATAATATTTGTTTTAAAAACTAATTTATGTCAATTTTGACACTATTTGGTACATGATTTTTATGAAATTTCTTAACAGAATGATAAGTTCAAAAAAAGTTTCTTAAATCAACAATAACATGTCATATTAACCTATAAAATTAGTTTAAGTCATAAAAAGTCTCAAATTACATTTATTTGGTCATTTATAACATCAATTATGTTAATATGTTCTTAAAAAGGTAATTACTGCATCATCGTTGTGTAATAAATATATTAAAATATTTAAAGTATAAAAATTAAAATTAAAATACCATTATGTAGGAAATAGTTTTTAGCTTTCTAATGAATATTTATAGTCGAAATTATATTATGTATAACCCTATATTAAAAATGTTTTAGTAAATAAACTTTGATTTTAACTCTTTTAACTCTTCTTTGAATTATAAAATAATAAATGTCCTAATCTAATCCAAGTGGGCCTAAATGATAATATTTTACACTTAAGGTTGTTTTTGGTCGAGATACACTTTTCCAATAGGATTAGGACATGTGTTAGGGTAATATTAATATCATTTTTACCCTTAATTACCCTATTTACTTTTAAATGTGGTAAATAAAAGTAAAAAGATACTATTCACCAAAAATTATTTTCATCTCATTGAACCACATTTTACTTACTGACATCAACCGTGTCTCTCTAATTTTTGAAATTCCATTCACAGAAGCGGTAAAATTATGATTTATGAAAAAACTAATTTTTTTAACTACCACTTAGTAGTTTCACTAATCATCAAAAATTGAAGTTTTTCAGAAAAATGCCAAAATTTCACCCTAAGCTATAATTGATATTCCGAATTCAAAAATTATTTCTATTTTACAAAATTCCCAACATATAAGTTTCATTAATTAATTTTATAATTAATTTCTGCTGTCACAACAAATAGCGTGTTTTTAAGAGATAATAACTATCAAAAGATTAACACTTGTTTATGTCTGGTGTAAATGTGAAATTACATCCAATGACCAACATTGTATTGATTTGTAAAAATATATTCTAGATATACTTTAAAACCACTCAAATTAATAATTTATCACTATTAATTATTTCAATTAAAAAAGTTGTTTTTAATTAAAATTTAGTAATTTTCACTCTTCATCAAAATATGAAAGTTATCCAAAAATCACCAAAATTTCACCCTAAGCTAATTTTGATATTCCGAATCCAAAAATGAAGTCCATTTTGAAAAATAAAATTTACAAAATTTCAAAAAGTGGTTATTACTATTCATAATGGCTAGTTTTAATAACATTTTAATAGCATATCGTTGTTTAGTGAAACTCGGTATTGCGTACTACACACGCTATCGAGGAAGGTCGCGATTGCGTGTAATGCAAGGAAAGTCATGGATGTGTGTTGTGAAAGCTCCTTTTGGTGTAGCGTACAACACAAGACATTAGTGAAATTAAAAAGAATATTTTTCATAAAATCTTGGGCTGTTACATTCTACCCCCCTTAAAATGAATTTCGCCCTCGAAATTCGTCGGGGTTATAAATGGTTTACTACTCGAATGTTTGTTTAATAGAAACCCACATCGTAAAAAGGGAATACGAAAACCAATCTTCAAAAAAAAAGGTATGAAACGTAATGGTTACCCAAATAAACTAATCACTGGATTTCCACATAGGTGAAAATATGGATATGGAAGAGAAATCTAACCATCATGTTCTGATGGAGAGTGGTAGAGAACATGGCTATGGAAAAGCCAGCAATCACAAATCCATAAATTTGTGACGATCTAAGGTACCATCTGATTAATTAGATATAAGAGCACTAGGACAACATTTTTGGTTTTCAAGATCGTTTCCCTAAAGTTGAAGAATTTGAATTAGAATAAATACTTACTTTATTTTGGTACAATCTCACTGTTGTTCGTGCCTTGAACAATTTCCACTTCATCTCTTAAATAAATGAATTTGAATTTGTTATTTGTGAAGTGTTAGAAAATCATGTGATAGATTGACGGGTCATTCCATCTATCTCAAAAAAAAGGTTAGCAAAAGTTATTAAATATACACAAGTCATTCTATAGTGAGATTAGTCATATATGGTTCCTAAAATGGACTATATACTTCATATATCATACTGCTTAATATAATAAAACTATTTTCTACTAAACAGGGACTTCTTGTAGGCCAGTGGTAGGTGATAAAGGCCAGTCGCACTTCGGTTTTGGGTTCGATTCCCACAGCCTTGTCCGACGCGATGGGATGTCGCCCGTTCTGCAGGTTGTCCTTTTTCTAAAGCTATATTACTATAACATCCCATCAATAATATCGAAAAATGTTTTATCCTAACTTATGTCCAACATAATCCATTCTAATATTTATGCTTATCCATAATACTGCAGTCCACTCTCATAACATAGTGAAAACGATTACCAGAGATTTAATACCATCGTTGATCCCCATATATCAGAAGATATGTTTTGTTGGTCACATTCCAAACATTCAAAGTCCTTAATCATGTATTCTCTTGAATACCTTAGTGAAAACATGAATTCAGTTAAAAGATAACACCTTCCACATACCAAAATCCTCAAAATTCTATATACTCAAACCATGATATCACTTAGTCCTTATATCAATCATGAGCTCATGAATACTGTCAAACATTTCATTTTCTCCTTATCCCTTCATTATGGGCATATTATCTACTTTCCAAAATATTTGAATCACATTTCAGGGTTACCGGTACCTTAAAATTATTGAAAACCACAATAGACCAATACATAAATATTTCAATACACCATAAAAGTACCTCAACAACATTATTCCTGAATACCAATACATAAACACTTCAGTCCATCCACTTCAATTATTGTCCTGGAAGAAGTCCATCCTTGATTTAGAAGTAACTTTTTAGGTCAAGGCATTGAGTTGGGTAATGCCCATGTTCTCCACAAATAAGACATTGAACTCTATAACAGTCTGTCACTCTATGACCCTTTTCTCCACACAGATAACATCGGTCCCTCCATTTGAGGTATTCCTAAAGGTTCTTCTTCCCTTCTTTAGAAATCTCAATCTTCCTTTCTTTATGCTCCTCAACATGCGAACATGCATAATAGTTTATCTTCCTCTTCTTTGATGAATTAGGCATACCACTAAATTTCACCTTGTTAATCACATATCGCAATGACTGATTTGGCATAATCACAAGATCTTTCTCTCTACGAATTACACAATTTTTTTGCTCATTGTCACCAATTTTTCCATTGGATTCAATGTTAACCGAATTCCTTCTGGTTCCCTCCATTAACTAAAACACAAAAAGTATCTTCTGAGAGGAAAAAATCATGCTAGGGAAAACAACATAGTAAAGGGGAAGTACCCTTAATATCTAACATCTTAGGTTTAATTCTATGATCATTAGCGTAATTCTAGTACTATAACCTATACGTATACTTAACCTTAGGGACATCCCTAGACATACCTTAGAAATATCTCTAGGGATCTCACTAACGTTTTCGCATCCTAGTTTCCAAAGGTTGACTAAACATTTCCTCTGATACCAACTGTAGAGACCCTAAGCTTGACATACATGGACATTACATTACATTTTCGGAATACTTAGTACATAACAAAAACACACACACAAGGATCATAATAGTTTAGTGTCTTTGGAAACTCGGAATATAATCTTCTAATCCTCGTGAAAGATCTTCAACATCTCCCATAAAGATCTTCTTTTTTTTATACCTAAAACCTTTCTTTATATCCTGGGGAAACGAAAACATAAAAGGGTGAGCTCAAATGCTCAGTAAGGGTAAACAAAAGAAATATCATTCACATCATATTCATAAGAACATAACATTTTGGAAATCTTATCCTGCAAAAGAGAGAAAAATTTCATAACATGGGATAAATCATAGTAGTGAAATGAAATCCCAATAATCATAACTTAACACATGAAACTTTGTGTCATACACACATAGTCATATAAAATCATTTCTTATTAGTCAAGACTCATTGCCAAGACTATCTTAGTGGACAAAGTCCTTTTCTGAACCGAGTCACCCTCATTTCAGTCCTGTTTCACTGAACCGGTATAACCTACCATTCCAGCCATGTCTATCTCATGAGATATAAATTCTTTACCCAATGCATTGGAGGGATATATAAGTCCCACCCATCTCATAATGATACCATTCTTATTTGTGCCACAAAATCATAAACCATACATCATAGAATAACCCATGTAATAAAAATGGGAATCTTAAACATCATGACATAATAAAACAATTCATATAGGATAAAGGAATTCATAAAAATATTTCCATCACAACATATTCAATTCCATGTAATAATAGGGATAGAAACAGAACCCTTTATTATCTTAGATAGAAAATAATTTTGGTAAAACACTTGAACTCCATTCTTGAGGAAAATATCCTTTCTACTTCAAAAACATTTTCCTTTCTTAAAATGCCATAAAATTTTAAACTAAAAGAAGTTTATTAAAAATAAACTTGGAAACTTGTAAAGGAAGCTTCTTGGAAATAATTTTTTAAAAATCCATTCATGCCGTATAAGTTAAAAAAAACATTCTTCGTACTTTTTTCGGAAATGTCAAAAAGTACTTCGTATGAAAAACGACAAAAGATTACTTTCATATCTTTTACTAAAAACTCACTGAAGGATAAAATTGGATTTAAACAATTTTAGGTGGATATAAATAATATTTAATATTGAGGAAACATGGATGTGGATGATAAAATACACCCCAGTAAATGTCAAAGTATAAACAATCTTGGATAAAAATTATATTGTGATATTTTCCCTTACCTTAGGTCCGATTTGCTTTGTAAGTGTCCGAATCCTCCTGTATAATAATTTAAATCATTTTATTGACTTATTCCGGAATCATATTTATTGTTATTATATCATATATGGTCCACTTATGACTTTATATTACCCGTTCTTTTGTAAATTCATGTTAAAGTAGCATTTTGGGTAAAAGCGTCTCATTTGTTGTTCGTGTTTTTAACTTGTAATTATTAATATGATTACTTGGATCATGATTACTTATATCCAGAATGTAAAACATGATTTATATATAATATATATTCAGAATACATATATATATATAATATCGATAAATGGAATGAAATACACCGTTCATGGAGACGGTAGTCCGTACGTACGCATGAACGCTGTTTTTGTTTCCTTATTGAATTAAATGGAATTAAGTAGATGACATACATATAAATATACATAAATAAAGTATCATTATTATGTCATATATTTCATTAGTACTTATTATATATACTTTATAATCATTCATGAATGGTTAATCATTGAGAATGAATCTCATCGCGTCGTGGAGACGGTAGTCCGTACGTACGCACGAGCGATGATATCGTTCCCATGGTCGTGGAATTGTGTTGAAGTGTATGTATACTATTTCAGTATCAATATCATTTTATAATAATCATATATAGTTACTCATTACACCTTTATACCCATCCTATTAAGGTGGTGGCGGAAAATAGATTACACCACGGCGTGGAGACGCTATTCCGTACGTACGCACGCGCGGTGATTTCCTTTTTCCGTAGGATGGATAGAAGGTTAATTAGATTTGCTTCATATTTATAATAACATATCAGTATATAAGAAATACTGATGTTATTACTTTATCATGAAACAACTAAAGAAGAAGAATTTGAAGAAGAATGAAATTGAAAAAGATCGGTAATAGATATTACCTCCTTTTGACGTGCCTTCACTTAACCTTCACTTAAAGAACTAAGGATGGTCTTTGAAGAAGACCGGGACCTCTAGGATGATACTATGGAAGTGGAGAAGAGATTTTGTCAGGGTTTTGCCGAGCTTGAATGCTCAAATTGGTGTGAGGAGGATAGGGAGGAGGTGCCCTTTTATAAGGGAGGAGAGGGGCATCTTAGGAAAATCTCAAAATAATATTTTATATTAAGGTCAAATTCGGTTTATAATGGTTCTAAATGGTCTTATTTCGAAGATAAAGTGGGGATGGGTCTAAATCCTCTCATACAATAGGATTTATACAAGTTTAGGTTATTATTTTAACCTTATCAATTAGATTTAACTCTAAGTTAAATAATTTAACTTTTACCGTGTCTTTTTGTTTTCTTACACTATATGGTTAATAAACATACTATATGAAGCCAAACGAACCCCAAGTTGTTTATTATTAATATATATATCCTTATCTAAGTCATTTGGCTGAACCTTGGATTTTTAGGAATTAAATAAAAATTAATAATATAATATTTGTTTTAAAAACAAATTTATGTCAATTTTGACACTATTTAGTACATGATTTTTATGAAATTTCTAACAGAATGATAAGTTCAAACCAAGTTACTTAAATAAACAATAACATGTCATATTAACCTATAAAATTAGTTTAAGTCATAAAAAGTCTCAAATTACATTTATTTGTGCATTTATAACATCAATTATGTTAATATTTCCTTAAAAAGGTAATTACTACATCATCATTGTGTCATAAATAAATTATATTATTTAAAGTAAAAAAATTACAAATAAAATACCATTATGTAGGAAATATTTTTAGCTTTATAATTAAAATTTATAGTCGAAATTATATTATGTATAACCCTATATTAAAAATGTTTTAGTAAATAAACTTTGATTTTAACTCTTTTAACTCTTCTTTGAATTAAATAATAATAAATGTCCTAATCTAATCCAAGTGGGCCTAAATGATAATATTTTACACTTAAGGTTGTTTTTGGTCGAGATACACTTGTACAATAGGATTAGGACATGTGTTAGGGTAATATTAATATCATTTGTACCCTTAATTACCCTATTTACTTTTAACCGTGGTAAATAAAAGTAAAAAGTTACTATTCACCAAAACTTATTTTCATCTCATTGAACCACATTTTACTTACTGACATCAACCGTGTCTCTCGGATTTTGGAAATTCCATTCACAGAAGCGGTAAAATTAAGATTTATGAAAAAATTAATTTTTTTAACTACCACTTAGTAGTTTCACTATTCATCAAAAATTGAAGTTTTTCAGAAAAATGCCAAAATTTCACCCTAAGCTATAATTGATATTCCGAATTCAAAAATGATTTCTATTTTACAAAATTCCCAAAATATAAGTTGCATTAATTAATTTTATAATTAATTTCTGCTGTCACAACAAATAGCGTGTTTTTAAGAGATAATAACTATCAAAAGATTAACACATGTTTATGTCTGGTGTAAATGTGAAATTACATCCAATGACCAACATTGTATTGAATTTTAAAAATATATTCTAGATATACTTTAAAACCACTCAAATTAATAATTTATCACTATTAATTATTTCGATTAAAAAAGTTGTTTTTAATTAAAATTTAGTAATTTTCACTATTCATCAAAATATGAAAGTTATCCGAAAATCACCAAAATTTCACCCTAAGCTAATTTTGATATTCCGAATCCAAAAATGAAGTCCATTTTGAAAAATAAAATTTACAAAATTTCAAAAAGTGGTTATTACTATTCATAACGGCTAGTTTTAATAACATTTTAATAGCATATCGTTGTTTAGAAAAACTCGGTATTGCGCACTACACACGCTATCGAGGAAGGTCTTGATTGCGTGTAATGTAAGGAAAGTAATGGATGTGTGTTGTGCAAGCTCCTTTTGGTGTAGCGTACAACACAAGACATTAGTGAAATTGAAAAGAATATTTTTCATAAAATCTTGGGCTGTTACAATGGTCATAGGAAATTAAAATCTATAATGTGTCTCATCAATTTTTACAATACTATATGGTTTCTTATTAATTTTCAGTGGATACATAGGAAGACTATTTAGAAATCCCAATATAATATAAAAACTTCTATTGTCTCCCTAGATGATAATAAATTCTATAGTGAATGGTAATAGAAAATTAATCTAAAATGATATCCCTTTATATGAATTAGGTTTTGATTGAGAGACTTCATTGTATTAAAAAAAATATAATCCCACTCAAATACATTTATGTTCATAACCCCATCATTCCAAGGTAACCATCCAGTACAAGAAACTAAAGAAGAGTGATAATGGCCACTATGCCTCTGCATTAAAAATCAACATTTTTTAAAATTTAAATGAGGGTACAATGATCACACATATATTTGGAATTACTACCAACAATATAAATCTGGATCAGGAGATATGATACAAATAACAATGAATATCTATAAGATTAATTAGAGGAAACCAAAACAAACAAAATATGTGTATATAATTTAAAAAACAGGCCTAAAAAATAAACAATAAATTAAAAATATTACGTAGAGTCTCAAAAAAATATCTAATATAAAAATTAGTGATATCTTTAATTGTCTAAAAAGATATTTTAGATTCAAAAAAAATGTATTTATATACATGGGTTGAGAATGAAAATTATAATCAATAGTATAATAACCAATGTATCTCTTAATACTGTGAACAAAGAATACTAATGTAGTGGGGGATAAAAAATAAAACCAACAAAAACACAGATATATGTTTAACAACTTGTCAAATCCTCACCAAGGCACACTCATGAAATAAAACATCTAATTATACAAACAAAATAAGAATAATATCAATAAAAAATGGTTCCCAAAACCTCATTCCCACTAATATACTAGTCTCATGGCCCAATTTCATATGATTTAGTTCAATCACCCATAATGAAGAATACAACACAAGGATACTGGTGAAAACAAATAATACCATGAACTCCACTTGAAAATTTTCATCACATCTACAACCCCCCATAACCACAATAAGATATCTAGGATTATTAGGTTCTGTAAATATGAAGGACAACAACATCATTCCATTCTACAACAATGCATGACCACTATTTTGAACAACCTCGTCAATATTATCATCCAAAAAATATCGGTACTATGTCTACATTCAATCAAAGGATAGGCATATGAACCTTTTCTAGATGAGAGATATCAGAAGTGGTTGTAGCTAGCCATTTATCCACACCATCACAGATATTGGAAGAAACCCTTGCAAGACATTTGTTTGGAAGTACATGGTGATCAATAGAGGTTTGGTACATAGGGAGATGAAAAATAATTTACAATATACTATACTGAGACAAAATATTATCCACTATTTTGAAAAATCACATCAATATTATAATTTCATGCTTTCATTACTTGGAAAATAACATAACACAACATGAAAAAAATAGTCTATCAGCATTACATCCACAATCCACTTATCTCAACCACACAATGTCATAATCCCCACAAATTGAATGCTCTATAGATCTCTACTAATTATCATTAAAACCACTTTGATCTTTGCAAAAGGAACAAATATATCATCACAAAGGCTCTACATATCTTATTTATATTTTTAAAAGTCCATTGATCTTATATATTTCAATTCTTCTAATGGAATTTAAAAATATGAAGATTCCATTTAGAAATAATTAATTCCTTAGATATAATAAGTAACGGTTTTCATTGTACTTATTCAATCAATAAGAACAATGTTATTCAATTATATTCAAAGTCAAAAAAAATTAAAAAATAAACCAAATCCTTATAGAATATCAGTCATGATGAAACATTTCAAAAAATAATGATAAAAATTAAAAATCAATTCATTTCATCCCCCTTCCCCGTTAAATTTCTAATAATCCCATCAATCATCATCATTATTGTAAGGAATACTATCAAACAATAATATGTAAAAAACATGATATTCATACTCATATAACTAATGGATAATATACGATCAATTCTCTCTTTGGTAGAATATTTAAAAAGTCACACTCAAAACCAATTATCAAAAAAACTAATATTAATAGAATCACCACTCGATACCTCTAAAAAATAATCTATCAAAACTCACACAAATAAGTAGAAAAATCACCACATTAAACTACCTTAAATAATGAAAATAAAGATATTAAAAAATTTGGAAGAGGGGGTTAGCTGGATTTTAATGTGTATAATTTGGATGATCACAAATAAAAATTAGAATTGAAACACCCAAGTAGGAAACTAGAGAAGATAATGATGAGTAGGCATTCACTAAGAGTCATGTGAGGGTTATGAAATCGAATGGAGAGGGTATCCGACCTATGATTTATAAAAAAAGTTTGTTGGACTCAATCATTACATATGTAATTACAAAAACACATGAGGTAACAATTTTCCACATGAAATCCAAATCCCTAGTTGAAGATCCACATATTAAACTCATTTTAACAATGTTATTTTCCCTCCCCCTTGAGCAACACTCTGATGTGATCTATTAATTGGTGTATCATCCATTTTCTTGTATGCCTAGACATAATTTCCTATTTCCTAGGACATGGTTGTTTGACAGAAACCATTACCATGTAAATTGTGTGATGAATATATCTTCTTAATTATTTAGAGGTTCTCTACAAGAGTATCATGCCCAGTGCCACACACTTATCTATGCATTTCCACTTTCCCATATTTCATAGGAATAACCCTATTATTATAATTATTGAGATCAAAAAAATCCTATCCATTTTAAGGGAATGTTTAAAAACTATATTGTGATATACATATCAAATATCGTGATACATCTAAGATACTCCCACCACCTCACCTAAACATCATGTCACCAGATTTCCACATGGCCATCTTCAACAAAATTCCCGCCCTTACAGTTCCAAAACCAATTATTTTAAAAACCATCACACATCATGTACCTAACAACATAAATCTACTAAATAAACCTTCCAAATCAATATATTTTAATGTTAGGGGTCACTAAAATGACATCACTAATCTTAAATATGTCATAATATAATGTTTCATGATTCAAAATTTGTCCCCCTCTTAATACACTTACTGATTTAACATACATCATCATTAAAGAGAGAAAGATAATAAAATATTTCAATTCTATTTAGTCACCACATAATCAAAGAGAATAAGGCATGAAATGTAATAAAACATAACTTAGGGTATAAATAACACAACCACTCCTCACACTCCCATGTACTCTGTAACTTAGAACCATGCCTCAATATCACACAAATAGAGTTAATGGTTCATCCATATATATCATTTTACTAATAATCCTAGATCCATAAAGGTTTTTCTTTGACTATCACTTTATCATCAATTCCCAAATAACCTCATTCAATTACGTGGCTTTCATCATGAATAAATCAATGGATATAATAAACATGGTTGAAGTCAGCTATCTTTTCCATCTATTGAGTAATCTCTAACCAATGTACCTATTGAACAACATACTCAAAAAACACAACATCCCAAATAACATGGGGAAAAATCCTACTCCCCATGTCGAACCTAAATTTACCTCAATAAGGGGGTAAATAAAAATATTTCTCAAAACTCAATTTCATGGGCCTCCTCCTACTTTTGATAGATGAATTTTCCAATCATATGATTCAGTATCCCTCTAATAAACTTCCTAATCCTTTTATATAATTATTCACACCACATAAAGTCTAATAATTTAGTACATAGAAACATCAGTAGAACACAAAAAATAATGACACAAAGTCCAATATAAATCCTCAAATGGGGAAATGATTATTGATAAAGGGTAGTCATTGTTATATAAAAATTTAGGCAAAAGCATTTTCATTCCATAAGGCCCACCAAAGTCAAAAATTCATTCCGGAGACATATATTCCTACATATTGATTTTCCTCTCTATCTGTATGTTTATCTATGTGAGGAATGATGTGTTTAAGAATAAATTAGATTAAAAATAATAATTCAATTTTCCTATAGACCCATGAGGAAAAATGAGCTAACTGATATAATAAAATGAAAAAAAACACCAAGTATTTATAATACCTCATCCACATAACTCCCCTTAAAAACATCCCAGATACCAATCTCTATGATTTATTGGTAGTGAGTTAACTTCATCCAATTACAAAATATTATGTATAAAATTTCACATCCTCTATGATCGCAGTGTAATCAAATGATGGATTCCATCTATATTCTTTTCTCTTCCACTAAGGATTATCTATTATTTTTAATAAACCCCTTTAAATTTTATGTTTTCCATTATATGATGAACAAAAATAATAATCCAATATGTAACACAATGAGGATTTATAATATTTTCATTTATAAATAAATTTATTTTTATGTCCTTTATTTTTATGCAAAAATCATGTTAATATTACACTACACACGATGATGAGTTGGCATGCGCTACCCTCAAGACCTAGTTTTACCAAAAAGAAATATATTAATAAAATATTATTATTTAATATAATATAATAATTAAATATGATTATACTAATATTATTATCACCATTTTTAATTTTATATATAATTTCATCATTCATCTTATATGACATAATATAATAATAAATTCAATTTTTCGGAAAACAAAATTATATAAAAAAAACAGATTTATAACTTTTTTATAGAGAACCAAATTTTAATAAGTATTTGAAACTTTTAAATACTAAATATAACAAATTAAAATTATTCTAATTAATTGGGACATCAAATTATATTTTGCATAAGTTTTTTTATTTTTTTGATAACCTTCATATGTTGATGAATATTTTAAAAACACAATATTGTAATTAAAAATTAATTTTTCATATAATTAATTGTTAGAATATCATTTTAATTGGTATTAAATTATAATTAGAAAACATTTTTATGATTTAATAAAATTTATGTAATTGGAGTTATTTTCACATTAAAATAAAATATTAACACATCACAATCTTTTGATGGTTTATACTTTTAAAAAAACTATTTTGTAATTTTTTTCAACAGGGATTAATTTTAAATTAATTAATGAAATTTCTATGTTATGAATTCTTAAAAATTGATTCCATATTTTGAATTATTGGTTTCAAATTATTAAAATATGTTTATTTTATTTTGGGGCATTGTGAATAGTTACTTTAGAAATTTTTTTATTACCGCAATTAAGTGTAAATTATGTAATCCAAGGTAGTAATAATATTATAAATTTATCCTAAAACCTATAAAAATACTATTTTTTTGACTAAATCCTTCCCTTATAATCTATTTTTCTAAATTAAATTATTTAGTGGACCATTTTCCATGAATATAACATGAATGGTATTAATATTAATGAATGTGACCAAATCTCACACTCCCATTTCTTATAAGTATTATAATATCAATATAGATATATTCAGTAGATATAATCTAATATATATAGAATTTGGAAATATAAAATAATTAAATACCTCAGATAAAATTATTTAAAATTTATATATATTAAGTAATACCACTAATTACTTCACAATATTGAAGTAAAAATTGGTTAATTAATAGAAATATCAAATACATTATATTAAGAATATTAATATAAATAATATATGACATAATTAATGAAATTAAATAATTTTATCTCCAAGTTAAAAATTACAGAATTATTATAGCATTTATATGATGAGTGAAAAAAATAATTATAAACTCAATATAATTCTTGATAAAAATAGAAAACATCATATACATAAAATAGATGACTTGCAATTAAAAATATATATAGGAAAACAAAGTAGTTAACACCTAAAACAATGCTAACAAATAAATATTATTAAAAAATTATAGAAGTAGATCATATATGATATCATAAATATGGATATGGTGTTAGAATAATTTAATAAAAAATTTATTCATTATATTCGAGAATAACACACCCTCAACCAAAGTAAAGTACATGGTGAGGTTTTATTTTACAATATCATTTTTATCCAAAATCATTTACACATATTTATCAAATGGGAAATATTTATTATCCATGTCCAAGTTTTAAAAAAAAATCATTTTAAAACATTCTTACCATACAATTATTTAAATTTATTTATACTAATGCTTTAATTTTTAAGAAATGTTTTGATAGTAATATTTCATTCATTTTCTAAACAAGGTACTTTGTGACCTTTTTAACAAATTAAGGGGGGAATTTTTTTTAACTTATATTGCATGATCATCTTTTTCTACTTTTATATCGATTTAGCATTTTTAATCATCCCTTATATGTTTAAATTATTATTTTCAAAATAAATGTTTTCTTTTATAATTGTGCAACATTAAAAATATTTCAATGTAAAAAAGGAATAATTAAATCAATAGGTTTTAATGAATTGGTCAGATTACTTTCCTCTATCTCAGCATAATATTTTGGATTTTATAGTTGATTACTTTTCATTTATTTAATTTTTTATGAATTTTTTAATAGTGGATGTGCTACTTTGATAACATTCATGGTTTATATTAAATGTATTAACATTCTAATGCTATATTTAATACAACAATTTATATTATGTTTCACCCTTTTCATAAGAGGAATGTATAATACTTAGTAAGTGATGGGCATGGATATCAGTAGACAATTGATGCAATGCTTGGTCTAATGAGAAAAAATAGATATGGAGTTTGATTAGGCCGTAAATATTTATTTTCTTATGTCTTGGTCGGGGCCTTGATGGAATGTTTCATATGTCTGACATTATGCATTCCATCATTTTGAGATTAGGTATTTATGTTACATTTGATTATTCTACAAGAATTATATCCATAATAATTTATAAATGGAATTATTTTACTTAATCTTTCTAAATTATGATTAATATTAGGTGTAAAATTATTATATTTCAGTTTTATAACATTCCTTAAAATATGATGAGTATTTATGAAAGCTTGGGGTATATTGTTTAACCTTAATGAGCATCTATTCTCCCCAATTTCATTTGTTCTATTTTCTAAGGATTTCAAGAGGTGTTTTATGATTGATATACAGTGTTAACGAGGAGAATAATGGTGTTCTCAAAGAATAGACTATGTTTCATATTATGTTTTGAATTGTAATTAATGGTTCATGTATGTAATATATTTTACAAGATTCCTAAATTGATCTGTCCATTGCGATTTGATTCATTATAATAAACCCAATGTATTAATATAATGCATTGGCTTCAAGCTTCTATGGTTGGGGGGCTACAGCTGGTATCTGATGATATTTAGTCAATACCATGGAAACTAAATTTAGAAAACATAGATTATGGAACAATAACCTATGATTTACTTTGAGGATAAGTATGGAAGAATGTTCTAGTATTTTTGTAGGGTAGATATTATGAATTCATTCCTATAAAATTATTTCATGTCTAGATACTAAAATTGGATGCGGTTCTAGCATAGATTTACATAGGACTAATAACTCTGACAAGGTTTTCTAAGAATGACTCGGGGTAACCTATTACATGTCTACATACCTTACTGTGTACCGGGTTTGACACTGATAAGGGATATTCATAGGATAATTCAAATATTATTTACAAATAATTTTGATGGATTTATGTGTAAATATATCCCCAAAAAAACATTTTTATGATTATGATATTAGATATGCATAAATATTTCAGTTTATGTTGAGTGTTTTAATAGATCAAATTTATGAATTCAGATTTATAACCCAATCTTCAGTATGCCATGTTTTATAAATGGAGCCCAGTGTATGAAATGTGAATCATATCAATGCATGCAATATATGTAGGGATTTTCCTCTTTCACAAGATAATGATTTTGGATTATGATTTTAAATTAGTAATGACAATTTTAAATCTATACTATGATATATGACTCTGGTTATAATTAATAACCTTTCTCCTATGGAGCACCCTAATCCACAATGTGGAGGAATAGTGTTAGACCACTTCATGAAACAATATCCTCCAACATTAAATGTAAAAAATACATTTTTATCTGAAGGAGTATGTAACCTAAATAGAATTTTATTTTCATAATCCATTATTAATGTATTATGATAACTTCACAAGGTTAAATAGTGCTACTACAAACATCATATGTAACCCAAGGAGTATGATGGATCATTTCATTGATGGGTTAAATCCACATGTCATAAAGTAATTGGTCTCTGAAAATTTCTTATCATATGAAGATATAGTCTCATGTGATATCAAGAAATATTATGAAATTTCTATGAATTCTGAGATTATGGGAAAGAAAGAGAAGTAGGTAACGGTGGAGTAGGAGATAGATATTGGGAATAAAGAAAAGAATAATTTTCAAACATGTGACAATTGTGGATGAAAACCCCCATGTTCCTACCTAAAAGGAAAAAAGTGTTTGTTTCATTTGTTGTGAGAAAGGCTATCATGCATGTGATTGTAAGGGAACGAAATAAGATGCAAATGTGAAATTCTGCAATTTTAAAGAAATGGGACATTATGAAAATTAATTTCTAAAGAATCAAGGAAATATGGATCCAATGTAGTATATAGATCATGGTCAATCTCATGATGTTACTGTAGTCAAAGTGGAATAATTAATGCAATTATGTTTTTGGATTCAATAATTATATTATTATATTTTAGTTATAAAAATAATGTGATATATAAAAATTGTATTACAATACTTATTCTTTAATGATTTGGAATTAGAAATTATATCAATAAATAATTTGAGGTTATAAATGTATTTTTCATGAATTGATACAATATATTGTCTGTGTAATTTCATTTTATGAGTGATTTTGGAAATTTAGTGACCTATATAAACTATTAATTTAAAAAATATATTTTTTGTAAATCTTAGTGTGGGAATGGATTATGTTGATCTTTTGATAGAATTTATTAATGCTAAAACATTTTAAAATGATTTATTGGAATGTTATAATATTATAGTTTTAGAAAAAGGGAAACCCATAGGATGGGAGAAAACCCATCATTTTAGAAAATACTGCAGTAATCGAACCCACAACTGAAGTAAAACCATGATTTATCGCTCACCACTTGCCTATGGGATTTCCCTGGTCAGTATAACATTGTTTTCATTATTTAAATAGTATAATTTCATTTTTGGAACCTTATAAAATTATGATAAATACAATATATTGAAATATAATTATCTTTTGAAGAGAAAGATGAGTTTGTGGTAAAAATTAGCTAAAGGATGGAACTATACTTGTCAAGTATGTGTGTTTCATTATATTATTAGTCTTTGAAGTACAATAATTCCTCAAAATTAGTTAAAGGATAAATAAACAAAAAAGTATTTCTTTGTAATTTATTTTTCAATGAATCAAACGGCCCCAAGGATCATCACATATTTATAGATTGGTGGTTGCAAGAAATTGTTTCTTAATCATGTTCAATATCACTCTTCATCAGAACATGATGGTTACACTTTCATTCATGTCCATATTTTCATTCATTGAACCCTAGTATGAGTTATCCCTGCTGACCTTTATACATACATATTTTTATATTAAAATAGATGTTTCATTAATAAATTTTTAGATTCAGGATTTCAAAAATGATATTTTCTAATTGAAACCCCACTAGTTTTTACTCTCGAGATTTAACTATGAGAACGTAATTTATTAAAGGAGGGGAGAATGTAACACCCTGGGAATTTATAATATTTTAACGTCTAAATAAATTTATTTTTTCTCAATGATTTATTTTTATTCAACACCATGTTACGCTTTTTCTATATATGACAATGAGTTGGATTGTGTTATAAAAATGATATGGTTTTACCGAACTATAATATATTTTATAAAATATTATCATTTAATGTAATATAGTGGTTAATGTATATATTATGAACAGTATTAACCATATTTTTAATTTTATATATAATTTTATCATTTCTCTTATATGACATTATATAAGCTTAAATTCAAATTTTTCGATAAAGGAAGTAATTAAAAAATGACTCATTTTAATAGGGAAACCCATTTTAAATATATTATTTGACACTTTTATATATTATATTTGAAAAAATAAACATATTATTAAAACGAGAGACATTAAATGTTTCGTTTTTTTCAAAAAAAATTTATTAAATGAATAGAAACATAGTACAACATTTTAATTGAAAACATCATTTTCAGCTAATTTTTTTCCAGATTTTCTTTTAATTAGATTTAAATTATAATTGGATTAGGTTTTTATAATTTATTATAGTGTATGTAATTGGTAATATTTTCACATTATAATTAGATATAAAAACATCCTAATCTTTTGAAGGTTTTTACTTTGAAAAAACACATTTTCTAATTTTGTCAATGGAGATCTATTTTGAATTAATTACTGAAATATTTTTGTTTTAAATTTTAAAAAATGGATTCCATTTTTTGAATTAGTGGGTACACATCATGAAGGTATAACCTATTATTTTGTTGCATTATGAATAGAAACTTTAGTACTTTTTTGTTATCTCAAGTAAGGGTAAATCTGGTAATGAAATGTGTAACTAATATTACATAATTATCAAAAGAGCTGCAAAAATAAAATTGGATGACTATATAAGACCCTGATTGACTATGGTTGTAAATGGAATCATTTACCTGAGCCTTGTCTATGAATATAACAAGAATATTATTAAAATTAATGAATGTGACAAAATGTTAGGGTCCCATTTACTATATGTATAATAATTTTAATATAGGGATATATCTGATCTATCATCGATTATAAATTGTATCTGAAAACAGAAACCCATTTCCTACCTTATAAAAATTTATATATACTATTTTCATATTTAATAATTACAATTAATGATATCACAATATTGATGTGAAAAATATTTTATTATTAGAAATATATAATAAATAATATTAAAAAATTTAATATTGAGATAATTTTAGTAAATTAATGACATAAAATAATTTTATAGGAAACATAAGATTGTAAATTTAATATTTTATGCATTTTTTATAAGTTATAATTTTTTTCTTGTTTTTAAAAATTAAATTATTGAATAGTATTAAAATTGAAAGAAATGATACTTTATAATAAATACTATTTAATTAAATGATATAAATTTATTAAAATATATTGTTCTTGCATCTAACATTTATATTGTCAAATATGTCATAAAGTATACAATTGAGGTTCTTTTGGAATTATATATTACTATATAAACCCTACAGTTTAAAAATACAAGAATACATGGAAAGAGTTCATAAATTTAACTAAGGGTTAAATTCAAAATATGAGGATACATTTATTAGATAAAAATATCTAAAATTCATTAATTTCGTTGATTTCTACAAAGAAACACAAAATATCCTCAAAATAAATCACCTTGGTGAATTTTTAAATTGAGAATAAATTTATAATAAATTAATAACTTAAGATCATCCAAAAGGGCCCCTCACCCAACTTAATAAAGGGAACTTCTCTTTCTCCTTAATTCAAACGTCCAAAACCATTTGGTTCATCAAAACCAATCATATTTCCTCCTCTAAAAACCCTCACTATATACTAGAGGAAATAATTTTGGATGAAATCCATTCAAGTGAGTCCTTTTGAGAAAATCAAAAGGAGATACCCAGAAAAGAGGTAATTGTTTTACCACCTCATTCAAAGTTCTTTTCTTATTATACTTCCTTTTTCTATGGTGTTTCCCTACCCAATTAATAAATATATTATCATACATATAAATATATTTCATTATAATCATAAGAAACCCATATTCCTCATTTTATCCTTCCTATGAATAAAAATATCACCATGCATGCCTATGTACGGCTTACAAACTGCACGCTGTGGTGCAATTTATTATTCAAAACTACATTATTTGAATGTGTAAAATGATGAGTATAAAAAAAAATAATTAATAAAAAATTATTATGATTCTTCATAATTAATATAACATCCAATTTTATACTATTTAACCATCAAGGGATTGATAATGTCACTCATGCGTACGTACAGTCTGCCATTACTAAAATGTGGTGAGATTTATTCCCCACGTTAAGCATTCAAGAATCATCATAAAATTTATATGATGAGCAAAAATAATAATTATATTCTTATTATAATTATATATAAAAATTAGAAAAAATCATAATAATAACAAATAGAATTACATGACAAATGAGAAAGGGGAATACAAAAGAGTTAACACCTGAAATAATGGTAATAATTAAATATTATGAAAAAAATGATATAAGAGGATAATACACAATCTGATAAATATTTATATCCTTCTAGTATGAAGTAATAACATACCATAATCATTATATTGGAGGTTAACAAACTTATTCTAATTGAAAGAAGACGGTAAGGGTTAATTTCACAAACACATTTTTATCTGAGATTATTTATACATAAGTATCTATTGGGTGTTATTTAACATCCATGTCCATGTTTCGTAAAAATAAAATTTAAAATAATTTTACCTAAAAAATTTAAAATTAATTTATACTCATGGTTTAATTTTTATTAAATTTTTTAAAAGAAATCATTTTGTTATTTTCCAAACAAGCTACTTTGTTAACTTTTCGTCAAATTAATAAATGAATGTCATTTTTACTTGTATGGAATGACAATATTTTTTTTCTTTTAGGTTACCTTATCATTATGAATCCACCCTTACAATATAACAAGGTTAATTTTTAAAAAATATTCCCTTTTTTAATTGTGTGGATTTTAAATGATTTCAAATGAAAAGAGAAGTTTTTCTATAAAAATTTTCTAATGAGTTTTTAGATTATTTTCCTCTATGTCAGCATCCTTTTTTGGGTCAAATTCATAATTGAGGTTGATTTATTGAAGGTTTTATGATAGGTTTGACAGTGTATGTACTATTTAGTTACAATTAAAGGATTACAGTTAATTTATTATTATTATTTATTCTTGTTTTAATAGAAATTTTTATTGTATGATTCAACCTTTTCATATAAAGAATGTATTGAACATAGTAAGTGATTAGAGGGGAACTCTATTGTCCCTAGATGCATCAGTAGGTATAATTAGAAAAACTAAATATGTATTTGGTTGAGGCCTTAAATGATTGTTTTAGTTTTTTTACCGAGGCCTTGATGATTTGTTTGAGATTTATGACATTATGCATTTTTTCAATTTGAGAATACTTATTGATATTATATGTTATTATTTTTCTATTAGAATATACATGTGAATGTATAGATTGAATTATTTCATTTATTGTAGCAATATTATACTGAATATTTTGTGTAAAAGTCATGTTTTCCAATTTTATACATTTTCGTAAAATTTTATGATCATTTATGAAAGAATCTACTGTATTATTTAATGTTACTGAGCATCTGAGCTCACCACTTTCTTTTTTTTACTCTCCTATGATTCCAATATGTGTTTTATGATTGATATGAAGTGTTAATCAAGGATAATAATGGATTTTTATATGAATAATCTATGTTGTATATTATGTTTTGAATTATAATGAAATTTTCATGTTAGTAATCTATTTTTTATGAGTTGTAAACTAATCATCCTTTAGGGCTTGATTCCTTTTAACATTTCTATTTTTTTAAAATAATGCACAAAATCCAAAATTATAGGTTTGGGGTGTTACAAAATAACTCTTCCACTAACTATTTTATGATGGGTGTAAGAAACACATCCCTCAGCCCATGATACATCATAGACACCATATGGATCAATTTTATGGTCGATATATGAAACTCATGGGGGAAACCCACACACATCACCACTATAGTGTAAAACATATCACAAAACAACAACCACTTATGAACATCCTCGGACAATCCATATGGGGAGTCATTATAGAAAACACTTTCTTGCATAACCACTTCCTCTAACACTCCTGCACTAGGTATTTTATATCTGAGGCATCATATATGACTCAACTGTCATCTAAAAAAAGACACATTATCAATCATCTTCCACTACTCCTAGTTTTATAGATTCAAACCCCCCTATTTATCACCACATACAAAAATAATCCTTAATAATACAATCATTTGATTTCATACTATGGGTAACATGCATGAAATTTCTTTATATAGAGATAAAAGATATCATAATGTAATAATCCATGAAAAACTCCATTAACATCCATTACCAAAAATTGATGATAGTTTGATAGAAGATAAAACTGAATATCATGTTCTATATAATTCCCAAATAATAATTATCTAGCAATGTAATGTCTTTTTTGTTTCCCTGAAAACACAACTATAATTATCTAAATATCATGCATGGAAAAGAATTGTTCATGGGGACATAAATTATTTGATAGATGGGACATCACCACATTTATTAAGTATGGAAACATACTAATCCTAGACAATAAGCCTCATAGTCTGCATAATAAAAACCCCTCTTATTATAGCTAAAGTATCAAAGAACATATCAATGTAACATTTTGGTAGCGAAAAGTTTCCTCACACTAATTTTTATAGATAATGTAATGGATATTATTTTTATAAAATTTCAATGGAATCATAGACTATGAAAAAAGAAAAATGGAAGTCCATTAATAACCATTAAGAACAAGGAATATTTGAATAACTTCCAACTTATTCATTGCTTCTTCATAAACAACTATCAAATTTTATGATTGTTCTGTGGACACACACTACTGGGACACCATTTGACGGAGGAACTGAAACACATCCATACAAAACATTATAAAGTTTGGGTGGTGTCTAATGTTCACTTTGAAATATCTAATATGGTGGAAATTATCCTTAAAGGACATTGGGTATATTAACATTCCACCAATTAACTTGATTAAAAAATAGTGTAGGAACACTCTGCACATAGAATTTTTTAGTCCAATGAATACCTCTGGCATGATCATGACCTTGAAGGACATGAATACACATTGAATGTTCTTATTCCAATATTAGAATATACTCTTAATGATATCATTATATTTCCAACTTAACTAATGATATCTAGACCACAAATCAATAATATAAAACCAACTATCTCCCTTATACCAGTTAAAAGGATCACCAATCCATAGTTGACGGTAATAATTCTTGGTTATCACATGATATTTATTTTGGTAGTCAGTATACAACTACATTCTATTATTAGAAATATTAGATAATAATAATGGATCTCCCTATATAAATAGACTGGGCAGGTTGAAAACCTTATGAACCAAGTCACCAATCTGAATCATTAATTCTTGAAACAAATTGGGATCCATATGTTAAGGATCCATTCATTATGGAGATTTCTATTGACATAAATATATAATGTACTTGATATCAAATCAGGGGGAAAGTGTTTTAAAATTCACATAAAAACAATAATGAATTCCTCAATAATAGTGTGTGGATCCCCCATCCAATCACTCACTGTTTACACTTACAACTGTTATGTTATGTAATGATGGGTCTCTTATATATAATACCAATAAGATAACCCCATTCACTGAAAAAACTACATGATGACCTCCCAAATTCGAATATATGAACTTCTTATAGAATATATAAATAACCAAGGTCATAGAATACATCCAATCGATGCTATTTGAAAAATTATATTACTCTATCTATAGAAATAATACATCCTCATAAGACTTATGTTTCTCGATTTTCATTATTCAACCCCATCACTCATCCAACATTGTGGTTTTTTATTTAAAATAGAATAGACAACACTAGTTTAATGTGTAGTCTTTCTATATCTTTTCTAGACACGTGGAATAAGGTGGGTGAAATAAAGGAGTCTGAGGATCCTAAATAGACCAGGTTACAAACAATGGTATATAAGAATATGTTCATACCTCATACAATCTATGGACCATTTTCTAATGAAAACTATATATCATGTGACTATTAACACATAATTCCCCTACCTCGTTACATGTGTCCACCTACATGTCTATAATCTCATTAAGGCCCAGGAATTTAGTTAATATGTTGGAGTCATCACATAAATTCCCAATTTCCTCAGGGTGGATCATTGGATTTCTTCCCATGCAACTTAAGTGAAATCACAGGTTCATGCTGTTGAGGATGACATTGAACCATACCACCATAAATATGTTGATCACTAAGAACCATTAACTATTAATAAGACCAATAAACTTGGACCCCACAATAATAACAAGCATTTTAAAATCCTATATGAATATTCTATAGTCTATTAAAACTTTTAGGGAAAAATGTAATCTACTATGGTCGAATCCCTACTAGTCGAAACGATTAACTCCATTGAACCCAAGACCATCCACTAAGAACTCTTACAATAGATTAACATGGATTGTTCTCCTGTCATGGGTAACACCCTCACACATCCCCACTAGAGTGTAAAACATGTCCAAAAACACCATCCACTTATGAAGGTCCAATGACCATCCATATGGGGAGTCACTATAACCAATACTATCTTGCATAACCTCTTCCTCTAAGCCTCCCAAACAAGGGATTTTATATATGAGGCCTCATATATGACTCAACCATCATCTATAACAAGACACATATACCATCATCTTCCACTACACCCATTTTTAGGGATCCTGTCTCCCCCATTAGCCACCACAAACAATAAGAATCCTTAACAATACCATCATGTGAATTCATACTCTTGGTAACATGCATGAAATTTCGATATATAGAGATGAAAGATATCTTAATGTAATAGACTAAGATAAACTCCTTCAACATCCATTATCAAAAGTTGAGGATAGTTTGAGAGAACATAAAAATAAATATGTTGTTCTAAGTAATTCCCAAAAAATAATTATATTGCAATGCAATGTCTTCTTTGTTTCAGTGAAAACACTATTATCATTATCTCCCAATAATGGATGTAATGAATTGTTCATGGGGTCATAAATTCTTTGATCGATATGTCATCAACACCTTTTTAATGTATGGATACATACCAATCCTAGATAATAAGCCTCATAATTGACCTAATAAAAATCCCTCCTATTACAGCTAATGTATCCTAGAACATATTATTGTGACATTTGGGTTGTGAAAAGATTCATCACATTAATTTTTATAGATAATGGACTGGATATTATTTTTTAGATATTTCAATGGAATCATAGACCATGAAAAAATAAAAATGAAAATACATTAATAACCATAAAGAACAAGGAATCTATGAACCACAACCAATTTCTTTTGTGCTTATTTGGAAACAACTACCTCATTTTATTATTATTCCATGGACACACACTACTTGGACACCATCAGACGGTGGAACTAAACCACACCCATACGAATCATTATAAAGAGTTGGTGGTGCCTAATGTTCACTATGAAATCTCTAAGATGGTGGAAATTATCCTCAAAGGACAATGAGTATATTAACATTCCATCTATTAAAATGACCAAACAATAGTGTCAGAACACTCTACATAAAAAATTTTTAAGTCCAATGAATAACTCTAGCATGATCAAGACCTCAAAGGACATGACTACAAATTCAATTTTCTTATTCCAATATTAGAATATATTCTTAACGATAACATTATATTTCAACATTAACTAATAATATCTAACCCTCATATCAATAATAGAAAACTAATTATCTCCCATATACTTCTTAAAAGGATCACCAATTCTTAGTTGAAGGTAATAATTAATGGTTATAACATGATATTTAGTTTTGGAGTCAGTACACAACCACATTATATCATTAGAAATATTAGATAATAATACTGGATCACCCCAAAGAAACAGACTGGGAAGGTTGAAAACATTATGAACCATGTCACCAATATGAATCATTAACTCTAGAAACATGGTGGGTTCCACATGATAAGGATCCATTCATTATAGATATGTATATTTATATAAATATATCATGCACTTGATATCACATCTTAGAAAAAAGTATTTTAAAATCCTCATAAAAACAACAATAAATACCTCAATATTACTGTTTGGTTCCCCCATCCAATTACTCACTGATTAAACTTACAATTATTTCATTAAGTAATGATGGGTATTTTTATATATACTACCCATAAGATAACCACATTCACTGAAAAAACTACATTATAACCACCCTAATTCTACAATATGAACTTCTTATTGAATATATAAATAACCACAGACTTAGAATACAACCAATCGATGCTATTTGAAAATTTATATTACTCTATCTATAGAAATAATTCATCCCCATAAGACTTATGTTTCTCAATGTTTATTATTCAACCCCAGCACTCTTTCAACATGGTGGTTTTTTCTTAAACTAGAATAGTCAACACTAGTGGAATGCGTATTCATTCTATATATTTTCCCGGTACATGGACTATGGTAGGTGAAATGAAGCTGTGTGAGGATCTTAAATAGACAAAGACACAAACATTGGCCTATAATAATATGTTCATACCTCATACAATCTACAGACAATTTTGGTAATATGTTTGGGTCTTCACCTAACATCCCAATTTCTTCAAGGTGGATCATTGGCATTCTCCCCTGGCTACTTAAGTGGAATCACTTGTGGATGTTGTTGAGGATGACATTGAACCTTACCACCACAAATATGTTGATAACTAAGAACCATTCCCTTTTAATACTAACAATAAACATGGAACCCACAATAATAAAAAGCATTTTAAAATACAATATGAATATTCAATATTCTATTTGTCCTTTTAGGGACTAAAAGTTAGTAACTGAGTTCGAATCCCTACTAGTTGAAACCATAAATTCTCTAAAAACCGAGACCATCCACTAATAACTCTACAAATAGATTAACTTGAATTGCTCCTCTATCACATCAACCAACCATAACAGTGGATAAAATTGATCAACTCTAGAAACATCTATTAATCTATATAAATTGGAAATTCATATTGATTAACTTCATTCTAAATTGAATGGAATAGTGCCTCCTCGACATGATACACATGAGACTCCTAATTTTTGTAATTATTGTGGGAGGATCATAAATGTTATATAAACATGATATGAATATCTTACACACACATTATCCAATTATAACGGAAATGTAGTTGATTCCACTTTATAACATCATCGTAGATGATTGGAATTCTACATAAAACTAAATTTGGTTATCATTTTTAGAAATAGTAGTCTTCTTTAACTCCTTTAGAAACAACATCTACCACTAAGGAGCTACACCACTCATCTGACATTCTTCTAATGGAAGCTAGTATATTTCATATGCAAGAATTAGATTTGAAGTGATGATGATTACATCAAAAATTAATTTATCTCTAGGTTATATAAACTCCCCCAATATATTTCCATATCATTCCATTATAAGGAATGAAATCTCATTTTCCATTAATCGACATCCAAAGAAGGGTCAACTCACGAATAGTAAACCATGTCACCCTATTGGTCCTTACGAGATAGAACTACATATAGATTATATCCATGATCCAAAATTCAATGGAATAAAATAATGTTTTATTTCATTTAGTATTTAATTTTACTATGCTTCATTAAATTCATTCTAAATTTTCATTAATAAACAATTCAGATTAAGAAAAAAATTCATTATGTGTGTATATTCTGTATTTTTCTACCATAAAAGTGACACTACTTCAGTTTTTTGTTCATAAGATTCAAATTAATTCTATATAAAAATGGATAACCTAAAATACCATTTCCATTCTAGTCCCATTGGCCAAAGACACTCATCAATATCTACTGAAACTATTTCACTTCTAGCCCTTATATCCAAATAGTTCTTAACTCCAAACTGAATCATATCTCTCAACATTTTATGAGAATGATTCACATGAACCCTCCATCCAATGGAATACCTCTTATTGTAGAAAGTGGAGAAGATAGTAAATAACCCTAGAGTCTCTCCTTCCATAGGAAATGGGTTTGAGACATGTACCGAGGGTAAATAAATATTAGATATGGAAAGAATTACCTTCAAAAGATAATGTTGGGTTATGAGATATGATAACAATCACCTTGAAAATTCATCACAAAAATAATATAGAAACAAATGTACCACAATTAATGAATAATTTTAAAAATACTATGAGTCTCCATAATGAATAATTAAAATAATAGCTATGTCAATGAATCAGTAACTACTCCATTGTATGATCTAAAAATGTCTATTACATTACCTAAAGTCTTCCTAGAAAGATAAGCATTATTTTTTATATATGTTGGATAAAATAACATGTATAATCAGGAGGATCATACTAAGGTTTTCTCATTCATGTGTGAAATGAGAACACAAATGCACAAATAAAAAGAAATATATTAAAAATTTAGCTAATGTGGCCATCTAAAAAAATAACATCCTTATAATAGAATTAATACCAAATAAATTATACATATTTAATAAAATAATAAGATACATATTTATAAAAGGAGGCCCCCAAATAGATTTCCCACTAATTTTCTCCTCTCATGTCCCAATATCATATATCATTGTGCTCCCATTCCTTTAGAAGAATCCCTATTGGAGTCACAAGGTCAACTGAATCATACCACGAAATGAATATCATACTAGTCATCCCATCACATACATAGATAAATATGAAACAACATCATAAAATAAACACAAGTGAGTCTAGTTTTTATATCCAAATCCTCCAAAAAAATTCTTCATATATTCATAAATGTAATGCATCATGAACATTAAGATAATTAACCTCATGTTGTCCTTTTAAAAATGATGAACCCAACTATGAACCATATAATTAAACTCATCATCCACAACATATATTAACTATTATTTTTAATTCATAATTTCTAGTGTGAATAAACCTGAACCAAAAGAGTGGGAGGTGAAATGTGAGTATCCAACCATCTATCATCACTGTCAAGTATGTTGTAAAATAAACAATACATTGGTTTCTCATTTCTTGGTGTTTGATGTAGGATGAGTGTGTATAGAATTATTAAATTGATGAAAAATATGTATTATTAATAAAAATCCCTATCTATGTGTCATATAAACATCATAATAATATCTTACAACTCAACCATGAGGCCTCAAAACCTTCTCCACTTTACATACAACACAAAAATTAATTGTAGAATATCATAAAAGGACAACAAGAAGCCATAATAAACTTTTCTTTTCATGTTATTCAACTTTTAGATTTATAAATTACAAATCTAAATTCTCAATGAGACCACTCAATTTATGCATAAAAATTACCCATTAACCACACATCCCATTTCAGATCAATTGTTCATTATTAATTCCAATTCAATATATTTCAGTTTCATCATCACCATTCCATTACATCACTATAGGTAAATTAACACAATACAAGGAAACGCCAATAGTCTCTCTTCCACATTCTATTGATACCTAGGTCTCAACTAATACACATCACAACCACCATGTGTGTTGAACCTACCCATGGATGCCTTCTTGGCATGAGACATTCAATGTATGAAAAACAAATGACTACATCCACAATTAGTCTAGGGGATTGAGACAAGGGTTGAGAAGTCACAACATAAATGGTATGTCATTCCCTAATGTACCCAATTAAGGTCAGCCAATCTTCTCTATGAAATAGTGATCTAAAATTAAATTATAATGTGAACATATAGAATATAACAATTAATGAAATAAATTATAAGTAATAAACCATTGTATGATAGTATAGACCAATACAAATTTGAGCAACTCATTAAAGAAATTAAAAAGAGTCCCATCATTAAAACAACATGAATAATGGAAAACTGAAGAGATCCCCACTCTTTATCTTCTAGTCTGGCCATTGTATAAAGTAAATGCAACCATGTATCAATATTCTCCTACTATATAAAAACATATATTCTTATTTACTACCATAGAAATACCATGGGTTGGAAAATCCCATGTACGGGTTATTATAAAAATAAAATTTAGAAAAATAGAAAAAAAATACATAAATAGATAGATACGATGGAATTAAAGTCAATACATAGTAAGAGGGAAATGAAAACAAAATGTTCATATAGCTAATCACATAAATAATACAAAAAAAATAGATATATGTGATATTAGTATCCAAATCCCAAGCAAGGATGATTAGTCTCTCTACTACTCCAAAATTTCATCTTCGATTATTAGAATAACAGGAAACCATACATGATTTGGTGTGGAGGGGACTACTACTTACAGCTATGCTCTGAAGAAGAGGGAGACACAATACTATTCAAGTAACCAATCCCCACTAGACCTCATGAAATGGGGTGTAATGTTCTATATATAAAAGAACTAGATCACACTATATTATGGGGGACTACAATGAATTCCGATGAAAAGTGTATTGGTGGATTTCACCATTATATGATATGGTATTAACAAAATTAACATTCATATGATGTTCCATCAGTAAAAAAATTCTTAATCATGAATCTCATAGAGAATAATAGTGAGTGTAACTCCTTAGAACATATCATGTATTACACAAATATGGATATAATCACATTCTAAATGAAAAAAACACTTTTTGATAGGCTATTCGAATAGAATCATATCTCTTCCAAAGGATGTGAGTTGGAATGTAAAAGTTATTTGGAGAAGTTCAAGACATGTATATGGGATCACAATGCATTTTAACTTGGATCATCACCTTGTAATGATCTCCCCTAGACATGGAGTGGATAATTGTGGAACACAATTTAGAATGTACAAGTGTTAAACAATGTTTCTTAGCTACATGGTGCATTACCATTCTCTTTTCAACCATGATCGTATACATCATCCTAGTCCCATGTACATTTTTGCATCTAGGTATAATGGATATTTATGAGTACATGATCTTGTTCTCTTACTCTGGCCATGCCCATATGTGTGGCTGACATCATGTCCTTGTTCTCCCTGAGTACATGTCGATCTATCATCACTAGGTCACATAGAATGTGGTGGGGTCCACATGGCATGTGATATTTTTCTCTACCTGATACACATGATTCTATTGACAATGGAATATATAGGAAAGTTTTTAATAAACTACATGCTGTAATGTTTGTTTTTTCACCAATTACTTAGTTTCATCGTGTAAATCCCATATCCTCTATTTCACGATCTACCCCAACATTTGACTACATGAAATGGAAGGGAATCTCCGCCAACTAGAGATTTCATACATTTAATGTAAATAAATTAAAAAACAATTCCCAATATTTGATTTTTTCCCTCCTAGTACAATTTATGGTTTTGGACTCTATTTCTCAAAATAATTACTCGCAACCCTTATTTATCCTCGAGCCACCCACAAACCATCGATCTACAAAAAATTCTTGTGAACTACATGAATATTATGGTTTTATCACACATGAATCCACCTTAATAATATTGAACCATAAACCTGATATACCAATCGTGATGAATGTAAAAAATGTTGGGGAAAAATTTACATTAATAATGTGAATCTACAATTTCCTAATGAGAACTAAACAAAAATATAAAATATGATGTCCTAGGGTTATATAATGTAATATGAATTATTAATTCAATTTATTTATAAGGGATGAGTTGAGAAATGGAAAATTGAATATCAAACATGAACACAAATAAATCAATTATAATAAAATAAAATTGGGGAAGTGTCCATAAATAACATGCCCATGATTTATTAATGATCAATATTTGGTGAAGAGTTAATTCTCTAATGATGAAGATCGTCAACTATGTTTGTTTCATTCCTCTTGAACCACCTTGATCTAATCACAACTATTCTATGATCCTGATCCATCAACAACAAACACTATCCTCCAATCCCCCTAGGAATATGTGACTAAAACTACAGAAACATACTAAAGATGAATTTATAGAGAATCAGGATATGTTATAATATCTAGATAAAATAATTAAACTTTCTATTTATTTAATTACATGAAAATTCCATTGAAAAAAGACAACCGAATGTCTAAAAAAGACCAACCTTAGGCCACACATAGGGAGAATCTTGTGTTTTAGAATCAACCATGGACACATATTTCCCATATGGTGTCCCAAACAATGGGAAAACCATTTTATCCAAAATATGTATGCATGTTAAATAACAATATATTAATATTTTTGAAATGTAAATTGTGTAGCCATAATACACTGTAATATCACACTAAATTAGAGTAGAAATCCATATATATAAATATAAATCATTAAAGGAATAATATATCCAAATCTTAGTGTTTACATTATTGTATAGATCATTTATTTTCCACAAAAAAACCATAAGATAAATAAAAAGGTTAGGCAACTGAGTTTGCAAATGATTCTCAATATCGGACGAGCACTTCTATATGCACTGTAACATAAACAACACACAAAAAATGTAATGTTCCATCAACACATCATAATATCCTTTCGATGCGTGATTTTTTCTGGGTATACCATGTACGTCGTTCAATCCTTGATATCCTACCCAACCCAATCAATAACATGTATAGGTTCATGGGAATATCTCCTCACCTATGACACATCAAAAATTTCATTTAGTCAGTATAATGATGGGGGGAATGACTAGGTGGTATGAAACCTTTAAAACCCCTTGTAGGATCAGAAATGGCCCTTCGAACCATGAAAATAGCATGCCTCCCTAACCATGCCACCCTTAACCTCATCCAGGTGAGACTATCAAGAATAAATGAACTCATTACTCGATCTCTATGGTCCAATGAGTTCAATCGATGTATGATTTATGCATATTCTGGGATTTCCATATACATTCATGGATCAAATGAACCTTGTATATTGTCATGTTCAAAATAATTATCCAATTAAGATATGTCTCTCCAATCTCATTGCAATATAAGGTTTTCATTATATAATTGTTGTACATGGTCTAAAATGGTTCCATAGAGATAGTGGAGTAAATTAAATTATCATAATAAAACTCTCTTGGTGGTATGTGATCCTTCCAACTTCATCCTATGTCCAATACACAATCACTCATCATATCTCCCCAACCTAGATAGTCTTCACAGACTTGTGACTCTTCTAGTGGATAAATTTTTAACACATATTTTGATCGATACCAAAATAAGTATGCATGAATCTATATATCGATGAAATGAACTAAGCATATTGATTGATGATAATCATCAATGGTACCCCATGTAGCTAGATGATGTCCCTTATTTAAATCATCATTATATTCTCAATCAAAATCTACAATTATATGTGGAGGAAGTGTGATGACATTATGAGTTGTTCGAAAATAACCCCATTTGTGTCATGAACTCCCCAAATCCATAGATTCCCTTCACAATGTAAGTGGATATTCCTTCCCATTTCAACTATGGGATCTCAAGGGGATGTTTCAAACTTGTCGGAAGCTGTTGGTTAGTCTTCACCTTCAAACATGAAAGACACTACGAGATAAAATTTTCATCTCCCTACATTATTCCAACACACAAGAACTACTAGTAGATGACACTATACTTATATTATAAACTATGATGCACAACCAAGGGGTACATGTGAAAATATGTCATCACCTCCTTTCCAATGTCACTGGAACCAACATGAATCACTGAAAATGATGATATGAATCTATCCATCAAATAATCAATCTAGTATATCTATTATAGACTTCTACATATATAGAACAACACAATCATTGCCTCAAAAAATATCCTCTCACACATTATGAACAAGAAGAGGAGTGAAAAATATTGACTAAAATAAAAAATGATCACTTATCCTCTATCAGGTTCAGCTGTAATGAAGCCAACTAGTTAGACCCCTCCTCCACTAACTCAGAATGGAAATATATCATATACACATTTTAACCCAAACTACTTTAACATTTTTATAGAATATATCATTATAACTATCTTATTGGAAATTTTTCCATTTATCTATCTCATGTTTCAATATCATTAAGTGAAGATATACTAATGACTCTAGTTGTCTAAGTAAAAAAAACTCTTCAAGAAGATTTTTAATCCATTTATTCATAGAATAGAATATATAATCTAATTCTATTTAATGAGTCATGTGTGTCTTCTTATAGGTTTTGAACTAACTTAACCCATATGCGTTCCATACTTATCTCTTCATAAATATGTGGTTTTTACCTTGTACAAAGTCATATGAATGTACTATGTACTCAATTCCATCCTCCAATATTCTCAACATAGGATCAATGGTCTGCAAAACCCTTGCATCCCCAAAAACTCTTAGACACTACCCATTCTAGATTAAAATCTTCCCATTCCACATAAATGTTGTCCAAGGGGTTGTAATCGTAGAGAAGAGTACAACATTCCTCTTGTAGTACCCCCACCCCTAATAATATAAAATCCCAAACCTATGAAATGATCTTAAAGAGGCCCTATAAAGTATTACATCAATCATTAATGAGTATAAAACTAAACAATTCTCAAAAATGGGTTACCATAAAATGTGAACCTCGATGATCCCAAGCATTCACTTTGAGAGCTTACAAGAAACATGGTTCTCTAAGAGTATGTCTTGGAAAATCCTCATGATCTATGGATTCACCTCCACTAACATATAGTCAATAAATATACCACCAATGAATATAACCACATCTTAATTTGAGTATGACCTGAATATCTTATTAATATGATTCATAAACATAGATATAAATTTTTTTAAACTGAATGGAATCACTAGGAACACATAGTGTTCATAATTAAATATTAATTCAATATTCCTAATATCATCATTTGAAACCCTCAAATTTTGGTATCCATGCCTAAGATCTAAAAATAAGAACCAACTAGAGAATCTCATCTGGTCATAGAAGTCATAAATTATCAATATGGGGTACATTTTATTTATCAACCCCTAGTTTAAGAGACTATAAGAAACAGAGACCCTCAATATTTGGTGATACATTTTTGAGAACAACACTAATTCTTTCTAGGGGACACACTGTGTATGATTAAACCCTTCTCTTGAAGGTCCAATAAAATAACCCTCAGCTCTCTAAGCATGGTTGGGGCCATCCAATTATCCATATTATATATTGGTGTAACCCCATGGTGTGAGTAAATGAAGATTTCCCTATCCCACATGGGATGTTGTCTTAAAACATCATAGACTAAGTCATTCTTGTATTCCTCCAATAAATAATACACAAGATTTGTAAATGACCTTATTTTCCAATGTATAATGTTTCCAACGAATGGGTGATGGGTTATACATTCCTGTCTACAATGACCACTCACTTATCCATGGGATTAATCTCACCTGAAATAGAGAGTCTCATGCCATTATTTAATATGCATATATCTCATATATTATTATTGTCATTATATGCCCAAACCAAGTACATATAGACCATAAAAAAGACTAAATCACAGGGTTTCATCATATTGTCTGTGATTTCCCATGAGAAACTCTCTCCATCGAGCACCAGATCCAAATATAAGAAGAAACTTGATATGAATAAATCACAACATATATGTATATCAAATCATAGATTCTATAATGAAGTTTCTTCTAGAAGATTCATATCTTGAAAAAATGATATGATATTGAATAATGAATCGTATTTATGTATAAAATTACTGGTGTCTAAATAGATATGATATATAATTTACCCTGAATCATCTAATGTGAATTCCATTGATATCCCTCTAGTGTGTGGATATTCCAATGGCCATGACATCCAACATTGTGATCCTTGTAGAGAAATCCAATAGGTGGTTATAGAAGTATCTTGTAACATCTCTATCGACCATCAACTCCCCCATCAAAGCATGAAATTCTCCTTTTCCAGCAACGCCTCCCTAGGTGACCCCCACTCCACTTCATGGATAACTGTAATCATGGTGATACATGTACCATTGTATTCTATTAACTAAATTACTATCCTTATTAGAACAATGTGTTAGGAAATAATATTATTTTTTACCTCACACTTAACATGAATAACATCAAACTTATCAGGCCACCTGAATCCTCTTCATTAACTATGAATTGATGACCTACGTGTTGTGGTCCAGTTCTGAGTATTCCTCATGTGATGAGACCATGATATCTAAAATCTATTAAATTATATAAATGAATCTTGAATATGATAAAATCCATCCCCTATGACATCATAGTGTGACCCTTTTAGAATACTTTAATTCCCCAATCCATATTTAGAACATCATAATTTTTTTAAGGAATGTGGAGTCCAACCTAAAATGAATTTCTATATGAAGACCTGAAGTAATCTTTTTTCTTTGAATAAACCACAATGAACCATATCAAGGGAGTAGTGAATGTGGTTAGTGAATTTCATGTTCTACTCTTCAATATTCAAGACACCCTATTTCATCTCATGATAATCCTTAATCCTAACAAAGAATAATAATGAGGGGTAACAAGCACCACAAAATAGATTTTTTGAGATTTGAAATATAGGGAATCATCTCAGCATTAGGTTGTTCCACAAGAGTTGACTAGATAATTCTTTATCTATATGGATGGTTGGCCTTGAAAAAAACAATCTAAATTTTCCAGTTCCGAACAATTCTGAAGGCTCAGACCATCAACACAAGACAATCCCCCACATCATTCTATTATATATCATCATGGATGCTTATCAGTCTATAACACTTGTACTCTTGTAGTGTGCTAATACTATTCCCATTATAATCCTACATTTCTATAATAATATATTTCATAGAAGGTGGATTAACTATTCCCTACCTAATATTAGAGAACACCTTGTGAGATTTGTGTTGAACTGAGGCACCATAACTCAATACAACATAATCACAATCCAATATCAGTAATCTGGTTTGATATATTTTGGTGGAATCATAATTTTGATCAATATATACAACAATTATATGTATATATATTTAGGTACTAAGAGATGAATCAATAATGATTTTAAAATAAATAATTTTTATATAATATATGTAACATTTTTTCAATGAAACTATCTGTCTTGTATGCTATGTAGAATAACCATTAGTCAGATTCCTAATGAAAGGATATGTTATAAGATACACCATTTCTATTCTACCTATCATGAATTCCACACTTGAGATACTACAAAATTATTTACATATGTTCCAAAACCAATCCTCATCATGGGTCCCACTCAAACACCAACTCGATGATGACTCATATGATACCACTATTCTATGACTCAGAATATTGGGGGCCACATATCTGGTATAAAATTAGGTGTGACAACCTCCATGGAGCTTGAATCTAGTAGGATAGTGGATTTTAATATGTTTTGGGAAGGCCAAACGGAAAATGGGATTCATGTACCTAATGTACCAATATGCACACACCCAATTGTCTCAATTCAAGAGTATAATGGATAAAATAAATACTACAATATCCAGAACCATTAGTGAATAATTCATAGTATGATACTATAAAACAATAAAAAGGATATAAAATATTTCCCAACCATAAATGCAGTCCCAAGAATAAAATAATTGAAATTTGGAAAAGTGAAGATATTCCATCATGGTTCTCCCATTACAACCACCATACATTGTCAATGAACACACGACCGACTAAACACCAATTATATCATCAACGATCACCCCATGATCTAAAAAAATTAAAAAAGTGAAAAAAGTACCTATATAGGAGATTATCAAATACCTTTTAGGATATCTGGAAAACCACAATCAAATCAATTGGCATATAATATATATGTCATCTCTACCAAAATTAAGAGGAAGTAAAAAAATACAATATATATATTCTCCTAAAAATCATTGGTGAGAGAGAAAGGTAATCTCTATCTCCACATCCTAGACAGGGATAATTAGTCTTCTTATTTATCTAATGGTACACCTTTAATGTCCAACATCTTGCACAACCTCACAAGAATGTGTGTAAGAGGGATTTCTCCATGAGGATATACACCACAACCAAGGGAACCACAAACCCACTGGGTGAAATTATCCCTATAAAATATTAGTGACGTGGGAGTACCACACCATACATATAGGACCCATAATCTTCTATAGTATGGTAGAGTACCAACTCAACAAATGTGAAGTGAATGGTGGACCCATGTCATATGAAAATAGAAGAGTATTGACCCTGACATCACTCTAATTATCCTACACCGGTAATCTCCATCATCATGAAGTCCATGATTAATAATTGTTCTTGAAAAATATCACTTCACATATCATATATCTAAATGAAGGCTAAAATAATGTTCAACATGGAAAAAACTCTAGATATGCTAGAGTTGTTAGAAAATATTTTATGTCCAAAAATGAGATATGTAAGGAACATGTTAGTGGGAGATGTATATAAAATGTACGTTGGTTCATAAAAAATTTAAAATCACATAATTTAATGGTAATGGTCTATAAAGGAAACATCTTTGAATTTAATATGGCACTATATTCCATGAATGTTTTTTACGTGGAATGTTTCAACAACCTAGAGCTAGCCTATTATTTTCAGTATCATGCTCGTGCACATTAACTAGTTCTTGTGTACATGGTCTTTTCTGGGTATCCTGGACATGTATGATAACATCATCATTACCGTGTACATTGTTTATGCCCATGTGTCAGGCTATGATTGTGATCATCTACATCAAATGTACAAAACAAGATGCCATCACTGAGTCATAAATTATAGAATGGTGACCTTAGTGGATTTGATATCATTCTATACACAAAACACTAGATGTCACAACCATGGGAGTACATGGTGTGTGTTATTATTTACTATATGCCATGTAATATAGTTTTTCAAAGAAAAAATTACCTCAAAGTGGATCATAGATTCACCTTCACCATTATTCATCACTAAACATGGGCACCCAAAATTGAAGTGAATTCCCATTATCCATCACTTTAGTTTGTCTGAGGGATTGAAATTAGAAAACCAATCACCGCTTGGGAATCCTTCATATGTTACTTCTTCTATTTCCATTCATGATACTGAATGTAAAAATAAGATTATGAATTTTGTATAGAAAAACGATATGAAAACAACCCATTGATCTATATGAAATTCACACAACTATTGCACAATCGGCGGTTCAATCACTGTCGAACCAGCTCGCACAGTGCTAAACTACAATCCCCGTTGTCCAAAAGTGAATAGAGTGAGGAATTGTGGGGGAAAGATACATAAAAATGTTAATATATAATTTCATGATGCGATATTGAAGAAGGATCATAGAAGTTAGGATCCATGTGTGGTATCATTGAATAAGAAATAAAAATTGTTTTAACCAATTCAATTTATCTATATAGGATCATGTAAATAAGGGATAGAAGCACATAAAATATTAAGGTAATTAAATCAATTCATTTAAAGTAAAATATTTTAGAAATGTACAAATAATATTACCCACATGGATTAATGATAGATCTATACTAAAGAGCATGTTCCCCAATGATGAAGAAGGACTCTAGATTTCACTTCCTGCCTCTCAGTCCACCTCAAACTGATCATCAATGTTCTCTAATCCATATCCTTTATGAAGTGTTACCTCCTACAATATTCATAGTGTTATAAATATAACCATAAATAAATTCATAATAATTTAGTTATAGTGGATTATGATAATTTGGTTCATTTATGTTAAATAAAAAATAAATTATTTATTTTATTAAATGAACCTCAAAATGGCCCCCTATTATGGAATATTTGACACCGACCAGACTAATGCCATGTGTACTCATATTCCAAAATAATAAATGGTCACCAATTCCCCATCTCAAATCCCATAAAAGTACAAATCCATTTTTTAAAATGATTCACACCTGTGCATTAATAATATATTAATATTTTTAATATGTTAAATCAAGGGTTTTGGGACCCCTTAACACTAATTTATCTTCATGGATAAAAAAATATACATTGAAATATAAAATGGGGTAATATATCATAAAATATTTTAAATACTATTCATAAAAATCAAAACACATCTCAACCAATTCTCACCCAATCTACAACACACATCACATCCACAAACTATACCTCATCAAAACAGCTCCAAAATTGACATTTATATTTTAAAAATAGGATTTATTCATATATATTAAAAAACATATAATCATTATTATAGAATACAATATTCCAGTGGTACCCAATTTATTAACAGGATATAGGTTCATAATGATTTTTTATGTAGCGATTTAGTAAACTAGTACACCACACTCTACTAATCTCCTCAGAAACAACAACATAACATATATAAAAAGTATGAAAATATTAGACTAATATAAATCATGATTAACCATAATGAAAACTCATTACATCAAACAATCCCCATATGATTTCATGCCACACTGTTCAATTAATATTAAATAAATAAACTTTCCTCATTGTTCTAATTCATATCATATTCCCAATAGAAGAGAAAAACATGATATTAATACATAAAAATTAAATGTATTAATGGTGAAAAACTCCAATCAACAATTTAATTCTCATGGGGAAACACAATACAATTATCATCCACCATCGATATTATTGAAGTCACCCCAAAATACTTTTTCATAGCCATCAATCATAAACAAAGAACTTAATACAGCAGAGAAATAATGCCACAGAGAACTCCCTGATATAAGAAAAAAATGTTGGAAGACCAAATGTGGGAATAATGTGTTACATTGATTCAATAGAATCCATATATTAATATCCAATATAGACCAAGGGTTTCAAATCACCTAGTAAGTTGACTCATAATAGGGAAGATTAGTATGGGTTTTTCATGTGTAAATAGTGGGTTTGAAAATAAAACTATTTGTGTATAAACACTCATTCATATAAATAATTTTCGTTGGACACCATAACAGGGTTGGTAACATAACAACTAAAATGGTGGATATAGATAATACTTGTCCTTATTCCACTATGTGATATCAAATATTTTTATGATAATTTTAAAAATGTTATTTGAATATCACCATAGCCCTAACCATGGCTAGATATATGTCATGGTAGTCCATCAATATATGAACATATCCCAAAAAATGTCCTTGAACCCTTTTCATTTTAATTTCACTCTCACAACACCCATTTCTATGGTGTGATGAGTTATTCATCCACATTTTACAATTTCACTCCCCTAATGTAGGAAAACCAACTATATTACCTTATCCGTATGTTTCCAATTTCCTGTGGAAAAAATAAAGACCACAAATTCAAACCACGCCCCAACACACTCTCCCAATTGGTTGGTATCATATCGCAATTAACAATGGAGAACATCCAATACAATACACTATTAAAAATTGATTTCCAAGATGTTTCACAAGCCATATTTCCCCCAAAAAGAAAAAACACCACCTCAAACCTCTACATCAACACTACACTCTCCGAAAAAGTCTCCATAACCATGGAAAACATGTTGGAATGTTTGACACGTGATGATTAAATATAGAATATGCCTTTTTATGAGGCTCATACTATCAAAAAAACTTCAATTCATTCCATGGATTACATTAAATTAAATTTTTCCTGATTATGGTAGTGAAAAATATATGGTATCCCGATATATGAATGGTGATGTAATAATAAACCTATAATTCAAAAAAAGGAGTTCTCATATATTTAAAACAATGAATAATTTTCCTCCATTCTTTTGGGAAATAGTTTGGTTTATAATAATTATTGGGATTGTGTCATGAACATTTATTAATGTTATTATAAGGTCTTAATGTATGAAATAATGCCCCAAATATGTCTATATCCCCATGACCGTTCATCATATCATTTCCATTCACATTCATGGAGTTAGTGGTAAGTGTATGTTATAGACAACCTATAGAAAATATAATCATAAAGTGAAAATAAAAAACATAAAGATATTATTTGATGAAAAAACAGATGTTACCACTATGAAATACAATAATCATGAAGTTGATTGGTGTCAAAATATTATTGCCTCCAAAAGATTATCCTTTTTTCCATATGAATCAAAAAAAATACTAATAAACTTGATGTGAATATTATAAATATGTAAATGGTTGGTGTAAAAATAAAGTCACCTCCATCTTCTTCCGATATCGGTTCCATAGTTATCAAAAAATTAGTTAACCCAATTCGAGTCATATAATAATATAAATATGGTAAATGTAAAAAAGATAAAATAACCATTTTCAGATTCATCATCTGAAGAACTACAAAATAAAAAACTAGGGAACCTTACATGTATCTTATATTATCCGAGACAATCACAATTAAGAAACCACCACCATCGAATCACTCTTCGATGTCATACACATCAAAGAACAAAAATAGTGAACATAAAGAGAATATTATTATAATGAAGATGATATATTCTAAAATAAAATCATAACCATTATGTTTACCCAATCACTCTATATCCATTGATAATAATAAAATATTGAGATCATCTTAAATTTTATAATAATGAACATGATCAATTATAACCATTATTAAGACCATTCACATCTATATACGTCGAAATCGAAAACGAAATATTCATGGGAATCATATGATCATGAAAATGTATAATAGTGACAAACTAGTGATACCATTTGGATGTATATATAGTCTTAAATCATCAATTTTTATGCTATAATTATGAGTAATAGTTTTCTTTAGTTTTATGTTGATACATGAAGTCTTTTGGGTATTTCTTCAATTCGAAATAAAATATTCATCTTCAGAATCATATTTCATTGAAATGGATTTCCAAAAAGGAGGATAACAATTTACATAGAATGTTTTTCACCCACTCAACATCAACCATAAAATGGTTATTGGAATCTTTTTTAGTGAATAATGCTAAAATCAAACCATCTTAACATTATAGGTTTCATAGTATTGTCTGTTTCATTTGAATTTAAACAACCCAACTTATAAATGGTATATAATAGTTTGATAGGTGGCAACAATTATCACCTTTAATTGTTTCGGAAATCATTAACCATAAAATGAGAATGCCAACATACCCTATCCAATCTATGTGGGATGAAAATTTGAGAAATACTCGACTCATGAGTTTCAATGGAACCCCATATTAGGTACCACCATGAACATCAAATGACTCCTAGTACCCAGTAGCATGGTGAAGATGATTTTTATCATATAACAATAATAGTTACTTATTCTTTAGATCTCTGGAAGAAAATTTTGTGTTATGTGGGATGTAAAAAGTAAGGGTCGGGTTAATAACCATATTACCTCTTATCAATCCAAGCATCATATTATATATATTATTGGGAAAGTAGCACATATCACAGTTCCTCGAGATGAATCTTGCCAAAATTTTAGGGTGGATCCATAAAATTTTCCTCATATCTATGTTCCTACATAATGAACTACCTCTTATATGGAAGAAATGTAGGGATGATCACAAATTCATTATCTCCCATGTCAATCATGTAGGAATTATCTAGAAGAGAAAGGAGGAATGAAGAAGACCTATATCCAGACATCAAATTGAGTCATTTTCCCAAATATATTATTGAAATATAATGGGTATTCCATTGTCTCTTATCTAGATCATTACATATTTCGATATATTATAACACTCCTAGATGAGGTATGACTTTATATTATAAAAATAACAAAGGATAAGGTGTTTATTTCAGTTCCTATAACAAGATTATCATATAAATATATTGAAATATTATGTAACGAGTAAGTACATATTCCTTATCAATTATAGGAGGATCACATGAATATTTTAGTTATATACGAGGAATCTGATAGGACTCATACCCCCTTTCAAGTTCATTTCTTCCCATATCAAAAACTTTACCACAAGACAACAGCATATCACTACCACAAATACATTATACATCTAGTGGAATAATCCAAATACCAACTAGGATCATAGTGGTATAGTTTCTAACAATGTATTATTTATAATAATAAAATAATCACCTCGGTGTTGCTTTATATCCCATAAAATACTTCAGAGTATTATTGGAATATTATAGGGCCCAATTGGATTAAATCCTATATTCATATTCATAGAAATTGTGGTACCAATAAAAACACCATAAATGTTATTTATGAGGGAGGATTATATTCACTCTAAACATCAAGAGATTCATCAACATATTCTAGAAAGGAATCGATATGAGGACTTGAACCATATAATATTTATCACTATGGTTCATTCACACATTTATGATGTCACATCAAGGTAGGATCATATCCTTTATTATAGCTAGTAATTTATAAGATATATTACAATGGAAATTTAAAGTAACACGTAAATATTCATAATCCAACTATTGATGTATAATATCCACACACCCTAGACCCCATAAAAAAGTGGGTGTATATTAGTTTACAATTTCAAGAGGTTCATCACTATTTTTTGGAATAATGATAATCAGGATTCAGAACATTTCACAATACCAATTTTTGTTCAACATCATATTCACATAGTCACCTCAAGTAATTCCCATATCATTGGAAAGACTTATGATATTCTAGTTGTTCCTAAAATGTGAGGGTAAAATCAAAAATATATCAAAGACTATCATTCATGTATTCTGATCCTGGATATGTTATATCAAGGAGACTCTAGTTCATAATGGTTCCCTCCAGGTATAGAAGACCCTAATATCCTGGCATTATCTTATGAAAACCACCATCATCTGCCAAAAACTAATAAGAGTTAGAACCATATCAATACACTAATAAAATATTATATTCTTGAAATCATTCAACAAAATGCAATATTATAGCAGTATCTATAATATCATCATTATATTGAGGAGGAAATATATAATGAGGGATTCTTTCATAGAGTTTCATAATTCCAGATCACACATACTCATACCATAATGAACATAATATAAATACACCCTATAAAAATATATCATCTAGAAAATGGTATTATCAACTTGAAAATTAACCTTTATATGGAAATTTTTTTTGGGCATCAATGTCGACTTCATAAAATTCCATATGAGTAGGTATAATCATTCACCCTGGTGAATGGATTGTAGGGGAAAACAATCATCATATTTTCTTCCTACAGATCATATTTCATCAAATTTACAAAAGTATCAAATATTACATGGTCGATTAGACGATTGTTCCTCCATAAATGATGAATATTTCATGTATTTATGGAGATATCAAGATGTGGTAGACATGTATGTCATGTTTTGGCCAATTTATGTGTCCCACTATGAGACTTTAAAGGGGAAAGATAATAATATATGTGTTATATGAGTCTCAACCATTAGACTACCCATATGCACCTCAAGGTGAGACATAACGTCGATGATGGAAATAGTTATCACATTAAAGTGATAGGTGAGATATAAAAATAGATAAATTCAGTAGACATTTTGGTGTCATGATCATTGATTTATGGAGTATTTTATAACAATATTCATCATCTATTTCTTGATTGATTGAAGTCACTCTAATATATAATTCTAAATTTTACATATAAAATGAACATAAGAAGGTGGGGGTTATACGGATGACTATATTGCAATACACTATGAAGTCTACAATCCCATATGAGGTAGATATCCTAAAATTTTATTTCCTCTATCCAATTCATGATATTAGAATGTTCATTTACGTATTGGTTCTTTTTTTGAAATTTCATTGTTTATAAATCCAAAAAAAGGAATAATCATATTGAATTATCTATTATCATGATGTATAATTAGACCAATAAATATTTGGCCACCCCCAATTGAGGAATATAGGGCCCTCATCCATGGAGAGAGTTCTATATGATCATGGGTAAAACTCTAAATTCACGCTTCTATTTTCCAATGACTATGTAAAAGAATGAAAAATTCAAAAGGATTCCATAATATCAACATAATAATAAATAAAATTGAAATCCATACTCAATGTTATTGGGTAATTATCAACTTATCTTGTTAAAATCACACCACTAGAATAATCAAATCCATAATTAATCATGGATTTAATGGTAGTTGATACAATCTAATTCCATCCCTTGGGGATATAGAAATTTATATAACTGCCTTGACTATAAATACCACTTTTATAATCAAAACTAAAACAATATATGGTTTCAATAGTGGATTAGAATAGAAAAAACCCAAACTACATGGTTAGTGGAATTTATATCATAATCACATCCCCAACTATGTGATTCAATATTAAATAAGATAGGATAAATCTTAAAGAGAAGTATTGTTTCCATTAATGAAAGCATGTTTCATATCCTCCCAATTGAGGAAATTCGTAGTATAAGAATTTTGAGACACCTTATAGGAAAATCACTACATTCCACTTTGTAGAAAACATGTTAGATGATGTTTCAGATTGTAAAGGGGTCATAATGCTTAATGAATTTCCTAAAATGAGATGACCAATGATAAATTAAAACATTCCCATGATGAATATATATTTGACAATGTATCTATAATCAATCAAGAGGTATATGATGACATTATTATGGTATCTTTATATGATTTAGTTTATGTAATTAGTAATAAATTTAAAAATATTAATATAATTCTAAATAAACTAGAAGAATCATATCTAGTCTAACATGATGTTCTCATTGAGATATTTTAAGAGGATGTTCGTACTCAAAATCATAGATTTACAAAGAACTCATAACCCCTAGAATTCATGTACCACCACCATTATGGTGTGGGTAATCTTTAGATAATAGGAAAGGTGTGGACTAATAACAAGATATCCATGAATATATTAATACAACTACCATTAATGATAAATGTGCATGATATGAAGGATATATAAAATAAATTAAAATTAACATTTCCAAATAGCTTTAGGCCTATATTTCCATTAAAAACATTCTTCTAGATGTAGATGATTTATCCCATTCAACATGAGTTCCGTAGATTGGAAGATCCACCCCACAAAATGTAGGAGGGTGTATTGTCCTACTACCTCCATACATAGAACACCTGTATATTTTTCTTAACCGGAACAAACTATTTGGATATCCTCTATTGAGAACTCAGGAATGCAACATTTATCCCAGCTATCCAGAACGCGTGAATATTTTCATCCAATATAAGGTATAGGAATTATGGTCATATAAAAACTCATACTATATCAATAATTAGGCTACCCATTATCCATAAATACCAAAAGAGTTATTTTACAATATCCAATCCCCTCTCACTATGTTATAGGAAATATCAGAAATGTGATCTCTTATATAACTATTTATAAATCCTCACATTTTGTGAGTGGATGGGATTCATCCACCAATAAATAGTGTATTTCCTACATTATCAGTCTTCAACAACATTTATCATCTCATGTAATATGTATTAATTTTAATTTCATTGTGTTTCATTAAGGGTATGATTTTAAATACATTTGTGGATAAACATAAATGTTTTTTTTGCATATAATGGAAAGACCACCAGGTGTCTTTTAATGTAACATCCCTTATATGTTATTTAAAAAATTGAAATATATTGGTAGTATAATATTCTATCAATTAAGATATGATTGAGGATGTCATACAAAAATGACAACTCAAATTGAAAAAAACATGAAAATGATAGTTCTTATGATTTCATATTCAAATGGATGGATCTCACATATTCTATAAATATGTATCTTACACTTCAGTATGTAATATATTAGGTGTATATAATATGCCTGATGAGATGAAACCACGTTGTTTCATGCTAAATAATCATAATGCACTTTGAGAATTAGCATTAATAGGCCAACTACAAGTTGATACTCTAGGCCATATAATAGCCAATGTTATCCCCACATCATCCATCTAGACAATGAATGTGATTATGGTTTTTGAAGGGACTATCACACTAAATTCATCATTAATGTAGACTCTATATCCAAATCTTGATCAATATCATATGGATCCACTCCCTGAATGACTAAAACAATAATAATTTCCAATCACATAATAAATGAAGATGAAATGAAAAATGATAATTGATGATATTAATAAAGCGGAAAGTTATTTTATCTAGATGAATATTCGTTTCTATTTAATCATATCCCTACAAAACATTATACTCATTCTATTAAAAATCAGAAAACTTATTGATGTCAGTCTTAATGAACACCCATATTTCTATTCAAATCACAATATATTGGGACAAAATAGACAATAACCATTTTATTTTATGTTTAATTGAATAAAAAATTATAGAATAGTTTTATTTCAAATAAGAAAAATATCATGAAAAGTGGCTTCTACCTATAATATTCCACCAAAGTAATAAGGGATATAGAATCCAGCCCTTGGAATACACAAATAGAAATTAAATTATTTTGTGAATCAAAGTAAATCAAAATGGAAACATGCCACAAGTAGTGAGTACTTGAATCGATAAATTATTAATATCATTAGCAATGAAACAATATCATAAGAACTCATTTTAGAAACCCAACCGTCCAAAATATATCATATGAAATAATGGAAAAAAATATTTTGAAGATGAAAAATAAATTCACCAGCCCCAATGCATGTTCAAAATCATCCATAATTCATTCCTATAATATGGGGTATAATGTGTAAAACCACAGAAAACAAAACCTCCATCGAGTGAAGAGTCGTTATATGAATTAGTCACCATAAGTTTTTTGGTTAAGATAATTTCCCATGAAAATGATTATTATGAATATGACCATACATTACCTAGACAAGTTCAGGGATGTTGAATATGAAGAGGTCCTAGAGAAAAAATGGTCTATAAAGTTAGTGGATTGAAAAATCAAATTAGGTTAATGGAATCCCCACATAGTTAATATGAACAGCCATAAATCACATATTTGTTTACATGTGAGAATTTTTTGAGCCTCATTCAGCTATTACTTCATCTAATTCACTCTCAAGTATAATTTCAGTAGCAGACCAGTTGTCCTACATACCTTAAATGAGTGGTGATCATTAGAATACAATTAGTTTTGATAAATGTTTCCCATGAATAGATATATATCTTTATTTTCAATAATTCCATCACACAACATTCATGAAACACTAAACATTAACTCATTGTGCTCCTTCCCACAAGGATATGAAGTCCGTCATCTTCATAATATAATATTATAAACTTAAAAAATATATCTTGAGGGAAATATTTAATACTAGAATGAATTTTGACTCTCAATTGTTGTTTAAGAAGTATTGTTCAATGTTCATTACTACCATAATGAAATAACTGTGAATATTTTCATTGCTTAGTAATTCAAGTAAAAGATAATATGGTTTAATTCCACAAATTCATCCTCATCATTAAATATTATTATTAATATAATATTCATCGATGCATAATACTCTAGTATATGAATGGAATGTATAATGGTATCACTATTCTCTGAGCACTTTTGGACAACACATACAGAATTAAACTTATCCATGTGTGAAAACATTGATTCTTATGAAATATATAATTTTTTGTCACCATTAAATTTGACCATCTCTAGGTATGATTATATTTAAAGGAATCCCTGGTGGAAGATCATGTTCAAAGCATTGTTGGTGACCTAATCACTTACCCAATTTTTATGTTCATCCATAATAATAGAAAATTCAATGTTTTTTAGAGGACAATGGATTCACACTCATGTTTTGGTTCACTCTCATATATTCAACTCATGAATTAAGTTATTACACTGAGTTCTAATGATTTATGTGCATATGGATCTCGATTTTCCTCATGTAAGGTTTAGTATACAGAAGCTCCATATTAAAAAAAGGAATGAGATGAAGTTAGACATAAATTATTAAAACAATATCACTACACCAAATTGTATGAATGTCATTTTTTATCCAAGAATAATATAAGGAAGTGATTATGTGTTTCCCGTTAACCAAATTGAGGTATTTATTTTGAACCAATAAAGCTATCAAACCTATTAATTTTTAAAAATCCATGGTTTATATGCATTTGATTAAATGATATTAGTTTTATCACCAATAAAGGAGGGTGATATAAAATAATTTGGAATACTCTAATTGAAAATAATCTCAAACTGATCACGTGACTAGAAAATTTTACATTAGTAACTTTACCCATATAAAACAACCTTTTAAATGATAACTCCCTCTCTGTTTTTTCGTAAATCATCAGGGTCCAACATGTATTCCAACATAGGTTATATTTATGTAACCAATAGGTATATAGTGTATTCCTCTTTGGAATCACAATAGGAAACAATGCTCTAATATCCTGATATAAATACCCTAATTTTTCATATGTTTTATACTCGTATTTTTTCATTAAATATGAAAATTCCAATGGTACATTTGTGTATGAATATTTTACAGAATCCCATCTTTTTTAACGTTGTTTTACATGAAATTGGGATTCGTTTTCAATAATCAAAATTTGAACATGAAAATATACTCTTAAAATAAAACATGTATAGGATTTCATCTAGATGTTATGGGAATGGAAGACCAAGAAAAGAAAGATGTTTTATACAACCCACCCACATTTGAGGAAGGTCTCTCAACCAGTTTAGATGGGTTCAAATATGTAATATTAGACACGCATGAAGATAAATGTCATAATTTTATTTGTTAGTAAATTTATCAAAATTAATAATAAAAATATATAATATTTTTTTTAAAAATCATGATTCTTATAAATGTAGTTATTATGAGATACCCATGTTATAGACTATGGTTTCTACTCATCAGATATGACTACCAGAGGGTCACCACATTTATAAAACACTGATAATAACAGTTTTTTCCCCTAGTTACTGGAGTAGATGTTGTGGATGACATGAATATTGTGTTCAACATTATTTCAAAAATTATTATATATTAAATGAATGACTAATATTATATCATCCATGAAATAGAATGGGAAAATCTATTTTTACATTGATTTTTTATATCTGATAAATTTTTTTCCTAAATATGATCTCCCTTTATGAGTCAAAATGTTTTTTATTGATGTTGCCACAAGCATTAAAAATTATTATTTATTGACGAAAATTATAGATGTTTAAAAAATTAATGAACCTTAAAGAGGAAGTGGGGTCTGGGATTTCCCTAAGGGGTATATTTATACGATGAATTTCCACTCAATTTTAATAATGTTACAAATATATTATAGTATAGGATGAAATATATATATATATATATATATATCCCCTTCTTATCGAATGATTTTTAATTCTTTGTTGATGATATGGAGGTCACGTATTAAGTGAAATATCATCACCATCACAATTTCCGTATAGTGTTAATTGTTCTAAGATAATTAAAAATGAAAATGAACACCATTATGTAATCATACATTTGTAAATCTAGAATGGTTCATTGATTCATGGTGTATTATAGTGGTGTTTTGGTTGATCATGAGAACACATTGGCCATCATCAATATTTCCCCATAGAAAAATCTCAATATGATGCGGGGTTTCTTAGGACGTGTTTCTTATAATTGATGCTTCTTCAAAGACCATGCTAGAAAATATACAACATTTATATGACAGATAAAGAAGGGAATCCCCAATAAATGGGATGATGTTTTTTAGTAATCCAATAATATAAAATATAATTATTTTATTAATTCATACATATTGATGCCTCTTATTAATAGGAATCGATTAATTATTTATATTGTAGCTCAAGATGGATCCCTTGGAGAATATTTTTATGAATTTAATATTTTAGGGAAAAATATAAGGTACTATTTTTGGAGGAAAATTATAAAGGTAAAAACCCAATATTCAGACATTGAAAAGAATTCCCTTAGTCTTATATTATAATTTTATATGATCATGCATTATGTATATAAAAATAATGTATTTATGGTGTCTCAAATTGACCAAATATGGTATATCCTTAGACATCCAATACTTGCATGATGATTTCAATGTTTGCTGTTATCAATGAAAACGTTTAATATATAGTGGACACCTTAGAATGTAATTAAGTGAATAATTATGGAATATTTTGTAATGAAAAAGTTGATCCTAGATAATGCAATATATGATATAGATCTCACAATTATAAATTTATATTAAATTTATTATTTCACTAAAATATTTTAATTTTTATAGGGCCTCTAGGAACCTCACAAGAATGAGAATGGATGAAAAAAAAGAAAAAGAATCATGGTATGAGAATATTATTCATCACCCCGGTAAATTTATTATTTCTATATTCCACTTTTATTTGAACGGGATGAAATAATAATGAACAAGTATATTAGGCACTCATTGTAAATTTCATGTTTTATAATTGATTATTAGAGAAAATTATGTATATTAAGAGTTCTTCAATGTTTTCAATTAAAAAATTAATTAGTGAATATTCCTTGAAAATGGAAGAAGTAATCTCATTATTCAATTATGATTTTGAATTAATTATATAATTCCCCTTGGAGATTACTCTAACCCATGTCCCATGAATTAAAATGTTCTTCCTGATACATTGTGAAAAAATAGTATAGTCCTTGAAGATACATAATATGATGAAATGATTTTTCATTTTGTGTATCATAGGCTTATATCTCTATTCATAAAAAAATATAGATAAGATTAATGAGATAAAAATCATTCCAAAACATAATTACCCAATATTCTAATCAATCAGATCCACTATTGTATTTGTGTCCTCCATAAGGAAAACCTCCAATAAAGGGGGATTACATTATATTAATCAATGAATGAATAGATCAAGTGAAAATTTGAAAATTTTCTTATCTCGGATAACATAAATATATAAGAAGGACTGTAGACGCCGGAAAAGTCCGTTGTTCCCAAACGAAGCTCCGGATGCGGAAAGCGAAGTGATATTTGGAGTCGGAAGAACGTTTCGGAGGGCCCGGAGGCCTTGCGCGGAATTTCAGAGGCCCGCGCGCAAAGGTGATGTTCCGCGCGCAAACCCCCCGGGATGCACGCAATGCGCCGGTCCGGCGCGCAATTTTGCGCGCCGCGGGTCCGCGCGACTCCCTTGCACGCCGCGCCCGATTCCGCGCCCGCGAGGAGAATTTCGCGCTCGCACCCTGGATTCCGCGCCCGGGGTTGCCTATAAATACAAGGCGACCCCCAACGTTTCAAAGGTTGCTGGAAGTTGAAACGTCTCTCGTGCGCGCAATTCAACCCCTTCCGCGCGCAATGACGAACTTCAGGTAACCTCCTTTCTTTCGCGCAAGAAAGCCTCGGGGTCCGCCTTCGCGCGCAATCCCCGCTGGCTCCTTTCATTTGAATAAAAAATCACCCTAAGGCCTTTGCGCGCAAAAGCACCCGCTTGCGCGCAATTTCCCCCGGGGTGCGCGCAATCCGGCCTGATTGCGCGCACCCCCCCTTCTTTCAAGTGGCCATTCGTTAAAGAATGAGCCGTTGCCCCCGCGCGCTATCCGAAGCCCGGTGTGAGCAATCTCAAGCATCCGCGCGCAACGCGCTGGCCCAATTGCGCGCCAGCCGCCCCGATTGCGCGCCGGCCCGCAGTATTGCGCGCAAAGCTTCCTTTTTGCGCGCAATCTGCCAGGGTCGTCCCCCTTGACCCCCTGAGGGTACCCGTCTGCGTGGCGCCCGATGATCCTCATCCTGGGCACCCGAACCGTGCGCTGTCTTCCCGTGCAGCCCTCCAGGCTCGTGCGAAGTGACGCGGACCCATCGGCGGCAATCATCGTCCAGCATGACGTTAAACTGTGCATTCGTCCAGCATGACGTTAAACTGCGCATTCGTCCAGCATGACGTTAAACTGCGCATTCGTCCAGCATGACGTTAAACTGTGCATTCGTCCAGCATGACGTTAAACTGCGCATTCGTCCAGCATGACGTTAAACTGCGCATTCGTCCAGCATGACGTTAAACTGTGCATTCGTCCAGCATGACGTTAAACTGTGCATTCGTCCAGCATGACGTTAAACTGTGCATTCGTCCAGCATGACGTTAAACTGCCCATACATCCTGCACGACGTTAAACTGTACCTCGTCCGAGCTACAAGACGTTAAACTGTTCAGCATACGTCCAAGCTGTACGACGCTAAACTGCCTAGCCCCCATCGTCCGCGCTGCAAGACGTTAAACTGCCAAGTGCTTCGTCCGGCAACCTATGCCCAGCATGACGTTAAACTGCACATCCGTCCAAGCTGCACGACGTTAAACTGCCTAGCCCCCATCGTCCGCGCTGCAAGACGTTAAACTGCCAAGTGCCTCGTCCTCAACACATGACGTTAAACTGTACTTCGTCCGGCAAGACGTTAAACCGTCCGCTTCGTCCTCAACACATGACGTTAAACTGTACTTCGTCCGGCAAGACGTTAAACCGTCCGCAACCTGATCCCGTGCTCCGCACGCAGGGTCCCCCCGGTTTGGATGTGGCCCCCACCCGCTCGTCTCTGCAGGGATGTCGGGATTGCCCCCCTTTTGGGACGATTTAATGGGAGTGGCTTTTCCCTACGGGGGCAGGGTATTACAAACCCCTAGTTCCTCGTGGGAGGCTGCACATGTGTATCTCCATTGCGCCTCCCCACGGCCGAAGCCAGTAGAGGGTATGACTGGGATCGAGGTGTCTTCTGCTTTTGGTCCAAGTCCCTTCCAACTGAGTTTTGCAGCATCCGGGCTGCCCCAAGTGCGTAAGTCCTGACAGAATGAACTACGTGGACTTTGATCCCTGTCTTCTATACAGGGTACGTAGGAAGCCTCCCTGAGGTCCAAGCCCACCACCTGGTCGTCCCGGTCGTATTTACGTCGGTTCGTCCATCAGTGGACCCCTCCAGGGTCCACGCTTGCGTTGATTCACCTATGAATCCGCCCCTGTGGGAGACTGCCCGTGTGTATCTCCACGGTGCCTCCCCACAGCCCCCCTTTTCCATTCTCCTTTTATCGTCCAGCATGACGTGAAACTGTGATCCACCCGGCCGTTCCATCCCCCTCTGTGCGAGGTGGTTCGGTTCAATCCTCCGCCCGGCGGCCTAGACCTCTTCGTGAGTCGGCTTGCCGACGTCCAGCATGACGTTAAACTGTATGCCCGAACTACGTTGACTTTGATCCGTGTTAACGCGCGGTACGTAGGAAGCCCCTCTGGGGTCCAAGCTCTTCACTTCATCATCCATCCTGATCCTTACCCGGGCCGCCACATCCCGGTGGGGTCATGCCACTTCACTCCACTCCACGTTACTTGGGAAGCCGCCCATGTGCTGGCCCCAGCGTCGGAGGTTCCCCGCAAGGGGTTCTGTCATCTGATCCACTTTTCGTGTTGATCGGTCCGATGCCGTCCCCGCTGGACGTTAAACTCGCGGCATACCCCGTGTTAAACACGGGAAGCTGAGGAAAACCTCAGGTGACGCAGTTCCCCGCACCTAGTACGGGATGCCTCAGGCCATCATGCCTTCGAGAAGCCCTATTAGGGACGGAAGACAGATGTGCAGAGCCGCAGTGTTACGACACGCCCCCAGCACCCAGAGCCACCCGGCCTTCTCACCGCAGGTTGCTGCCCCGCCCAGACTCCTTGGAACGTCCGGGCGGAAGCAGCGTAATTAACCGGTGTCCATGAAGATATGGCGCCGGGAACGAGATTCACGAACATTCTTAAGTCTATGAGGGAGACCCGGATTAGGCGACAAGTTCCGAGGAGACGTCCAAGGAAGGAGGAGCCGACATCCCATCATCCCGGTTTCGATCAAGGAGCAGACGCCCCTGAATAAGGGACCGATGCCGCCCGCCCTTGGAAAGCGGGACTGTGGGACCACAAGCCGCGCGCCCATCCCCTCGGGTTGACGGGTGCACGCGCGAACGCGTCCTGGCGGAACAGCGTAACCCGACGCACATCCGCACCGAAACAGAAAAATGGTGAACCCGACGTGAATCTCTTCTCCTCGACATGAAGACCGATGGCTTTCAGAGGTGTTGGAAGACCGGCATGTTGCCCGGCCAAGCATTCAGTCTTACCCGCCAGGGGCTGGGGAAGTGAAATCGGGCACTCCGTCTCGCAACGTCGAGGGCCTGGGTTCCCCCCACGGAAGGCGTCGTGGCGCTAATGGTTGGTTGTCGATTCCTTTTTCCTGTCAGTGTTAATGGGTCTTTCTCCCTGCTTTCAGAAATCAGGTGGCCCGATCCAGTGCCCGATCGCCACCCGCCCACTGGCGCAGGGACAGGGGAAACACCGACGCGGCTACTCCGCGCGGTCCCGCCCGTTCCGCAGCCGTCCCAGCAGCCGCAATTGCGGGACGACCACGCCCTCTCTCCCCCTCGGAGGTCATCCAGAGAAGGGTGATCAACACCCTGGTGCGGAGATACGAGGAAGAGGGAGTCATCCCCACTAGGGAAATGGCTCGCCTAGACCTCGAGGAGGCTGCGCCTCGCCACCACCGCCGCCCCCGAGGGCCGCGCAGGGAGGCACCGCTGCCTACCTCAACGTCCAACCGCTTCGGGAGCTTATCCCCGGAGCGCTCTGACAGTTCCCTTCCCTACGCGGATGAGGTGGGAGATGCCCGGGATCACCCTATCCGAGGTCCGCTCCAGGGATCCACGATAAAGGCTCCCGCCAGGCCACGGCGACATCGCCGCCAGGCCCCTCAAGTCGAGGAACAGGCTCTCCACCTGCCCGCGCCGCTCATCCCGACTCGTCTGTCTCGACGCCAACGTCGGGCACGAGCGGAAGAGGATGCCCACCTTGGGGCTCTAGCAACAGCGGCCGCATTGGCCCGAGCCACCACTGGCTCCAGTCGCCAGGCCTCTGTGCATCCTGAGCGGGGGAACTCCTATGCCCGACCTGGATCGAGGCCCCGACCGCCCCAAAGGCAGGTTGGGTCGACTCTCCCGGTTGCTGGCACTGGCAGTAGCCACCGCGGACCACCTCGCGGTAGCGCTATTCACCGGCAGGATCTACTCTGTGTGGCCGATCCAGGAGGCATGGGTCATCCCACCTTCCGATCCCGGCCCGGAGGCCTGCCCGGAATCATCTCTCCCCGCGTCCCCATTGATATCTGTCCCGGTGCCCCTCGCACCTTGGTTCCCAGTCCTCTTGGCCCCAGCACCAGTGCGGCCGGAGGACGCCAGGACAGAGATCAGCCCTGCCCCGAAGAACCACCCAGGGGCAGGAAGGCAAGGCGTCGACGCCGAGGGAAGAATGTTACGGAATTCCGGACAGAGATCCGACCGGTTTGCTTCTCTGACTCAGAGGCGGAGTACGATTCGGCGACAGAGCCCCTTCCCCAATCCCGCCAGTCAAGGGCAGGGGTAGGAATGCGGCACGTCAGCCTCGTGCTCCCCGAGAGCGAGATCGATGTGATCCCCGCTTCTCTCCGAAGGTATATCCGGAGTAACGAGGGCCTGGTAGACCCCCAAGGATCAAGCTTGCGGTTGGTACCGGCCCCTCCGGAAGTGCCTTCCGCCCCGATCAGAGAAGCCGGAGATTTTTTCTGGGGATCGACGGTCGAACCACGATCTGGTGCACCCTCGGCGAGCACCGATGCTACGGCAGGATGTTCGCTCGCCGGCCCGTCCTATCGTGATGTGGTAGCTGGGGCACCGCCACCCTCAGGGGGAGGCCCGGGATATGGAGGCCAATCGGCCTGCTCGCCGTATTCGCCGCCGGCCAGCCCGTCGGCCCGACGGCCCGCCTCGGCACCACTACCAGTTCCCCGTCCGTTCCCAGCCATGGAAGAGGACCAAGGAGATCTGGGTCCCGAGTTTGAATCGTGGAGCTTCTGGACCGTCCTTGCAGAGGGCCACTTCCCTGAGAAGTTTTGGCCAGTCGCAGGACCAGGCTTTGATGCACCCGAATCGCTCACCCCGGATGAGTTCGAATGCTTCCGCCGAACTCTCCGGGAGACTCACTCCCGTCTTCACTTACTACAAATGCCATACCCCGGGAGTCAAGCGCACCTGGAGGATATTGGTGAGCAGTGCCGTCAAATTGACCTGGCCATGCTCCCCGCGGTTCGGCACCCCGGGTCATTTGGGCACCACGAGGCCCTCCAACAACGATGCGTCGAGTGTTTTCAAGTACTCCGCAAAGTTATCGAGGAAGCCACTCCCCACGTGTATATCCGTGGATGGGGGCAGTACGCTGCCCTACGCTTCAGTGTGATCCGCCGACAGCCCGATACGCTGGGTGGCCCTGAGGGTATATCCCCAGGGACAGGAACAGTCAATATGGCTGACCTGTCGGGAGAGGGGAACGACTTGGAACTTCTCGACGGGGGCTTCCCCCCCGAAGACAAGCCGTCGTCAGACCCTTCAGTGAGAGTTACTCGTCATCAGAGGAACCTCCTGGGGCTCCCCGCACCCACTGAAGCACTGACGTTGAGCCGAAACATCAGCAAAGGAAAAGAGCACAGCGAGGCTGTAAAGCCCGCCGACCCATCTGCCTCCATGCGGAGGGCAGAGGAGGATCCCGAGAAGGCTACGCTACGTCAGCAGCTCGCCGAACAGAAGAGGCTGGTTGACCAGCTCCTCGCCGAGCGCGCTGCAGAACGGCGGCCTGACTACGGTGATCCCAGGCCAGGACAGCAGGGACCGGAACAACCACCCCTCGATGAGACTCTCCCGGGCAACCGTGATTACGCCGTGTTCGCCGACAGGAGAGAGGCCATTGCCTACGGCAAGAGGGCGCGGTATGTTTCGCCACACCCTCCCGAGCGGCGTGACTACCTGAGAGATCCCGCTCGGATTCCTCCCGCTGCCCCAAGGGCCGTTCCGCCCGCCATCCCACGAGCTGCCGAGTTCGACGACCCGGTCGACGACCCGATTGAAGGGCCATGCAATGCGCTCGTGGTTAGAGATCCTCGCCAGGACTGGAACCCATGTCCGGACGATCCGATGGCGGCACTCATTGCCCGCTTGGAAGCCTTGGAGACTCGGCAGGTGGCGATCCCACCGGACGGCAAGCCCTACCCAGCATGGGTGGATGATATGCCGGCGCCTCCGGGATTCGGGAATCCCACTTTCGCCCCCTTCAACGGGACTGGAGATCCGCCACAGCATTTAGCCCACTTCAACTCGAGGTGCGGGCCTATGTTGGGAACTCCGGCGCAGCAGGAGGCCGCTAAGCTTCGCTGCTTTGTTCAGACACTGGAAGGGCCAGCATTTGTCTGGTACAGCCAGCTCCCCGTCGGGTCGGTAACCAGCTGGGAGGACCTCCGTAGACAGTTCCTCTACCAGTTCAGTTCCACGACCCGGAAGACGAGTATCGCAGACCTCTTCAAGTGCAAGCAGAGGCCTGATGAGCGAGTCGCGGACTTCGTCGCCCGATGGAAGGGTCTCACGTATTCCCTTGACATGCCATTGACTCAGGAGCAGTTGCTGACAATGTGCGTCGGGAACGTCAAGACCGAGCTGGTCCCTTCCCTGATTACTCAGAACTACCCCGGAGGGTTCAGGGACTTCTCAGACAAAGCTCAACGTCTTGAGGAAGCCCTGCAACAGGCCAGCCAGGCACGCCCGCTGCCTCCTATGATTCCTGCAAGGAGAGCCAGCAGGGCTGAGCCCGCTGCTGTGGCCCAGATAGAGGCTCCCAGGCCGTTGGAGCTGCTGCCGGTGAGGCCAGCTCCGCAGCCTCACAGGAATCCGCCTCCACGGGCTCAGTTCCCGGCCCAGCAACGGCAGCCTCAGAACCGGTCGGCCCCTCCGCGTAATGTACCGCCACAACCTAGGCGAGATAATCAGGGTCCACCTCCTCGGCAGGCCCCTCCAGCCCCTCGTCAAGACCGCGCTCCCAGGGTCCCGCGACACCTGACGTACTCATTCCATGAGGATCAGGTCCCCGGTTATTTCCGGAGCGCCCTGGAGCAGAGGATTGTGCGACTGCCTGAGTGTTGGAAGCCAGAGGAGGCACATCTCACGGATAACCCCCGCTACTGCCCCTACCATCGAGCCCTGGGGCACACCATCCAGCGGTGCTATGTGTTCAAGGACTGGCTCCAAGACCAGATTAACAACAATGTAATCAGGTTGGGCCCAGCTCCAGCACAAGTGGCAGGCGTATTCGTGGGATCAGATGACGATAGTGGCAACGAGGACGAATGGCAGCTGGTCTCCAACCGCGGATCCCAGAAGTACAATAACTGGATGGCCCGCAAGACGACCATTCGCGCCCAGGGAATCATCCGTGCGCGCTCGAATCAGCCTGAGCCCCTAGAATCTGCGGGTGCTGCTTCGGCGTCGTCGTCCCAGCCTGCCTCTTCCAAGAAGATCAAACGGCGGCAGCGCAAGAAGGAAGAACGCGCCCCGCCAGTTCCGCCACTATCCCGTACTCTCGGCGATTTCATGCCCCCGGAGATGGGGGTCCCTCCTCGGATCCGCCCGGTGATGGATGACTCGTCCGATGACGGTATTGGGTACGCTTCGGTTAACACCGTCGAGCTGGTAAATCCCTTTTCGGTTCCCGACGTTGAAGAACACCAGGTGGACCTTCCTAGTGTCCCCGGTCGTCGCCACCGTCGGAAGAACCGCAGTAGCAGGAGTCGCCGGGGCACAGTCGTTGGTACCTCCAGCCAGGCCGTGCACGCCACTGAGACTAGGCAGCAGGCTCAAGATCGAGCTCAACGTGCGCAGGCTCCCCATCCGGGGATGACGGATTCGCCTCCGCCACTGTTTGTGGTGTGGGACCAGGCAGAACCGCCTCAGCCGCGTCGCGACCAGCTCCGCCCTGCCACAAGTCCATCCCGGCCTCCTGACTCCAGTACGGTGACCATTTCCCGGACTGCGACCAGTGAACAGCGAGATGCGCCAAGTACCAGTCGGCCGCCGATCCAACCGGTAAGGCCCGTCATGCCACCAACCGCAGAGCAATCTCCTGCAACCAGGAGCTCGCGCTTGGCCAAAAAGTATGATGTCCTGAAGCACTTGGCCGACATCCCAGCAAGGCTCTCCATCCTTGAGGCTCTGCGCATGTCATCTGAGATGCGCGAGGCACTCGCTGAAGCCCTGAAGAGCCCCCTCCAGTTTGAGACAGAGGTTGCGGCTGCAGAGGCCTTTCACGCCGAAACGATCGAGGACGCCGAATGTCAGGCAGTTATCTCGTTCTCTGGTAAGTATGAAGACCCTCCTATACAGGGACACATTCGTCCGCTGTATGTCACTGGCCAGTTCAATGGCCTTGAAGTCCGGCGTTGTCTTGTCGACACGGGGTCCGGGATTAACCTGATTCCAACTCGGACGCTCCGGAGATTGGGGTTGTCTGAGGATGACTTGATTCCCTCCGACCTCAGGATCCAGGGGTACAACCGCACCGAGCAAACCCCGGTCGGCAAGATACGTTTGAAGACCCAGTTCGGTGACTTGGTTGCCAACACCGAATTCATGGTAGTCTCTCAGGACACTGCGTATAACGCATTGATGGGCAGGCCATGGCTCCACCTTCACGCGGCGGTTCCCTCGTCATACCACCAATGCCTCAAATACTCCCTTAATGGTCGAGTAGGCGTGCTTCAAGGAGATGCCTCTCCTTTTGCCTCATGTGAAGCCCGCTATCTGGACGCGGACTATTACAAGAGCAAGGATAAGCAGATCCTGGCAGGTGAGGTTGAGCCTGTCGCTGTTGCGAGCGATCCCTGGGCAGGTCTGGATGACGCTTACGTCCTCCCGATTCACCGGTTGGACGTCGCCATGGTCTTGACGGTCCGCGAGTCTCCTGATGAGATGACCGCGACCGCCCGCGCCAGCACCAGTGGCCCAGCAGGACCTGGTAGCCCCAATGCAGTTTCCAACGCAGTCTCTCCCGTGGATGATCCCTCCCCGAGTGGAGAGGGTATGGAAGACGCACCCCCAGCCTTTGAGGAGGGCGTCCCCGCCACGGTCGATGAGTTAATACAGGTGAACCTTGGAACCGAGGCCGATCCAAGACCCACGTTGGTTAGTGCCGCCATGCCCTCTGAGGAGCGGCAGCAGTACGTGGACTTTCTCAGGCAGCACCGTGATGTGTTCTCTTGGGGCTATGACGAGATGCCGGGGCTAGATCCTCAGGTAGCCGTCCACCGCCTTGGTCTCCCGGCGAACCATCGCGGGTTCAAGCAGCCTCCCAGGAAGATGCACCCATCCCATGGTGCCATGGTTGAGGCCGAAGTTGACAAGCTTATCAAAGCCAACTTCGTGAGGGAAGTTCAGTACCCCAAATGGCTGGCCAACATTGTGCCGGTCAGGAAGAAGAACGGGCAGATTAGAGTCTGCATCGACTTCCGCGATCTCAACCGCCACTGTCCGAAGGATGATTTTCCCCTTCCAGTGACAGAGCTGTTGATTGATGCCACGGCAGGGTTCCAAGCCCTCTCCTTCATGGATGGATACTCCGGATACAACCAGATTCGGATGGCCCCTGAGGATGAGGAGTTCACTGCCTTCAGGGCCCCCCAAGGTACCTTTTGCTACCGGGTCATGCCTTTCGGCCTGAAGAATGCAGGTGCCACCTATCAACGGGCGATGCACCGCATATTCAAGCCAATCCTCGGCACACTGGTGGAATGCTACGTCGACGACTTGGTTGTCAAATCGCGCCAGCGTCAGGACCATCTCAAAGATCTTGAGAAAGTGTTCAGCTTCCTCCGGTCTCGCTGCCTGAAGATGAACCCGTTGAAGTGTGCCTTTGGGGTCACCTCCGGAAAGTTCCTTGGATTTGTGGTAAGATACCGGGGTATTGAGATCGACCCAGAGAAAATCAGGGCGATTAGCCAGATGCCTCCCCCGGGTACCGTCCGGGAACTGCAAGGGTTCCAAGGCCACTTAGCCTATATACGCCGATTCATCGCGAATCTGGCCGGCAAGTGTAAGCCCTTTTCTCGGCTTATGAAGAAAGGTGCCACCTATGTATGGGATAAAGAGTGTCAGACCGCTTTCGAGGAAATCAAGCAGTACCTGCTTCAACCTCCGGTCCTGATGCCGCCCGTATCCGGAAAGCCGCTGGTCCTTTATGTGACCGCCCTGGAACGGTCCCTGTGTGCCCTTCTCGCCCAGAAGAACAACGAGGGAACAGAGAATAGCCTCTATTACCTCAGTCGCATGCTCCTCGATGCGGAGGTTAGGTATTCCCCCATCGAGAAGAGCTGTCTGGCGCTCATATTTGCCGTACAGAAATTACGGCACTACTTGCAGCACCATGAGGTACAGTTGGTTTCTCGGGTAGACCCGTTGAAATATATCCTGAGCCGACCTATGTTGACTGGCCGTCTAGCGCGGTGGGCTGTGATTCTCCAGCAGTTCGACATCAGGTATGTGTCTCAGAAGGCCATCAAAGGGCAAGCGTTGGCAGACTTTCTGGCCGCTCACCCGACCTCCGCGGATCAGCCGCTGGATCTAGGCTTTCCTGATGAGACCATTATCTCGGTTGATCGAGCCGATCCATGCTGGCAGATGCACTTTGACGGTGCCTCCCGGAGCCCCACCGGTAGAAGACTCGATAATCCTAAGCTCAATAGAGTGGGCTTGGGCATCGTCTTCATTACCCCGGAGCGAGCCGTGCTGCCATACTCTTTCCTGTTGTCAGAGGGCTGTACCAACAATGAGGCGGAATACCATGCCCTCATCACCGGCCTCGAGTTAGCTCTCGAGATCGACGTGCCCCATCTGTGTGTGAAAGGGGACTCCGAGCTGGTCGTTAAGCAGATCAATGGCGACTACGTTGTCAGGAAGCCGGAACTTGTGCCATTGTTGGAGTGCACCCTTCTTCTGATGGCCCGGTTCCCTTCTCGGCCGGAAATTGTCCATGTTCCCCGGTCACAGAACGGTCGAGCAGATGCTTTGGCCAGCCTGGCTGCGTCACTTGCGGAACCTGAACAGGACAACCTGATCGTCCGCGTGACGCGCCGCAGGCTCATCACTCCCGTTATCCCGGAAGAAGATCGCGGCCCGTTGGTAAGTAACCTCACCACGGTTGCCCCTATGCCCGGAGCCCCGAGTACCCCAGATATGACAGTCGGATCAGCCCCTGATTGGAGGACGCCTTTGGTTGAGTACCTCCAACATGGCATTCTTCCGTCAGATCGGGCCGAGCGCGAGCGAGTTCGACGCCGCGCATCGCAGTTTGTCCTCCAGAGCAGTCCCGGTCTGGAGCAGATCCTCTACAAGCGCGGGTTTGATGGTGTTCTCCTCCGTTGCCTTCAGGGAGTCGAGATCCCACGAGTCATGCAAGAGGTTCATGCTGGTTCATGTGGCGCCCACTAGACTGGGCCGAAGCTGTCCCACCAGATTCGGAGGTTGGGATACTTCTGGCCCTCTATGATCCATGACTGCATCGAGTACGCCAGGAGGTGCCATGCGTGCCAGGTTCATGCGAACTTTGTGCATCGGCCGCCGGAGCCTCTCCATACCACTAGGTATTCCTGGCCCTTTGCAGTCTGGGGACTGGACGTTGTGGGACCCTACCCGCCGGCGACAGCTCGCCAGTGCCGGTTCATTCTGACTGCCACGGACTTCTTCTCCAAATGGGCAGAAGCGATTCCGCTCAGAGAGGTCAAATCCTGTTCGATCGCTGACTTCGTGACCTCCAACATCATCTATCGATTTGGAGTGCCTCACGCTATCCTCACGGATAACGGAACCAATTTCCGAGCAGCCGAGTGGAAGAAGTTGTACGCCAAGTATAACATCCGCTCGAACCATACATCTCGCTATCATGCGCAGGCGAATGGACAGATCGAGGCGTTTAACAAAACCCTCTCTAACATTCTGCAAAAGATGGTTGGTCAGAACAAGAAGAGTTGGCCGGACAAGCTCCCCAACGCCCTCTGGGCTTATCGGACGACGACTCGCAATTCCACCCAGATGACCCCTTATTCCCTGGTGTATGGAGCTGAGGCCGTCCTGCCCATCGAGATCCAGTTACCGTCCTTGCGCACTGCGGTCTACGACCAGCAAGCGCCGGACAGAGTTGCTGAAGCCCGTCTAGTCGAGTTGGAAGCACTGGATGAGAATAGACTTCGCGCTTTGCACAACTTGGAGAGGCATCAAAGCAGGATGGCTCGAGCTTTCAATAAGAAGGTTCGCCTCCGCTCCTTCCTGCAGGGTGATCTAGTGCTAGCCCTAAGAGCACCGATGATCCCCGGCAGGAAGCCGCCCAAGTTGGATCCCAAGTGGGAGGGACCTTTTGTTGTCCACAAGGTCTATCCCAATGGCGCGTACTCCCTAGCGACTATGGATGGTGAGCGTGTCACTCCTCCCACCAACGCTAGGTTCCTCAAAGAATACTTTGCCTGAGTGTCACCACGTCCTGCACGACGTTAAACTGCATTCGTCTAGGCTACAAGACGTTAAAACTGTTCAGCATTCGTCCGCGCTGCAAGACGTTAAACTGCCAAGTGCTTCGTCCCGCATGACGCTAAACTGCACTACGTCCGAGCTACAAGACGTTAAACTGTTCAGCATTCGTCCTGCATGACGTAAAACTGCCACTTAAGAACTATGTGCGGCTTGATTCCCATCCTTATGGGATACGTAGGACCGCCTGAACCCTCGTGTTTCAGGCCCAGCCCCATCCTTCGGGAATTTTCATCCCATCTCGGGCCCTTGGCCCAGTTGCCCCCGGGTGTGCGGCGTATGGTGTGAGTGCGGGGCTATGCCCTCATTCACGTCGGTTTGCTCGTCACGCTGTACGCCCCCCTCCACGTTTGGGGATGCCTTCTGCTCCCCCCTTCTTTTTTCCTCATCGTCCTGCATGACGTTAAACTGCACTTCAAGAACTACGTATGGCTTGATTCCCATCCTTATGGGATACGTAGGACCGCCTGGACATTATGTTTCAGGCCCAGCCCCATTTCCCGGGAATCCCTATCCCGCGTTGGGCCTCTGGCCCCAGTTCCCCTCCTTTTTGTGCGAGGCGTATCGCGTGAGCGGGGGATTATGTCCTCGTTCACGTCGGTCTACTGGCCGCGCCGTACGCCTCCCCCGTGTGTGGGACTACCTCACACCCCTCATCGTCCTGCATGACGTTAAACTGCCTTTCCAGAACTACGTATGGCTTGATTCCCATCCTTATGGGATACGTAGGACCGCCTGGACGCTTGTGTCTCAGGTCCAGCCCCGTCTCTTGGTTGATCACGGGGATCTGCCCCCCTTCGGTTGCTCTCAGGGTGAGTCCTCCGATCCTTTCCGGTGATCTGTTAACATGTTTTGGGTGCTTCGGTCTATGACCCGTAGTGTCAGATTCAATCCCGACAAGTCCTATGTTGCTTGTCAGGCCCCGCGCTTCCTCTTGTTCGAGCCTTCACTCAAAGGGATCCTCGTTAGCGGTTTGGGTACGATGCCTCAGTGCTCTCCCACCGCTCCGGGTCGATTTACCGGTGGGTCTTGGGCCGCAAATCGATATGAATCCTGCGATTGAGCGGTTGATGCTCGTTTGCTTGCCCCGTCTTAGGCTGACGCGATCGGATGTTGTGTTGCGAATGCGTCAGCAACGTCCTTGATCGCCATGTCAGCTCTCTCAGGCTCTGAAAATTGGTTGCGCAGTCCTCATCACACTCCGCCTTTGTGCGTTGTAGTGGAATCTTGACACTCTCTTCATACTGACCTCAGGTACGCCTCTACACGTTAGGCAGACCAACCAGGGTAATGATGTCGTTCGAGGCTCCCATGATCTGAGCACCAAGGATATATGCAGATATCCTCCCTAAGGGCCATGCGTAGCTGGACCCTCGTCCCCATAAGGAGGAGGGAGTCGCCCGAACAATTGCGTTCTGGGCCCAGTATATCTGGAGGCTAGCATCTCTGCCCCTCGGGTGATGGACATATGCAGACCCCTATCCCAAGACTCTTCTCCTGGAATCGTGCGTGACCGCAGGGCTGGGTATGTTCCCACCCCCGCCGTGTCCGCCGTACCGCAATAAGCGGATTCCTCCATGGTCCGAACCACACGACCTTAAACTGTGTTGTCTGGTCCTACCACACGACCGTAAACTGTGATCGTCTTGGCCGCCCGACGAGAAAAACGGCACTGCATCGTGATGTCCTCCTCAGGGGACACTCATGTTGGGCGCTGGTTAATGACCACGCCATTCATCAATGCCTTCCGTGGCTTGATTATTGCGGCGACGCCAGAGATTTCTCAATCACAGGCATGTCGCCGCACGAAGAAAAACCATTCATCTTTAAGGACAAACAAGAAATATCAAATGCCGCTCCTTATGTGTGCGAGGGTCAGACCCGCACTCTTCCCCGCGCTGGTGCCCGATTGTGTTGCACCGCGCTTCAAGAACTACGTGCGGCTTGATTCCCATCCTTATGGGATACGTAGGAACGCCCGGATGTTTGAAACTTCGGGTCCAGCCCCCCACCTCTTAGAGATCCCCCCTTCTCTGGGAAATCCGCCGCCTTCAGGTCACCCTCAAGGCGTGTTCCCCGACCCCTTGCCGTGGTCCACCGGTGTCAAGAGTACTCTGGTTTATTGCCAGGAGGGTCAGGATCCGCTTGGTCAGGTTTCCTCCACTTTTCAGGCTTCGTGCTCCCTTTCATTCGGACCCATCGTCTATGCCCTGGGTGGAGCCCCCGTGAACGGTTCGGACACAATGCCTCAGTGCTCTCCCACCGACTCGGGCCGGTACCCCCAATGGCCTCGGGCAGCAAATCGATATGAATCCTGCGATTGAGCGGTCAATGCTCGTTTGCTGCCTCATTCCACCAACGGTTAGTGCGATATTGATGCTGCTTTTCCGCCACGGTCGGCAGTACTCCCATATCGTTACACCGGTGCCCCCAGTCCTTCAGTGAATGGCCGCATGATTCACATTTTCCACCTCCCATTCTGACCAGGCGAAACCTCGACACTCTTGACACTATCTCTCAGTGCATCTTCGCATATCCAGGGGATATGACCACGATGTGGCGTGCTTTGAGTCCTTCTGGTCCGAGCTCTAAGACCTTAAACTAAGATCCCCCCTTATGGTCCGAGCTCTAAGACCTTAAACTAAGATCTCTCCTTATGGTCCGAGCTCTAAGACCTTAAACTAAGATCTCCCCTTCTGGTCCGAGCTCTAAGACCTTAAACTAAGATCTCTCCTTATGGTCCGAGCTCTAAGACCTTAAACTAAGATCTCTCCTTATGGTCCGAGCTCTAAGACCTTAAACTAAGATCTCTCCTTCTGGTCCGAGCTCTAAGACCTTAAACTAAGATCTCTCCTTATGGTCCGAGCTCTAAGACCTTAAACTAAGATCCCCCCTTCTGGTCCGAGCTCTAAGACCTTAAACTAAGATCTAGCCCTTATGGTCCGAGCTCTAAGACCTTAAACTAAGATCCTCTAGCCCTATGGTCCGAGCTCTAAGACCTTAAACTAAGATCCTCCACCTTTATGGTCCGAGCTCTAAGACCTTAAACTAAGATCCAGCCCTTATGGTCCGAGCTCTAAGACCCTAAACTAAGATCTACCCCAAATGGGGTCCTACGTCCTGCATGACGTTAAACTGCACTCACAGAACTACGTGTGGCTTGATCTCCAGCCTGATGGAGTACGTAGGAACGCCCGGGCATTCCGACTCGGGTCCAGCCTCAGGGATCGTTAAGTCCCGCCCCTCCTCGTCGCCGGCCGTCTGGCCTGACTTCGGGTAGAGTGGTGCAGTTGTGATATTCTCCCCGATTCAGCTCGGGATGCCCCATCGCAAGGATGGGAAGCGACAGTTTCCTCGTCAGAGAGGTGCTGTCTGAGAATTGAGGTGACTCACGGCCAGATTAGTGCATCCACCTAATACGTTTTCCCCACGGTGGCGCAATTTTGAGAGCGTTGGATTCTGTCCGAACAAATCGTCACTTCGCCCCACGCTTCGCATGCCCTGTTGATCTGGATTTTCCACCCTTGTGTCTGAAGGAACCCCAAAGCGGTATTCATGATGACATGTGGTCCGCCTCCTGCAATATGAATGATGGCCTTTTTCGGTCCGTCTATTGCAGTTGTTATGGTCGATCCACTGTCCGCCTACCGTCTTGGGCATTTCCTGGAAGGCCGACCGTTGTGGATGTCTGGATTCGGGACACACGATTCACCTTTTCTCATTTCCCTATGTTCGGATAAAATCTCAACGCCCCTAGCATTGTCCCGCTCGTGTGTTGGAACAGGTTGGGGGGATGGTACATTGATTAGGTCTGAGGTCTCCTTTCTTAGGAATGACCTCCCTCTTTTCTCCAGAAACCCAGCGCCCCTATTTATAGGCGAGGCCGGGCCCGCGCTGCGCGGAAAGCGCTTTGCGCGACCGCAGCGGCGAATTTCGCGACCGGCGCCCCTTTTTGCGCGCCTAAGTCCCGCGCCGCCCAGGACTTCGGCATTCCGGCGTCTCCCTCGGAACCCGATCGTTGCGACCTCTCGCCGATCAGATTCCGAGGGGGGGCTTTTGTAGACGCCGGAAAAGTCCGTTGTTCCCAAACGAAGCTCCGGATGCGGAAAGCGAAGTGATATTTGGAGTCGGAAGAACGTTTCGGAGGGCCCGGAGGCCTTGCGCGGAATTTCAGAGGCCCGCGCGCAAAGGTGATGTTCCGCGCGCAAACCCCCCGGGATGCGCGCAATGCGCCGGTCCGGCGCGCAATTTTGCGCGCCGCGGGTCCGCGCGACTCCCTTGCGCGCCGCGCCCGATTCCGCGCCCGCGAGGAGAATTTCGCGCTCGCACCCTGGATTCCGCGCCCGGGGTTGCCTATAAATATAAGGCGACCCCCAACGTTTCAAAGGTTGCTGGAAGTTGAAACGTCTCTCGTGCGCGCAATTCAACCCCTTCCGCGCGCAATGACGAACTTCAGGTAACCTCCTTTCTTTCGCGCAAGAAAGCCTCGGGGTCCGCCTTCGCGCGCAATCCCCGCTGGCTCCTTTCATTTGAATAAAAAATCACCCTAAGGCCTTTGCGCGCAAAAGCACCCGCTTGCGCGCAATTGCCCCCGGGGTGCGCGCAATCCGGCCTGATTGCGCGCACCCCCCCTTCTTTCAAGTGGCCATTCGTTAAAGAATGAGTCGTTGCCCCCGCGCGCTATCCGAAGCCCGGTGTGAGCAATCTCAAGCATCCGCGCGCAAGGCGCTGGCCCAATTGCGCGCCAGCCGCCCCGATTGCGCGCCGGCCCGCAGTATTGCGCGCAAAGCTTCCTTTTTGCGCACAATCTGCCAGGGTCGTCCCCCTTGACCCCCTGAGGGTACCCGTCTGCGTGGCGCCCGATGATCCTCATCCTGGGCACCCGAACCGTGCGTTGTCTTCCCGTGCAGCCCTCCAGGCTCGTGCGAAGTGACGCGGACCCATCGGCGGCAATCATCGTCCAGCATGACGTTAAACTGTGCATTCGTCCAGCATGACGTTAAACTGCGCATTCGTCCAGCATGACGTTAAACTGTGCATTCGTCCAGCATGACGTTAAACTGTGCATTCGTCCAGCATGACGTTAAACTGCGCATTCGTCCAGCATGACGTTAAACTGCGCATTCGTCCAGCATGACGTTAAACTGTGCATTCGTCCAGCATGACGTTAAACTGTGCATTCGTCCAGCATGACGTTAAACTGTGCATTCGTCCAGCATGACGTTAAACTGCCCATACGTCCTGCACGACGTTAAACTGTACCTCGTCCGAGCTACAAGACGTTAAACTGTTCAGCATACGTCCAAGCTGTACGACGCTAAACTGCCTAGCCCCCATCGTCCGCGCTGCAAGACGTTAAACTGCCAAGTGCTTCGTCCGGCAACCTATGACCAGCATGACGTTAAACTGCACATCCGTCCAAGCTGCACGACGTTAAACTGCCTAGCCCCCATCGTCCGCGCTGCAAGACGTTAAACTGCCAAGTGCCTCGTCCTCAACACATGACGTTAAACTGTACTTCGTCCGGCAAGACGTTAAACCGTCCGCTTCGTCCTCAACACATGACGTTAAACTGTACTTCGTCCGGCAAGACGTTAAACCGTCCGCAACCTGATCCCGTGCTCCGCACGCAGGGTCCCCCCGGTTTGGATGTGGCCCCCACCCGCTCGTCTCTGCAGGGATGTCGGGATTGCCCCCCTTTTGGGACGATTTAATGGGAGTGGCTTTTCCCTACGGGGGCAGGGTATTACAAACCCCTAGTTCCTCGTGGGAGGCTGCACATGTGTATCTCCATTGCGCCTCCCCACGGCCGAAGCCAGTAGAGGGTATGACTGGGATCGAGGTGTCTTCTGCTTTTGGTCCAAGTCCCTTCCAACTGAGTTTTGCAGCATCCGGGCTGCCCCAAGTGCGTAAGTCCTGACAGAATGAACTACGTGGACTTTGATCCCTGTCTTCTATACAGGGTACGTAGGAAGCCTCCCTGAGGTCCAAGCCCACCACCTGGTCGTCCCGGTCGTATTTACGTCGGTTCGTCCATCAGTGGACCCCTCCAGGGTCCACGCTTGCGTTGATTCACCTATGAATCCGCCCCTGTGGGAGACTGCCCGTGTGTATCTCCACGGTGCCTCCCCACAGCCCCCCTTTTCCATTCTCCTTTTATCGTCCAGCATGACGTGAAACTGTGATCCACCCGGCCGTTCCATCCCCCTCTGTGCGAGGTGGTTCGGTTCAATCCTCCGCCCGGCGGCCTAGACCTCTTCGTGAGTCGGCTTGCCGACGTCCAGCATGACGTTAAACTGTATGCCCGAACTACGTTGACTTTGATCCGTGTTAACGCGCGGTACGTAGGAAGCCCCTCTGGGGTCCAAGCTCTTCACTTCATCATCCATCCTGATCCTTACCCGGGCCGCCACATCCCGGTGGGGTCATGCCACTTCACTCCACTCCACGTTACTTGGGAAGCCGCCCATGTGCTGGCCCCAGCGTCGGAGGTTCCCCGCAAGGGGTTCTGTCATCTGATCCACTTTTCGTGTTGATCGGTCTGATGCCGTCCCCGCTGGACGTTAAACTCGCGGCATACCCCGTGTTAAACACGGGAAGCTGAGGAAAACCTCAGGTGACGCAGTTCCCCGCACCTAGTACGGGATGCCTCAGGCCATCATGCCTTCGAGAAGCCCTATTAGGGACGGAAGACAGATGTGCAGAGCCGCAGTGTTACGACACGCCCCCAGCACCCAGAGCCACCCGGCCTTCTCACCGCAGGTTGCTGCCCCGCCCAGACTCCTTGGAACGTCCGGGCGGAAGCAGCGTAATTAACCGGTGTCCATGAAGATATGGCGCCGGGAACGAGATTCACGAACATTCTTAAGTCTATGAGGGAGACCCGGATTAGGCGACAAGTTCCGAGGAGACGTCCAAGGAAGGAGGAGCCGACATCCCATCATCCCGGTTTCGATCAAGGAGCAGACGCCCCTGAATAAGGGACGGATGCCGCCCGCCCTTGGAAAGCGGGACTGCGGGACCACAAGCCGCGCGCCCATCCCCTCGGGTTGACGGGTGCACGCGCGAACGCGTCCTGGCGGAACAGCGTAACCCGACGCACATCCGCACCGAAACAAGGACCTTATAATGAATTATTTGATGGGGTCTTCTTTAAATAAATTTGACAATAATATATCATTAGAATCATATAAGATATTCACATTTCATGGTATAATTCACTTTCCTTAGGAACTATGCTCTACCATCAGGATATGAGGCGTGGATATTTTTTAAAAAAATAAAAAAAATGTTATTTCAAATTTAGTTGAAAATTTCATTATTGTGATAGACCCTCAAAATTCATTCTTTACTATCAAGATCTATCGCATATAGAATGATATTAATATCCATTTCCCATGTGGGTATTGATTTTATGGGTCATTTTCTCCCATCTACAATTAGATAGTTCATATACATCCTTACTACCACTAAATTCTTATTGAAATTGGTTGAGGATATACCCCTCATAGAGGATAAAAAATCTATTATCATATTCATAAGTACAAATGTCCTCAACAAATTTGTTTTCCCTAACACAATATATTAAAAAGAGGTCCCAATTTCTATATATTCATGTCAATGGGAAAAAATAACCAATCCATTATTTAATTCATTCTATCCTATTATTATTATGATGTTTAAAATTGTAAAATAAATTATTTTTAAATGACTGTGTCCAATATCCATTATTAGATAGTTTATAGAAATTAAAAATCTTATGTATAATTGATATTGAAGGCTTTATGGGTTATCATAATATAATACACACTTCTAAGATTATGATCCCACAAATTCATTGGTTTGGAATAAATAATGTTTTATGTAGATAATTTCATCTTCCTTCACATCATTTTAAAATGTTCTACCATATTTATAGAGAATAAAATGCCTAAAAATTACTGGATGAGTATATAATGACCTGATGAAAAAAAAATTCTATAATACACAGTCATGAACTTCATAAAAAACATGCTTCAATGTCATTTAATAATACTGACCTTCTATGTTCATTCATCCACGGAGAGATAATTTTATCTCTATTAACTCCAATAATAGTATGGTAGATACCACTATAGTTGGATTATATGTGGGAGTGATCTTACATCATAAACAAGGATTACCCAAATCGACCCTCTTCATAGATCAATATGCATCACATGTACACCAAACCCCTACAAATGCATTATTTTTAAATAATTAAATTTAATAATCTCAAGACAATGATATCTATCATATTATTCAAATGATGTGAAATGACAAAAAATCATTAATATATAATGTTAAGATTAAAAATATTACATCCTTACAATATAACAGGAAATAACTTATTCATCGTACTTGATTCATGTCATAAAACCAAAAAAAATACTGGGTGTGTAACAATAGATTATATTTCACAACATCCTCATAATATGATGAAAAATAGCATGGTCTTTATCATCACCACATGATGTCAAAGCTACGAAGTGGAATTATATCATGTATGAATCTAAAATGCTACATTTGGACCATTACAAGAAGACACTTTCTAAACACCATGCGTGATTGATCAATGTATATTTTAAACCAACATAATCTTCCCATGACTAAGATAACTATTTACACATCTTCCTTTCCTATGAATCATATCTACGTGGTCAATCATTCATTCAACAACTAAATATATTTTAATTATGTCAATCACATGATGCATAGAAATATATGGATCCCTTATCATAGAACAATTGAATATTTCATAAATTATAATTTCCATCACCACTATATAGTATCATAATCTACCTGGTTAATTTCCATTGACATAAAAACATGTTTTCATTATTTATATCCACATAGGATATATATTGACAAAAAAATTCCTAAACATGGACTGGTGAAATATATTTTAAAATACCCACGGACCATAATTATGACTAACTGAATGAATATGCGTGCCTTTAATGTATCTCTCCTTCTTATATATAGAAGAGTTTCCTTTTCATTTCAAATTTATCTTTAAAGAACCAGATATTTTAAAATTTATACTTCTTTATAAGACCAATACCGATATAGGATCCATAATCATGGGTTAATTAATCCTTTATCCAAGGATCTGAAAATGTAACATTACCATACATATAATAATGAAATTTTTTAATTTATACACTAGAATAACATAAAATTATATTACATATTTTAAAGTAATAGTAAATATTTGTCCCAAATAAACATGTTTGATATGCATAATAGTTTTTTACATGGAGACAAGATTTTAAAATATAATATTTATGTTCACTATTTATTATATCTAACATAATTAAATAAATATGGTACCATTACAGACTGATTATATATAATACTCTTTATCTTAACTTTGTGTTAAAATAAAACAAAATAAGTTTTGAGGTTATATGACTAGAAATGGTAAACATGGTAGATATCAATAATTTATTTTATAAAACAGTGGTATAATAATATGGTTACACGATCATGATCATAGCATATAACACTCATAAAAAATATATTATAAATCAAAATCATATATCAAAAATAAACTATTTCACATAAAAAATATGAACCATATGAGTAATGAATCATGAGAAATCACCATGAACAAAGGATTCATATAATATTCATTTGAACATGTCTTTTGAATTGTATAGATACATCAAAAGAATAATAATAAATATATCATGGGAATCAGTAATTCATCATAAAATTTCCTAAAATGTGTAATTAAAATATTTACATAGTGGTTACTTATATCTAGTTACTTCTATAATCTATTAGGATTTTAAGAAAATCTTTTTTCACTAACTAGTATCTCAAAACCGTTTTCATATAGTTTCTTAATGCCTTAATTGATTAGAAGTTTATTAACTCAATTGGCACTAGGAGATTCTTAAATATATTAGATCATATGATCTACATAATGTTTAATTAATTATCCAATTAATTCAAGTGAAATATATTCCTTGTCCCACCCATCACAAAATCTTAATCAAAACATTTTATACTAACTGAATCATAAATCATACACCATATCATCATTGTATAACTACTGATAAATTAATGGGTTGAAAAATATATCACCATTATACTAAAAAACCATCCAAAGAATGAATAAGGATGGTATCATTGTAACATATCTATAGTAATGAATAAAAAATTCATATTATGTGGTCATAGATGAAAAACATAGTTCAAAAAATTAGTGGAATATTTCATGTTAAAAAATAGATCTCCATTTTCAAAAAAAATATAATCCGACAAAATGAAAAAAATATTTTAAAAATAATTTTTTTAAAGGAAAACTGATAAACAATATTGTAATCATCAATTCATTTAGTTTTCATGGAAGTGTAAAATTCAATTGATGTTTTAATAATTTTAAAAAATAATATTCTCTAAGAATTGTGTAAAACATTTACGATATAAGAAAATACCAAAACATTTCCTTTTAAAATTATTATCGATTGTTAAAGATTAATAAAAATTAAATTTAAAAATAAACGAATCATAGAGAAATACATTAAAACCTTTTAGAGGACATGTATATGGACGATAATGATTTTTTTCCAAAAAAGGAAAAACATTTCAGCCTCTATAGAAAAATGTTGTTGAACCATTTTAAGTACCAAATATAGAAAAAAAGAACATATATTTCAGTATTACTGAAATAACCATTATTTTAGAAAATAAAATCACATTTCCAAAAAAATATAATATTATATCCCTTGATAGATATCCATTATCAATTAATTATGATTATAATTTGATTAATACATAAATCACTTACCTCGTGTATCCCCTTGTAAAACATGCCATTGGCCTCTAGTGTATGTAATATCGATTTATTATTCATATATTATAAATTAAAAATAATATATATATATATATATATATTGAAATATATGATTTACATAAATTCGATGTCTCCTATTTGTTAGACATTATTTATCGAAATCATGATTTCTTGTGATAACAACACCATTTATTATTCATGTTTTAGTTTACGAGTCCTAGTACTTGAAATTCGAAAATATTTCCATCATATTCAGAAATTTAAAAATTCCATGAGTATCATAAGTAATCATTATGTAATAATTTTGTAACCTTTTATATAATGTGGTGCTAAAAAATAGATTACATCGCTTGTTTTGATAATAGTTCTTATATACTCACTTGCATTTTTAAACATTACGATTGATTATATGAGTGAATGATAAATATTAATTCAAATTTATCGAGATATAAAAAAATATTGAATATACTATATTATTTATATTATAATGGAGACCATATAATTATAAGTGGTGTTCAAGTAAATGAATTTGAAAATACTCTGTTAAGAGTTATACATTGTCCTTGAGTAACATCATTTAGATTTTACCTTATGTCCTTATAGGTTAGTACTAAAAAAATACCAAATGATCTAGGATGTGAGTTCTGATGGTAATATAGAAAGTTTGTTGGGATTATCTTATATGGAAGGGTATAATATTGTGAAAACTCTAGGAGGAGGTTCCCTTTTATATGAGAGGGGTGGGGAAGCATTAAAATTATCAAAATTAATAATTTAATATTAATTATTTTTCATGTTAATGTGTCCCCAAATTGATTTATTTGGAATCAAGAATTATTTTTAGTTGAAATAATATTATTTAATAAAATTTTTCCATGATTTCATGTTTCATTGATTCTTATCTTTATGTTTTATCCCCCATTATCCATTTAGAAGTTTATAGTTCTCTAAAATATTTTAACTTTTTTTGGATTCATGTATGTTACTATAAAAGGAAAAAAATGAAACATATGGTGCCAACTTATTATATACTAGAACACATACTCATCACATGAGTTGTGAATTTTTTTTTAAGAATTTCAGATTAATTCATAATATATCATTGACATAAGATATCATTTTTATCATATTATTCACATGTTTTTTACATTAAAGAGATCAATAATGAAATTTATTTTTAATATTAAATTTCAACACATAAAAAATAGTATATATATAAATATTTTTTTAACAATATAATTCATCAATATTTTATAATATATAATATTTATAAAAAAATTAATTTTATTTTCTAATTTTTTTCAAGCACAATGCAAGCATTGCAAAACCATTGATGATATTTAAATAAAAAATAAAAAATTAATATGACATGGAATAAAAAATAAGTATTCTTTTCATTAATAATTTATATTTAAATATAATCTCTTTTTATTAATATGAAAAATATTATATATTTTAATATAATTTGAGTGACATTTTTTAGTTATTATCTTTGAAAAATTTTATTAATGTAATTTTCAATAAATATTGAACCATTATTCTATTTCATATAATATAGTATGAGGATGGTCAAAATAAAATATTACAATATAAATAATTAATTATATATATATATATCCATATCATATTGTTTTTTCCATAATTAACTAATTTACACTTAAAAAATTAAATAATACTTTATATAGTTACTATTCATAGAAACTGAATATAATGATTCCAATTTAAAAAGAATGAACATGAAAATTACAAAAAATATATACACATTATAATATTAAATTCCAATAATTAGATTAAACTACATTTAAAATAATATTAGAAATTTTGATGAAATTGTTTTCAGGAATAATAAATTATTAATTATAAAAATGTTATTATCCCTAATTTAGGGGTAAATTCCATTTTACTAAATTTAATATTATTTTGGTCTATAAAAACAAACATTTTCTTGTGAAATTGAATTATAAATAAAATGGTACATTCTAAATACATTAATATAAAATATAAATTTATACCAAATCAATATTATTATTATTAAAAAAATTTAATCATTTTAGGAAACCTATAATTTATCTAAAATATATTTTTCATAAGATGATTTAAGAAAATTATATATTTTTTATCAAATTTTATTTATCAATGTTAAAAATATAGATATAATATCAATGAAAAAAGTCTATAAAACCCAATTTTTTTAGTAAAGTATTCCTAAATTAAAAACATAATTTACATCCATTCCATTCATTATAACAATATGTTAGTGATGTTTAATTCATTTAATTAAATATTTAATATAATTATTTCATTAGAATCGTTTATAAATAGTAATTATTTTAAAATATTAATAAAAATTCATTATTCACAAAAGAGATAATTTTTAAAATATATCATTAACATTTAAAATGATTTAATATTTTTTCCCAACAAATTAATTTTGACCCAACTAATTTCTATATAACTAACAATGATATATATTGAAACTGTATTAATATAACATTAATGTTACATTCCTATATAAAACCATATATGAATCACTTCAATTCATTCATTTACTTCTTTTTCATTATTTTTATTATATTTGTAAATAGATTCCCTATTTCTATAGATTCTTTGGGGGTACAAATCATGGTAGTGAACTAGAGGACAAATATTTATTTTTGTGGTATTTATATACATAATTTAATCTACCCTAATAGTTCACATTATCATATTTCTTCATATTTCATCATCCTAACATATTATCAATTATTTATCATAACATATATTATTTTTTTAAAATCATCCAAATCATTTTAGTTATATGATGGTTGTATCAATAGTTATTAAATATTCAAGAAAATATAATCTAAAATATTATGATATCACATTCTACAACTTAATGAAATTTATTCTTTTTAATTTTATTACATTCATAATATAATGGATTTAAATAAATTTATAATTGACTTCCAAGGAGTGGAAGACAAATATACCTATATGGAAATAAAATACTTTAAATCCAAGATAATAAAATTTCCATTTTAAATGGTATTCAATGTTTATATTTGGACTAGGGAATATATAATTTAATAAATATTTCTTAAAATTTGTATGTATTTTAAAACTCATAATAGTGGATTGGTTTCAAGAAAGTATACACTAAAAATTGATATTTTTTTCCAAGTAAGATTTAAAATATCATTATTCATATTTATTGAGTTTAAGGAATTATATTACCATCAAGATAAAGAACATGGGAAAATATAATTATTTGAATTAATTCCATACCAACTTCATTTTTCATCATTTTGTTATTCATTGAGTATTTTTTTTATCAATAATTATTTTCATATCCAATATGATTAATAATTATTATGAATTATTCTTTCATGTTATACTGATTAAAATTTAACTTTTATCGACTATATAATATATAGGATAATTAGAAGTTATTCATCGAGTCTATAATAGAAAGGGTTACCAAAAACTAAAATAAAAAAATATAAGTATACCTTCATATTATGAAATACTACATTAATATCTAAATCCTTGAAATTTGTATCTATATATAAAAAGCAATAATTTCATGTGTAATTGACCCTTAAACATACTTATCTATGTAAGAAACCCAAAAAAGAGAAAAAATTGGTTAAATACTTTTTTGAGATCAATTTAAACTACATATTGAAACACCATTAATTGCTACTAAATTCCAATAATAAAACACATCATAATATAAAGATATACCAATATAAAAAAGATAATTGTTTCCATAAAAATATTGAATCAAGGGAATGACATAATATTATTATGTAAAAAAAATAAACCTTACTCTATAAAATCAATCCAATTTACAATGTCGACATCAGTTATCTATTTATCCAAACTAAACAATATTATCACAATTTTATGCACATATTAAGGGATATATCTTCCTGAATCATGTGTATAATATAAATAAAACAATACTAGAAAATAACATTTCTATTTTATCTAGACCATTGAATATATTTATCAATATAATGTTGGAAAAGGAACTACAAAATGATTATTTAGTATTTTAGGATTCTTATAACTAAAATAACAAATTTAAAACAATTCTAAAAATAATTCTAGAAAATAAATATTTAAATGCCCTAATATTTCAGCTTCCTTATTAAAAAAACTAATTAGTAGTTTTCATTTTATTTCATAATTCATACATCAATTCAAATGTCTCTTTTAGTCACATCATAATTATTTATAATCAGCTACTCATTCTACCTTTCGATCCACCTTTCATGATTTACCCCATTGGATTTTTATTTACATTATTCTAAGAGTATAAAACGTTAAATCATCCAACTGAATAATAAATATTAATTAAATAATTATTTCAAAAAACAATGTTAATCAGACATATCAATTTTTTCATGAAAACATACAGCATTATTACCACATATTCTATACGAAACAATATTCCCATTCATTTTGGAATTCTACCTAGGTGATTCTTCCCATATTCATGAAATGTTGTAATATGAATTTTAATTGATCCACAGTTTTCATTAAGTGAAAACCCAAGGAAAAACATGTTTCTTAAATTTAATGGGTTAGAATACTCAACTATAGAGATATATTTAATTATATAATGGGGTAGTTGATTAATAATGACCACATTATATAACATCCCATATCCCTATTAAGTTGCATTCAAATGAGTTAAACAACTCTTAGATATTTCACACTCATCTTTATTTGGATTCCTCATGTTTACAAACATTTAAAAGAAACAAAAATCATACCTTGAGAAAAAATTATTATACTGAAAAATCATACAATCGTGGAAAATACTTTATAGGATGAAAAACTCCAGAATGCCTCTTTACATTTTATGATACATTATGTTTTACCAAGGAAATATATTATTTTTATCTACTCAAAGAATTCATAACCTTTCCAAAAGAAAATATGAAATTACACAACAAAATCACCATGGGAGTATCAGACCATGTTTTCAGTCTTAGGTCCTACTATAGTGCACCCGTGATGATTTAGTTGATACCCAATCGTCCCCTTTTAGATTTGTCACATATTGGTGTGTTTCTTCTATATCCTAATCTTCTTTTCAGTATCTAAACCATGATGTGTTCACTATGAATACCAAAAAATCTATATATTACAAGAAATCTATGAAGATATCTAATACATAGACTTATCCACAAGGTTCCCACAGATGATATATGTTCTTAATATCAAAAAATATAGAAAACCTCGATTGAAAATAAATCATGTGACCCTTTAATTGGATATATATATATATATATATATTATATCTTTTAGATGAATATTCAATATATATTACAAATAAAATGCACAACAATTGTAAAGGATTTGTGTACATTGAGAGTGGATAAAAATTAAATTACCTAATTATAACGTTCACCATATATAACCTTGTTTATGTAAGGTACCATTCTAGTCTCATCCAACATAGTACCACTCTTCATAACCTAATTAAAAATTAATAATTAACAAGGTGTGATCTCAGATTCTATGTTAGTCTAAACAAGGGAGACATCTATCAATAATCCTATACAAATATAATATTTTCATTATGGTATAAGATTAATATTTTAACATTAATTTTCATACAAAATTTGTTATAGATCATAAATAAGCGTCATATTATAAAAAATTATCATTTAAAAATAAATGAATCAAAATATTAACCAATCTTTATAAATCAATCAAAAACCATGAGTGAAAATAACTTTCTTTTGAACATGTGAATGAAATGTTTTGGATAATTCTTTATCATAAGTATAATAATATATTTGGAATCATACATTCATCATTGGGTTACCTAAAATAGATAATTCAGGAAAATATCATAGGAGTTTTTTTATCAAGTTAACTCCTTTATCTCATTGAATTCTCTTAAACTATATTAGCTTTTTCAGAAATTTGTTGTCTTTTAGGTGTTTTGTAACTCTATTATCTTATAGGAGTTCCTTATATCAAACTTCTATTAAGGGTATCATAATTGCGTAATCAAATAATAGTTTGTTAATATAATAATCATTGACTAATGATGTGCAAGGATATGTAATTACGGGCCTAATGGTGTCATTATCAATATCCATTTAAATGTATGTTACATGATTATAAAACATTTAATATATCATCCAAGCATATCTTGTAGAAAATAACAGGGGTTCAGAAACATATCATTATTATAATTATATAAATCCATAAATATAATTAATATGGATTGTATCATTAGACCAAATACCCCATAACATATATGAAAGATCCATGTATGTTATGAAATATTATATAATTTATATAAATGATCACTAGAATATTTCTAGAAGCAAATATATTTTTTATTTTTACATCACCAATTTAAAATATATTCAACAATTAAATATTAGTGTAAAATTTTTTCTGAAATTTAATATGATAAATAGAAATTGAATCATTAAATAATTTTTTTCTCCTGATGGTGAAAAATCATGTTATATAATTAAGGGTTATTAATATTATTATATTAACACGATTGATAAAATTACCTCATTAAGAAAAAGGAAATAGTATTATTTTTAATCCAATTTATAGAATGTAAAATATTGTTAAAAAATAAATTAAATAACCAACAGGGTTGAATAAAATTATTCTTGGAATCATTTAAGAGAAGATGTATAAGTAGTATAATGATTTAAAAAAAGAGGTGAAATAAGGTTATCTTTTTCTAAAAGCACTTTCAGAATAATATAAATTTAAAAAAATATGAGATTCAAAATAAATAAAAACAAAATTAAAGAAATAATAATATGAAAAATCAGAAAATGAGGTTATTGGACATTTAATTTTCTTTTGTTAACATTATATTTTATGCAGTTCTAATTAAAAGGCGATTGAAACAAAACCCCCTCCCCTCAAGTATCATTTTATTTTTTATGTGGTATAACCTCTTATATATTAAATATATATTTTATATAAATTTAATTTAGATACATAATCATATATATCATACAATTTATGATTTAATTATAACATCATATCACAGTGTCATTATCAATTCATTAATAATTGTATAGTTTCGGGTGATAATTGTCGTGTTTTTCATGCATCCTAAATTTCAACAATTGTGGTCCCTTTACATTGATCACAGTTCTCTCATGTCCAGTTTTATAATAACTGTGTGAGTATCATAATCAATAATTATATAAACTATTATAACTATTCATATAATGTGTTTTTGATAATTGATTTACATCACATCATAGTGAAGAAAATTTATATATACATAGAAGTGATGTTTCCACTATTCAATGATTGGGTGAAAGTAAAATTAAATAATAATACACCATTATATAAATTTAATAATATCATAAACAACATATATATTTATTAAATCTACCATTATTTCCATCAATGTGACAAAATTAAGAAAAATGAATCACATCACTTCACCGAAGTGGTAGTCCCCATGAATGCACGAGTGATGTTTTATTTTTTACAATACGATGGAATGGATGAGGATAAATGTTGTTCCACCGCAATAATAACAATTAAATATAAATTAAATAATAAAAAAATTATTTCATTATCATTTCAATTTATTTATAGGAGTCAGTTATTGAAATAAATTAAATGAAATTTTTTGGAGTTATACCTATTTTTTGAGAAACCCTATATAACTTACACATTAATCCATAAATTGATGGTATTTTGGAAATAAAACAATATATAAATTTTTTTGAAGGTAGATAATATGGTATTAAATCGTTCATCAACTGATGTAAAAGGATAATAATTATTGAATAAATGAAATGAGGATGTTGGGTTATACAATTGATGGGATGGGACCCAAGGGATTACAAAAAATATGAAATAAACATAAATTAAATATATTTTCATGTGGAACCTATAAGGACCCAGCCTTAAACATTACCTAATATTGAATTAAATGAATATTTCACATTGATGATCCTTTCAGATTTTCAGTTTTAGTGAATTAGGGCATAGCTATTACATTTCAACATGAAAATAACATGTAGACACTACTACTCAGTATACATTTTTTTAAAATATAAACTCTTAAAAAACATTTCTAGTTATATGTTTTAGATGGAATGAAATTTCCTTGATCCCATCATTGACCGTATTCATCTTTACGTCCTATAGAAAACATTTCAAAAACGTTGGATAAGCATAAAAATCTCAGTAAGGGTTATAATATAAGGAAAGGAAACATTTACCCATCAATAAATACAAATCAACATGAACAAAACTTTTCAATCATAACATACCTCATGAAATCAAAATATTTATGAATAACATACAGATATCATAAATCATAAAGGTAACTTGTGGAATTCTTGACATACTTACATTATAGCTATCCCAAATACAGCGGGAGTCACATTTTAATACTCATCACAGTATATTCCCTAATTCTCTTAGGAGAAACATTAACGTTTACCTCTGTCATGTTACCCAATTCATTGGAGATATATCTTGGGTGTACCTGCCCTAGGTTTATCACGCAACCACATGTATACCTCTATAATTCCCAACAACCATAACATAACCATAACACTTAATAAAAGTATAATGGAAAGATAACATTTCCACATTCCAATATATCAAATCAATATTTTTAAATAAACCATTCTTTATCCAACCATTTTCGAAATAATTTAAAACATTTAATATTGGGATTTTGGAACTAAAGTGTCTCTTACCACATTGATGATTTTAACGGAATTAACATTTTAAAAAAAATTGTCCATATAATGAAATCCTTAAAACCATTTTGAAAACATAGAAATTAATGAGAATGATTTAGAAGAACAAATCTTTAAAACATTTAAAACTATATTTTAGTTAAAGTGTTTTTAAAAAAATGATATACTCTTGAATACAATGAATTGAATAATAAAATTGAATCAGAACTTTATAATATCATGGGAAAAATGGGATTCATGATATAATATGCCAATGGACAGTATATACACCGTATAAATGTGAACTGGTGCATAATGACAATGGTGTCTTAATTAAATGTAAATTGAGAAAAATTACCTTATAAAAACGGTATCCTTAGATTAAGGATAAATCAATTACATAATAATTTGTGAAAAATATAAATATACTCAATATTATTGGATATTCATTGTCAATCAATCATTGTAAATTCACACATGTTCTTTTTAAGACAAAACCAATGACGTGGATATTTAACTTAATAAATGGAAATTGATTTAAATTTACTATTATCATGATCATATATATGACATGAGAATTTATCAATGGAGAGATTGTGTTTGTCAAATGTATATCCACACAAAGGGGAGTGGAAATTACAACATAAATATATTAATTGTTATTCGACACATATTCATAGCATGACATAATTAAGAATTAAAATATTAACCCAATGAATGGAAATTGGGTTAAAAGTTCCCCTTACCGATATTGTAACATACAAAACATACCACCAATGAAATAAGGACCATAAAATAAAGATTTAAATACCCATAAATTTAAGTATATTACACAATTAATACACTCAAGGGAATTACATACACCACACAAAAGAAACTAGTGGAAAATATAGCTTGAATCTCACATGAATAAAAAGTGAGATGAAAATCCCTTACTGTCACGACCCATCCTCGGGGCCCATTCCGTGACTACCCCAAGCCCACCTTCTATAGGCTAGGGGTTGGAGACTAGCACCAAAGTCGTAAATCCCAGTAAAAGGGAAGGAATTTCCATTATAAAAGAAACAAAAACTATAGAGTATGCAATTATAGTAAGCACTAAGTAAAAATGATTACAAAAGTAAGTGTTGTAATGTAAATGGGATTGTATACAAACCAAACTGGAAGTACAGTAAAACTAAAAAGAAAGTACAATAGAAATAAGAAAAGAAGAATCCACCAAGTCATCCTCCAGATATCCCACGTAAAGTGTGGGTATAAATGGTCTCCTCAACTCCTCGGGTCCGATCGTTCCCTCCATGTAAGTCCCGCATAGTGGACCACATTTGGGTACCGCCCATCTCCACAAGTCTCCACCTCGATCAGTGCTGACGTCATCTGCATCCAACACAATGTAGTGCAGGTATAGCCTATGTAAGGGTGAGTATACGATACTCAGTAGGGACCCCGAGACCCCCGAAGGTCTCCCAGAATCCACAAAGGATAAACAAAAAAGGAATGATACAATCACAAAGTATAAACCGAAACTACATTGGTATATTCCCATACATATACATAAGTCATCAATTCTATTTTGGCTCTAACTCTCGACCCCAAGTGTAACCCAGTCTACACCGGAAAGAAGTCAATCACACCAATGGTACTGATTGAATAGTCAAGACTAAGCTAAAACATGTATACTTCTCATATAGAATGGTAGAGTTTATTAGACGTAGTCTCTGAATCATCTCCTTTTCCAAACCCATGTAGAATCAAAGTACAAAAGTCATCGCTGCCGAACCCACATAGGTTCCAAATACAGTAACCATCACTGTCGAACCCACATAGGATCCAAGTATAGTCACTATCACTGCCAAAGCCACAGAAGATCCAAGTACAGTCATCCTCACTGCCAAACCCACATAGGATCCATGTACAATCGTCTGCATCATCAAACCCATGGAGGATCCCAGCACGGTAGTCATCGCCGTTGTAGCCAGCTCTAGGGTTCCTACAAACAACATACTCGATTCAGGGAGGGTCCACTCCTCGAGTAAAGTGGATTGATACATCAATTGTCACAAAGTCTAGAGTTGATTTATCCCTATGTTCTGTCTCATCAAAAGGAACTCAATGTGACAGACGGTGCATTGAACGGAGGCCCGGTCTGAGAGATATTGGCTTTTTCGTTCGAGGGGCCCAGTTGGAAATATGCTCATTCCAAACCCATCCATTTACCATTGTTTTCTATAACTCACTTAAAGTATCACAAAAGGTCCTCCTCATCGATAGGATCCCATTTCCACAGATGGTGCGTCCATCGGATGTGCGGTATTTAAGTTAATCACGTTTAAATGGAAAATGGGCCCGGCCCGTCATGCCTTGTGGGCTGGCGGGTCGGGTCACCCATTTTTTGTGGGTGTGACCCGGTAGGGGTGTCGGACCGGCCCGAAGATTTGCACGGCCCGGCCCGAAGAGGGCATGGTCCGGCCCTACCCGAAGTGGCCCGGGTGGGTGTGGCCCGGCTCGCTCAGCCAGATGGCCGAGCTGCTCAGCCCGATGGTGGAGCGGTCTGAGGTGGGGGCACGGACCTCGGCTACATGAACCGGCGGTGCCAAGTGGCACCACCCTCCCAAACAGGCCGGCTAGGCCGACCGGCCTTCTTGTGCAAGCGGCCCGCCCAGCGGACCACGAAATTCTTCACCGCGGCGCCCTCCTGGCGCTGCCGTTCGGCTTCGCCCGGCCGGCCGGTTCTTCCGTTGAAGTGGGTCGCGGTTCCTCCAGCACAGCCAACGCGATAGCGCCGGCTTACTTCACCGCATTCCTGGAACGGTGCGACAGTTTTGTGCCTCCTCCTCCTTCAGTTACTGATTCTAAATAATATAGGAAACGACAGAGGGTCGTCGGGTCGTGTTTGTTCGGCCTGCACCCTCTGCGTTAGCTGGTAACAATTGTCCAAGGTATTCACTTGAATACAACAAGAACGAGGGAGTAATTTATTTTAATTAAATTAAGAAAACCCCCTACCTCAATAATTGATGTCATACATTGGGAACCATGGAAGATGGCGTCATGGGGTGAGGTTTCATAGACAACATTAGTGTCCATCGTCTTTCTTCGTGGAATAGGCATTATTCATTGAAGAGATGACATTCTTCATTGAAAGATGAGTTCTATTCTTCTTCACACAAGAGTTCTCTCAAATCTTCTTCAACCCAACGTGTGCCAAAATAAAATAATAGGATAAACTATTATTTTATTAACACAAGAAATTATAATTTGAAAATTCAAACCACTCCATTAATTAATTGAAGAGGGTGAATTCTATAGTTAGCTTGTGTTGGCATGAATTAAAGAGGGAGAGTGAGGGAGAGGAAGAGTTCACATTTAAGAGGAGTTTACAAATTAAATAACGTGGGGTTAATGAGGTTTGGGGAAAATTAAAGGTTGGGGCTCGTTTGGGACCCACATCTCATATATCCACACATGGGATGTTGGGCGGGTCTGGGACCCACCAACAACTTCCCATGGGAAGAATTAACCACCCTTGATATAAAATAAAATTGTTCCAATAATTTTATTTACTTCTTAATTAAACCACAATAATTAACTTCTCCTCCTGAGAAAAAGAAACTATGGTAAAGGTCCCCTTAAGCAATTACCGGTGTTACGAGTTCAACAGTGTCCTCGGATTTCAATTCCGAGCATCAGTTAAAAAGATATAAAAACATGCATGTTCGTTTACTGAACGTACCCGAGCTAATCTTCATATGTTGATTCTAGGCACACCGGGCCTCCAAATCAAGTGTCATCTGAAGCCACAGACTCGTAAAATTTCAAAGTATTTAAGCAAAAAAAATTCCATGAAATTTTCAGGTCCTTACATTACTCCCACCTCAGGTATTTACATCCCTATAAATCTATAACATAAACTAGGGAAACAAATTAGGGTATTGAGCACACATCTAAGCCTCCCACTCCCATGTACTCTCCTGGAGGTTCCTGTCATGCCAAAAAACTGTGCACTAGAGGAATCAACCATCCACATAGGACTTGCTCATGTCAATCCATGATCTCCATAGGGACCTCCGTGAATGCATCCCCGTCATCGATGTCCAGCTCCTCGTGGTCGATGATGTGGGTCGGGTCGTGCACGTATCTCCTCAGCTGAGATACATGGAAGACATCATGCACATGGTGCAACTGAGGTGGAAGGGCCAGGCAGTAATCCACCTCACCTACCCTCCTGAGGTTCTAGAATGGTCTGATGATGTGCGGAGATAACTTTCCTCCCTAGACAAATCTCTGTAATCCACGTTGAGGTGAGACCCGTAATAAAATATTGTCTCCATACTCGAACTCAAGTGGTCCTCATCCCCAATCAGCATAGGACTTCTATCTTCTATGTGTAATCCTCATCCGCTCCTGGATGATCTGCACCTTCTCTATCGTAGCCTATACCATCTATGGTCCTACCAGTGCTGACTCCCCAGGGTCAGTCCAGCATAGAGGTGATCTGCATGGTCGGTTGTACAGTGCCTCGTAAGGTGCCATCCCGAGGGTGGAGTGGTAGCTGTTGTTGTACGCAAACTCCACCAAGGGTAGGTGATCATACCAGCTACGACCAAAGTCAAGGAAACATGCATGGAGAATGTCTTTGAGTGTCTGAATGGTCCTCTCTTTCTTACCATCCATTTGAGGATGAATGGCGGTGCTCAGGCGTACCTGCGTCCCAAATGCCTCCTCCAACCCCTTCCAATGTTGGGAAGTAAGGACAGTGTCTCGATAGGATGCGATAGATAATGGAACACCATTAAGCTATATGATCTCGTGAACATAGTGGCATCCCAAGCTCTCTACTGAGCCCTGCTCTATGATTGGTAGGAAGTGGGCCGAATTGGTGAGTCGGTCTACGGTCACCAAGATGGTGTCGTGTCCTCTGGAAGTACATGGATGCCCTGTCACAAAATCCCTGGATATCCCGTCCCACTTCCACTCCGAAACCTCTAAGGTATGTACCAAGCCTACTGGTACCTGGTGTTCCGCCTTCACTTGCTGGAAAGTGAGGCACTATGAAACAAAATCTGCTACAGCCTTCTTCATACCTGGCCACCAGTGCTGCTTCTGAGGTCCTGGTACATCTTCTCCACTCATGGATGTACCACTAGAGGGGAAGTGTAAAACTCCATCATCACTTCTTCCTGCAGTTCAACTGGTACCATGGTACGTCCCCTGAAGAGGATTATGTGCTCTTATCCTTCAAAAAATCCATTAGGCACCTGCCCTGTGGAAATCTGAGCACATCGCGTATCACTATCAACGTCCCCACACTGTGCCTCTCTAACCTACTGAAGTAGTGGAGGAGTGACTGTGAGGGACTTTAGAAAGTCTTCCCCATCTCTATCCATGAAGGTTATCTGTAATGCAGCTAACTGATCTGTCTCAACTCCAAGTTGATGAATGCCTGATCTCCTGCTGAGAGCATGAGCCACAACGTTCCCCTTCCTAGGAGTATATAATATCTCAAAGTCATAGTCCTAGAGGAACTCGAGCCATCACCACTGTATCAGGTTTAGGTCCTTCTGCGAGAAGATGTACCTTAGACTCTGGTGGTCAGAGTAGACTGTAAATTGCTCGCCCATTAGATAGTGCCGCCACATATTCAAGGCGAAGACCACTGCTGCTAACTCCAGGTCATAGGTAGCATAGTTTTGATCGAGATTACTCAACTGTTGTGAACCATAAGTGATAATTTCCCGCTCCTGCATCAGGACACACCCAATTCGGGTCGCTGATGCATCGTAGTAAACTACGCACCCTACGCCCTCCTCCTGTAGCATCAAGATGGGAACACTGGTCAATCTCTGTGTCAGCTTCGAAAAGCTCTGCTAGAATCTATCTAACCACATGAAGGGTTTCCCCTTCTTCTTCAATGTTGAAAGTGGTGCAGCAACTCTGGAGAATTCTGGAAAAAATATCTAATTGTCCCCAACTAGAACTAGTAAACCTTTCACCTCTATCACGCTCCTGGGTGGCTCCCAAGAAAGTACTTCCTCGATCTCCGTAGGATCCAAAACAACTCCCGCCTCCGAGATGATGTGCACCAAGAAGTGAACCTCTCAAATTCAGAACTGGCACATCGTTAGATTACCATAAAGCTGGTGCTTTCGGAGTGTGTCCAGTAAAAACCGCAAGTGGTAGGCATGCTCCTCCTCAGTAGTCGAGTAAATCAGTATGTCGTCAATGAAGACTACAAAAAACGATTGAGGTAAGGCTGGAAGATCCTATTCATGAGACTCATGAACACTGTTGGTGTGTTGGTTATGCCAAAGGGCATAACCAAGAACTCGTAGTGGCCATACCGACACCTGAAGGCCGTCTTCTACACATCCACATATCGAACTCTAAGCTGATGATAGCCTGACCTGAGGTCTATCTTTGAGAACCATCGTGCTCCCTTGAGCTGATCAAAGAGGTCATCAATCCTCGAGAGTGGGTACTTCTTCTTTATGGTCACCTGATTCAGTTGATGGTAGTTGACACATAGTCATAATCTCCCATCGTCCTTGATGAATAGAATTGGAGAAGCCTAGGGTGAAACACTGGGTCGGATGTATCCCTTTCCCTGTAAGTCCTCCAGCTATATCCGCAGCTCATGAAGCTCGGTAGAAGACATCCGATACGCTAGAGTAGATATTGGTGATGTCCTAGGGTACAAGTCAATGTAGAAATCTACCTATCTTGTGAGGAGGTAGTCCTGGAACATCGTAAGGAAAGGCATCCTCATACTGATCCACCACAACAAGAAAACTCTGACTCCACACATCAACCGCTCCTAGGATGATACTAGCCAACTGATGTGGGATCGGTTGCCCTCTCCTCTGCATAAGTCCGTCTTGCACTGCAAAGGCTCCCTTCTCGCCGGTGAAGGTTAATCTACTCCAATCTGGGCAGACACACTGCAATTTATGCCTAATACAGTTGATCTGGGAATGGATTTTAGATAACCAGTCCATACCCATGTAAGGCCTCAACGCCGCTACAAGAAGATCCCAGCCAAAGATCTCACCTCCTAGTGTAAGCTCACACTACCAGCACCAGTGCGTAATCGTCAAGTCTTCTCCCCTAGGAGTCTCTATCCATAAGTATCGATCCAATGGCTCTGTCGGAATCTCCGAGCTCTGAACAAGGGTAGGTTCAATGAAACAAGGCTTTCTATTGTGTCTATAAGAACTGCAGCAAGGGTGGAGTAGACACAGATAGTACCTCGAATCATTTCTAGTGCGTCATGGTCATAGGCCTCAACTGACTGGAGATGAGCATGCCCCTATCTGCTAGCTCTCTATGGTCAGGGTGTTCCTCCTTATGGTGGTGGTGTTGAGCCTCGAAGCATCGTCCACCACCTGCTGCTCAGCCATCTCCTCTACCTTGTCTGCCTACTCCTTACGGACCGCCACAGTCGAACCTCTGCCTCTGCCTGGAATTTTCTTCTACTGTCTGCAGCTCCTCTGCATGGCGGGTTGGGCAGTCACGTGCCATGTGGCCCTACCCGCCGCATGCATAGCACTTCCTGGCCCAGTTATGGCTGGCTCTACTGTGTGTGCCCTGCACATCTGAACTAGAATCTTGGGGTCTCCCACTTGATGGCCTAGTCTACATGGACCTCTATGACATATGTCTACTGCTGACTATAGAGGACTCGGCTATGTGTCGCCCTGTGGTGGATCTCGCTGCTGGAGTCAGTTCAGCAAGAAAACTCTCCACAATAAGAGCTCGCACCAGCACTCATGCTTGTTTCAGAATGCTAACAGAGACCATCGATGCCCAGATCTCATGCCTCAGTCCATGCTCGAAGGTCTGGGCCCAAAAAAATGGGTCATGTACCATGTTCGTGGAGTAGCACAAGAAGTCGGTAAATCTCACTGAGCACTGGGCTACTGTCATGTTGCCCTACCGCAGATGAAGTAACTCCTAGATGCGAACCACATGGAAGGTGGCTGGAATAAACTCTGAGTGGAAGAGGCTCTAGAAGTCTGTCCAAAGTATAGATGCCTTGTCACACACCTAGAGCATCAGGCTCCACCATCTACATGCTCTTGCATACAGTAGACTCACGGAAAGGATCACCATATGGTCAGATGGTCTCCCAACCAATCTGAAGACTCTAATGATAGACTCCATCCAATCCTCAGATGCCTGAGGATTTGTCTCTCCACGGAACCTGGGTGGAATCTGTCGGTGAAACTCGTGCAATGCACTCAGGTTATATGGACTCTCTGCTTCTCGGGCAGGTGGTATCGGTGGCCCAGCGGGTAGTGGTACTATTGTTGCCTTCGCTGTAATGGGGCCCTACACCAAGGCCTCGTCACTCGGTGGGATGCCATCCCGCATGTAAATAGGAACCCTAGCTGGCTGCCTTTGTAGGGCCATCCTGAGAAGAAACAGGTGTGTCACAGTTAGTAATGTATACATGGTGAGCTGACACAATGTAATCACAAAGAAAACTCTTGAAACACACATTCAATAAATGTTTTCGAGCACTGAGTCAGAAATCCGAAGCCAGGGTCCTAGTGTATGGATACGTCGGCCACCACAGCAAAACTGGACACCCTGGACTAAAAACCACCCTCAATACTCTTAACACTATTGCTTCATAGAGAATAAATTTTCAGAGTCCTGAGTTCTGCTGTAGAACTAACTCCTCTAATACCAATTTGTCACGACCCATCTTCAGGGCCCGTGCCGTGACTACCCCAAGCCCACCTTCCAAAGTCCAGGGTCTGGCGACCAGAACCAAAGGCGTAAATCCCAGTATAAGGGAAGGCATTACCTTTATAAAAGAAAACAAACATAACAGAGTACACAAGTGTACTAAGAACTAAGTAAAACTGAGTAAAAAATAAAGTGATATAATGTAAATGTGCCAGTATAAAAACCCAACTGGAAGTACAGTAAAACTGAAAAGAATGTAAAACATTAGTCAGTAAAGCAACAACCACCGAGTCGTCCTCTGGATATCCCACATGAAGGGTGGGTACAGATGGTCATCTCAGCTCCTCGGTTTTGGTCATCCGCTCCATGTACGTCCCGTCTAGTGGACCACCTCAGAGTATTATCCAGCTTCTCAGGCCTCCACCCCGATCAGTGTTGTCCATCGTCTGCATCCAACACAACATAGTTCGGGCATAGCCCATGCAGGGGTGAGTATACGATGATCAGTAGGGACCCCGAAAACTCCAAAGGTCTCCCAGAATCCACAATGGATAAACCAGAAAAGGAATATACAATCACAAAGTATCAACCGACACTACATGGGTATATGCCCATACATATACCTATGTCATCAATTCTAGTTCGGCTCCAACTCTCGAGCTCAAGCATAACCCAGTCTGCACAGGAAAGAAGTCAATCACACTAATGGTAATGATTGAATAGTCAAGACTCATCTCACACAGGTATACATCTCATGAAGAAATGTGGAGATGATTATATTTAGTCTCTGAATCATCTCCTCTACCGAAACCACGTAGGATCCAAGTACATAATTCGTCACTGCCGAACCCACGTAAGATCCAAGTACAGTAACCATCATTGCCAAACCCACGTAGGATCCAAGTAAATTCGGCATCACTACCGAACCAATGGAGGATCCAAGTATAGTTGTCCTCGCTTCTGAAACCATGTAGAATCCAAGTACAATCATCTTCGTCATCGAAACCACGGAGGATCCCAGCACGGTAGTCATCGCAGTCGCAGCCAGCTCTATGGTTCTCGAAAAAAGCATACTTGATTCTGGGAGGGTCCTCTCCTCGAGTAATGATGTTTGATACATCAAATGTCATGAAGTCCAGAGTTTATTTATCCTGAAGATTCATCTCGTCAAAAAGAACTCAATGCGATAGACAGCGCGTCGAACGGACTAACGGTATGAGAGATATTGGATTTTTCGTTCTAGGGGCCCGGTTAAAATATGCTCATTCCAAACCTGGCCGTTTACCAAAGTTGTCCAGAACTCACTTAGAGTATCTCAAAAGGACTACCTTGTCGATAGGATCCCAGTTCTGTAGATGGTGCGTCGATCGGATTGGCGATCTTTATGTTAGTCACGTTTAAGTGAAAAAATGGCCCGACCCGTTATGCCCAGTGGGATGGTGGGTTGGGTCATCCATTTTTGGCAGGTCCGACCCGGTAGGGGTGTCGGACCGACCCGAAGATTCGTGCGGCCCGGCCAGAGGGGCGTGACCCAGCCCAAAGAGGGCATAGACCGACCCGAAGTGGCGCAGCCCAGCATGAAGTAGCACGGCCTAGCCAGCATGACCCAACTGGCTCAACCAACTGGCAGAGTGGTCCGAGGTAGGGGCACGACCCCTGTCTGCCCGAACTGGCGACTCCAAGCACTGCCGCCCTCCCAACCCGGTCGGCTAGGCCAGCCGGCCTTCTGGCTCAAGCGTCCTGCATGGCGTGATGTGGTTTTCTTCAGCGCAGCGCCCTCCTAGCGTTGCGGCTCTACTCTGCTCGGCCAGTCGACGGGCCGGTCGGTTCTCCAGTGCGGTTCCCTCCTAGCGCCGCAACTCCCATTTTACCTACCGGCCGACGGGCCGTCCGGTTCATCCGTAGAAGCTGTCGCAAAGCGGACCGTGGCTCCTCCCGCCCAGCCGACGTGATGGCACCGACATCCTTCACCACATTTCTGGCACGGCGCGACGACGTCGTTCCCTTTCCACCTTCAGTTACCGATTCTAAATAAGGTATGAAATGAATGAGGGTCATCGGTCCATGTTTGTTCGGCCCACGCCCTCCACGTTAGGCAGTAACAATCAGAAATTTATTCACATGAATTCAATGAGAACGAGGGAGTAATTTATTTAAATTTAATTAAGAAAACCCCCTACCTCAATAATTTATTTCGTACGTCGGGCACCACAGAAGACGATGTTGAGGGGTGAGGTTTCATAGACGACCTTGGTGTGCATCTTCATTCTTAGTAGAACCGGCGTTCATCGTTGAAGAGACGTTGTTATACGTCGAGAGAGGAGTTCTATTCTTATTCACACTAGATTTCTCTCAAATCTTCCCCAACCCAACCTGTTCCGAAATAATATAATAGGCTAAACTATTATTTTATTAACACAACTAATTATAATTTCAAAATTCAAACCACTCCATTAATTAATTGAAGAGGGAGAATTCTTTAATTATCATGTGTTGTCATGAATTAAAGAGGGAGAGTGTGGGAGAGGAAGAGTGAACATTTAAGAGGAGTTCACAAATTAAAGAAGTTGGGGTTAATGAGGTTTGGGGAAAATGAAAGGTTGGGGATCGTGTGAGCCCCACCTCTCATATATCCACACATGGGATGTTGGGTGGGTGTTGGCCCCACCAACAACTTCCCATCGGTGTAATTAACCTCATTAGATATAAAATATAATTGTTCCAACAATTTTATTTACTTCTTATTTAAACACCAATAATTATCTTCTCCTCGCGAGAAAACACAACTATGGTAAAGGTCCCCTTAAGCAATTATCGGCGTTCCGATTTCATCGCTGCCATCGGATTTCAATTCCGAGCATCGGTTCAAAACATAGAAAAACTCGCTCATTCGTTTACTGAACGTACCCAAGATAATGTTTCGAAATTGATTCCGGTCACACCGTGCATCATAATCAAGTTTCTTCAGAAGCCACAGACTCGTAAAATTCCAAAGTATTTAAGAAGAAAAAAATCCCTTGAAATTTCCGGGTCTTTAGACATTCCATGTTTTAATCAATCGATTCATATGAAAAAAAAGTTAATAACCACCAAATGAATAACCGAAAACCATAAATATAAATATAATAATGATAATATATATCCAATGTCATTACATAATTCACCACATGCAATAATTATGTAGCGAATAATGGAATTCTCATGCAATTAAATGTGAGATAAGAAATCCCTTACCTCGTGTCTGACTTGACTCGTTTGTTCCTTATTCTTCCTAAATAATAAATTAATGTTAATTTATACTTTATTAATAACCTTTTTAATGTTTATTATTCTTGTTATATCTCTTATTACCATTTTATAAACATTATGCAATCATTTAAGTTAATAAAGTTTGTCTGGTCGATATTTGATACCTTAGTCATAAATGGACTTCTTATAATTACAAGCTGTCCTTGTGGTCAATAGTACACTATATACAGAATGATATTACTTATTTTGATATCATATATATCATATATATCCATTATATATTTTTATTTATAATATTATATAATAGTTAGAGGTATGAAATGAAATACACCATTCATGGAGACGGTAAGCCATACGTACGCATAAACGCTACTTTCATTTATATTTCATATTTTAATGGAATTAAATCATAATGATACATAGGTATATTATAATTACAGTATAATATCATATATAATATCATTAACTCAATCCTTTATAAGTCCTACATATGGAATAAAAAATCCATATAACTTTGAGGGGGCAGTAGTCCTCACTTCCTCTAATGAAATTATCTCGTTTACCCATAATGCAAACCATAAAGGTATGATATAAATGAAAAGTAATGAAGAATAAAGAAAACGTAAAAATAATAAATATATATATATCATATATAAATAATGTTCCATCATAATGGACACAATGAGAGGCGGTAGGAGATAAGCGAACAATCATCATTTCGTGAGGCGTTAGTTTTCCATCAACAGAAAAAGTAGGTTCATCCCCCATTAGATGGAGTTGTGTGTAAATGTAGTTTGAATCCATCGAATAAAAACATTCTAGCCTATTGAGGATACTGGTTTTGTCATAAAATAAAGGAATTAAAATAGGTTAGGGGTTGGTGATTTAAAATAAAAGAAACGAAGTTAAGAGAAACATTTACCTTTAAATTGGGTAACTCCATTTGGATTGAACCAAAAGGGTTTTTCAAAGTGCCTTATTTCTAAGGTAAGGCTTCTTGGTGGAAGAGAGGGATCTTGAGAGATTATTTGTTCAGTTTTTGGAAGATCCAATGGGCTTGAGAGGTGTGAGAAATGAGTTAGAAGTGAGGGCTTTTTATTAGGGGGAGGAGGGGCTCTTTTGAAAAGTGTGAAAATATTATTTTATTATATAATGATATTCGCTTTCAAAAGGTCCAAAACTAATTAAAGTATAATATAAGATTACCAATTTTCTAAATAAAATCATCCAGTAAGTATTGGATAGGTTTCTGATGTTATTATAATATTTTTAATCTTATTTATGTAAATCGTTTATTAATGAGGTAAATACTACATCATTTTTGTGTCATAAATAATTGTATTTATTTGATGCCTAAAAATTATAAAAAAATACCATGATGTAGGAAATATTTTTATATTTCCAAAGGATATTTATAGTATAATGTATGAATTATATAACCACATGAAATAAGTAATTTACTAAAAGATTTTTGTTTGTGTCATTTTTGTCTTTACATTAAATTAATTAATCTAAAGTGTCATTATCATTGCCAAGTGGCTCTATGGGGTCCCAGAATCGACCCAAGAATGCCTATGGTCTTCATGAAACATCCAATAAGTCTAATACATGTGTTAAGATAATTTGTTATTATTATAATATATTCTTTACCTTGAATTACTTTATTTACCTTTAACCGCGGTAAATAAAAGTCAAAAGTTACTATTCACCAAAAAAGATTTCTTATTATTTAGTCACATTTTACGTATTAATTACAAACATGTATGTTGGATTTTCAAAATTCAATTCACAGAAGAGGTAAAATTTCATTTAAATGAAAAAGTAGTATTTTAACTACTACGTAGTGGTTTTACTATTCATAAAAAATTGCTGTTTTTTAGAAAATTTACAAAAAATCAGCCTAAGAAATATTTGATATTCCGAATTAAAAAATTATTTATATTTAAAAAAAATCAAAACATAAAAGTTTCATTAATTAATTTAAAATTAATTCTCGTGTCGAAATAAATAGCGTGTTTTTGAAAAACCAAATCTCTCAAAATATTGACACTTGTTTATGCCCAATTACAAAGTGAAATTTCTTCCAATGACCATAATTGTATTAAATTATAAAAATATATTATAAAGACACTTTAAAACCATTTAATATGATAATATAAGCTTATAAATAAATTATATTAAAAGGAAGTTTTAAATTAAAATACATTTTTTCACTATTCATCAAAAAATGAATTTTATCAGAAAAATACCAAAATTTTACCCAAAGTAAATTTTGATGTCCCGATTCTAAAGAATATTTTTATTTTATCAAATAGAACATATAAAAGTGACAAAACTATAATTAAAGATGGTTCTCAATTAAAAGGTGGTAAACCAACCTTTTGAAGTAAATTTTGCTTAAAATTAGATTCATTCACATTTTATGCCTCTATCTTTTATTAGATAAAGTAAAAACATTTAATAAACAAGTATAATCATTTTTTAGTTAGTTCTGTTCATTCCCTCCATTAAAAAGGCTAGGCGTTAACTTCGATTTAAATTAAAAATATTATATTATTTGTTTGCAATGTATGATTTCAAAGAAACCCATTGTTTCATATCGGGTACGCTATCGAACATATTGTCGCCTCTAAAGTAGAATTAATATTTAGCTCACAAATATTAATAAATATGAAAAATTTCATGTTATTTATTTACCTTGGATGTTACATCCTTCCCCCCTTTTGGGAATTGTGTTCATGCAATTTTAAAACCAGGCTTGGAAACATCATTAAAAGTCCCATATCAAAATAGAGTTTGTAAAACTAAAACTTTAAAATAAGTAAATAGACATACAAATGTCACTCTATATAACTCGTACTAGGATTCCATGTAGAAAAACATGGATATGGAAGAACGAACAAAAAGTCTAGTTCTGATGGAGTGTGATAGAAAACAAGATTAAGAGAAAGTTAACCACTAGAAAATCACAAACTTATGACATGTGAAACTACATTTGATTACCCATTAGAAAATGTAAACCAAAAACTTTTTTGTTTTACATTCCGTTTCATAATTATTAGGAATTAATTTACTGTATAGATTTAAATCATAAGGAAATATACTTACCTTCAAGTAGAGTTTCATCCTTTAATAAGTTTCTACCAAAAACTAATCTTTTCTCCAAACAATGGGAATTCAAAAAGACTTTGTCACATAAAAAGAACAAGAATCATATTCTAGAGAATCAAATAATCCACAAAAGAAGAAATATATATTTTCCTTATCTTTAGACATCAACTAAAACAAAAAAATTTAGTGCGAGATCAGATAATACCCCAAAAAGAAAATCTTTTACAAAAATAAAAACTAATCATATTCTTCAGAATTTGACAACCAAAACCCACAGTTCAACAAAGACCATTCAATAAACAACTATCTATAAAATTTCTCAAAAGTAATCCAATATAATATTGAAACCCAAATATCATAAGTAATTAATTACACAGTCTTCCAAGATAAATATTATCATTTTTCTCCAAATAACACCAGTAACTCTTATGTCTTATATTGAAAAGTAATTAACCAAATCACATATTCTCCATGTTAGGTTAATCATTTTTATAAATAAACTAAATAATCATATGTCTACAATAATAACATAGATTCTTCCAAATAAAAATTTCAACCTTTATTCCACAATTTAAATCCCATAGTATTCTATCTTCCTTAGGAATATAGTGCTTTCTCAAATGAGAGAGCATCTTCCACAACAACATTTATCACTTAATCACCAAATCATTTTCCCATACTAGGTATATAAATTTGATAAAACATAAGTTCCCAAAATAAACTTATTTGTGTTCCATAAAATCTTTTTACTAAAATAATAAGTCATACTAACTGGGGACTTTGTGTAGTCCAGTGGTAGGCGATGCACCCTTGTCGCCCTTCGGTTGTGGGTTCGATTCCTATTGCCTGGCCGAATGCAACGGGTTGTCACCCATCCTACGGGTTGTCCTTTTTATAAAATTCAAAAATAACCCTAACATTTTTTAACCTCAATGGTTTCTTTATACCTCTCATTTTCATCCCAATTCATTATGATCTCAACATCTTAACTCATGATGTCTTATATATATTGTCATATTTTTAATTTCACCAATATATTATAGAATAAAATTATCCCCAAAATTAAGAACATCATACCTTGATCATTATGTCCATTTAGATTCATCTTCATCTTGTTCATGTATGTATAAGGTCCATGCATTGCAACAATGATTTAGAGATCTTTCAAAATCATTGCTTCCTTTATCCAAATACACCTTGTAAAACAAGGGTCATATGGGTGTTAACAGGAAAACAGTTCGGTAAAATAATCATGTATGACATATAATTTCAAAACAGCTGATAAAACATGATTTCTATAAAACATTTAGACCAAATTGGAGTTGAAACATTCAATTAATGGTCCTTTTAAAATACCATAGGTAGGTGCTAAGAGAAAATTTTGTAAAATAAAATATAAATAGGTTGTGTAGGGGTCTCCTTCTGAAGCACCCTTTTCAAAATCATAATATTCTTCAAAATTTTGTGTTATGGTAAAATATATGAAAATTCCTTGATAATATTTAACTTTCTTGAAAATATAAGAATATTGGGAAAAAAATTTTATTTTTAAATAAAACCCATGATCCATGATGATAAAGATGTATAGTGGAGGTTTTTGATATCACAAAAAACTGTTTTCCAGCTAGTTGTATGCTAGAAAGTGTTTCTCCATCATCTGAACATGACTTTGCAATAATATTTTCAAGAAAGTCATCTGGAAGAGATAGTAATAGCATTAGATATCCTCCTGCTTCCATTTGTTACTAACTTTCCTTGATTTGAAAAAGTTATAAAACATGGGTTTAACTGAAATAATAGACATAGGGAATAACCATGTGTCTAATGAAAACTCATAATCCATAATGTTGTCTAAACTGACCTCTGATACAAACTATAAGGACCCGATCTTAAAAATTACACAATCTTGAATTAAATTAATAATTCACATTTTGAATTATTTCAGGATTATCGTTTTAGAGAATTAAGACATAACTATTACATATTAACATGAAAATTACATGTAGACTCTACTAATCTTTATCCATTTTTTTAAAAAAAATAAACTCTTAAAAATAAATATGTCTAGTTCCATGTTTTAGACATCATGACTTTTCCATGATCTCATCCTTGACCCTATTCATCTATAAGTCATGTGAAAAAAATTTCAAAAACAATAGATGAGCATAAAAAGATCAGTTTGTTATAAAATAAGGAAAGGAATCATTAACCCATCAATAAAAACAAATCATCTAAACCAATAATTTTTAATCATAAAATACCTCATGAAATCATAAGATTTATGAATAACGTATAGATAATAATAAATCATAAAGGTAACTTATGAAATTCATAACATACTAACATTGTAGCTGTCACAGCTACATAGGGAGTAACATTTGGAATACCCACCATACTATATTCCCTAAATCTCTTAGGACAAACATTAAAT